>MDYQ01000020.1:0-370843 GCA_003024175.1 Planoprotostelium fungivorum | reverse complement strand
GTTGGTCATTCTCAAGGCCACACAATGAAAACGCCACTTCTTTTTCTATTGTTTTCTCTTGGAGCCCTCTTGGGATCAGCTGATATCACCTGTGGCGATGGCGCCTGCACACCCGCTACTGGAGTCTGCTGCTCTCAATATGGATAGTGAGCAACCGTCATAGGAACTGTCCATCGAGCATCAAGACTAATTTTCCATCAGCTGTGGCAACACCACCGATTATTGTGGAGATGGCTGTGTTGCTGGACAGTGTCTGAAGACATCAACTTCTGCCACGTCCTCCTCCGCATCGACATCTTCCTCGTCCACAACGGGAACTCTGACTGGGTGCCAGATCTCTGGCTGTCCGAACTCTGGAGAATGCTGTAGTATCTACGGATAGTGAGGAGTTGAACATTAATATCGTGTCTCACATCCACAGTTGCGGATCTACTGCGGATTATTGCGGTCAAGCCAACTGTTATTCGAACTGTGGGCAGTCCACCACTAACGGACCTACTTCCACTCTCACCGGTTGTCAATTGAATGGTTGCGACGGATCGTCTGGCTCGTGCTGCTCTCAGTATGGATAGTGAGTCTCCTTCTGAAGTCTTCCTTCTCAACTTCCTGCAGCTGCGGAGACACTGCCGACCACTGTGACAAGAGCAAGGTGAGAGATGATCAAATCAAAATCGTGCTGGTGCTGACTCAATCAGGGCTGTTTCTCTGGCTGCTGGGGTACGACCACAACTAGCTCCACAGTGAACACCACTTCTTCACCCCAGCCCACAAGTGAGTGGTACCGCCTATCTCATTCATACTGATCCAGTTTCAGCGAGACCACAGCCCACACCGAAGAGCAAAGGATATCTTGTGGGCTATTATGCTGATTGGACGGTCAACAACAATTGTCCCATAACCCCCGAGAAGGTGAGCCACACTCGGTGACCATCCATCATAAGACGTTTAGATACCCGCCGACCGTTACACTCACATCAACTTTGCCTTTGGATCATTCGATCCCACTTCGGGACAATTGAAAGATTTGGATGCGAAATTAATCGACAGAGTCGTCGCTATGAAGAGAAGAAACCCCAAGATTAAGATCCTGGTGTCCCTGGGTGGTGGTGGTTTTGGTACGAAACCTTGGTCCCAATTGATCAATAGTGCCAAGGCCTCGAACAAATTCTACGCGTCCATCAGACCTTGGATGAACAAGTACAGGGTGGGTCGCTACGATTCATCATCAGAATTCTGACGACCTCATCAGCTGGACGGCATCGATATCGATTGGGAGTTCCCCACAGATGGAGAACAGAGCAAAGTCGTCGAGTTGTTTAAAAACATACGCAAGGCCATTGGAAGAGAGAATTTACTCACCACTGCGGGTCCCTCAGCCTACTACTTACCTCAATATGTACCTGAGAAATGGATTCAATATGGTGGGTCACGTGTAGATGCAGAAGATTCAACAATACGACAGTGGACTTTATCAACGTGATGAATTATGACTACTTTGGATCTTGGTCAGGAGAAACTGGTCCCCTTGCACCCCTGAGCGGTCCGGGTAGCATTGAAACCACCATGGACACATACGTCAAGAGAGGTAAATCATCGGATGAGATATTGGTTGACGATGATTAGGAGTCCCCGTCAATAAGCTGGTATATGGGTTTGCTAACTATGGAACAACTTGGACGGTAGATCAGATTATTCGAAGAAGATGTGCTGAACATTCATCAAGGTTGATGGTAACGTGACGGCCAATGGTGTCCCCGCACACAATCCTGGAGCCACTGGAAAATGTGCGTATGTATATTTATCTCGTTTTATTCATCGCTCGCAGGCGCTGCCTCACCCGGTACTCTGTCCGCCTCTGATGTCGACAGCTTGAAGAAAAATCCCCCTGCTGGCTACAAACAATTCTGGGATGACAAAGCCAAGGTGACTAAGACGAATAAAAAAGAAGCTGACAGATGCAGATGCCATACGCTACTTGGGGAAAGAACTTTGCAACATTTGAAAACACCACTTCGATCAAGTACAAGACTGATTTCTTGAAGAAGAAGGGTTACTTGGGAGGAATGCTCTGGTTGATCGAACCCAGCACCACCATCTCGGACTTCATCTGGAAAGAGTTGAAGAACTGTTGAAACAATAGACATCACTCATCATTGATTTATTCAAACATCATCTATGAGCCTGCACATTGGCAGATTATAATGGTTTAATGTGAAATACTTCCTCGCTACTCCATCCCACGCCTTGATCATTCAGCCACACCGATCACATTCCATCTCACCTTATCAGTGGGCTCCTCCATTTCCACTTTGATATACGTCGTCTCTAGACCCATCTGAAGCATCTCCATCTCAGCGATACGGCAGTACACTGCATGAAAGAATGGATTGGAACCACCGAGGCCATTGAAGAAGGAATATACACCACCGGGGTTCAAAATGGAGGGCACCAACTCACAGAACTGTCTCAGATCCTTCCAAAACTCTCCAAAGGTGTCGAAGAAGATTCCATCGTACGTTTCCATCTGAAGTACGACGTCTTGCCATCTGCCAAGATATTCAGTCTGGTAGAGATGGATGAATCACCTTCCGAATAAGATCTTGACTCCCGGGCGTTTGTCCCATCCCAGCTCCAGCATTCTCGCATACACATCTGGGTGGGCCTCTACGATGGTATGGCTGGCCGGCTTGTATCTATCCGTCTCATCAGTCGATGATCATCTCGTGAAGAGTGAACCCACTTTTGCAGAGCTTCATCGACAAGACCTAAACCGAAGCCAACATTCATGACGTGCATCCCCTCTCGGGTGCACATCAATTCTGCATGCTTTTCCATCAGTGGTCCCTCCCAGCTATCCAAATCTCAATTTTCATGCTGTCGACCTCCCTCACCTCATCATGACGGCATTGTCCTCTTCGTCTAACAGCTTGTCTTCACTGTAGTGGAGCTTCTGATCGAGGTAATCTTGGTTCGGTGCCACCTTCTTCTTCTTTTCTCTCGGCTCTTGGACGGCTTCCTCTTCCTTCTCTTCTTCGCCTCCTTCTTTCTTCTCTTCAATTTCCTCCTCTATTTGTTCGTCACACAGCTGAACAATTCATTAAGAATAACCTTCATCATCATCATCGTCTTGAGCCTCGAGAATGTTGAACAATAATTCAACTCTGCATCCTATAATGGGTCAGTACTGTAACATGAGATGAGATTGAGTCGCAACCTTCCTCTAATAAAAAGTTGTATACATCATCTTGGCCGTTCTCTTCTGCATATTCTCCTGCGCTCTTCGCTTCGTTATCAACCTGTTCGCATCGTTGAGTCTCGCGATTACCCCGATGCGCACCTCATTCCACGGATGGCCAGACAGAATAAGATTCTGCACAACCTCCAAATGTCCTCCTGCTGCAGCCAGATGAAGTGGTCCTCTACCTACCACAATGAATGATTATAATCGAGGGAAAATTGGCTATCTCACCCTTATCATCGCGATAATGGACATCGGCACCCTTCTTCAGCAATAGTTCCACCGTGGCATTGTCGCCAGCTGATGCTGCCTCCATCATTTGCTTGCATAGATTCACTTCCTCTTCCGTTCGTGTAGGAACCGCTGATTCCTCCTTATTGGCTGGTGCTTCCTTTGATGCAGAATTATCTCCTTCATTCATCTTGATGATCTTCCCACTTTCGGAAAACGAGAAGAATAGGAAAATAGAGACGAGTTTATTACCATCATATAAAAAGAGGGTATTATGTTATCCGCTCAACTCGGTTCTTGACCTTCCTCAAATCGACGTTCATAGAGACTGAACTACACGAGGTGAGATTATACCAACTGTCTTTGCCACAGGTTCATCCTACTGCGGGGCTGGATGATTCAATCATGCCAATGCACACCAAATGACGCACGCCCAGCGATGCACGCCGACCGACGCACGCTGTACGACGCATATGCCGAGCAGTGCATGACGAGCGATTCAACCACCTTCCCTGGGCTCTGGACCTGTGCCTGGATCACGCTGTTGTTAATAAAGAATCGAGAGGTATCTTTAGTGATTCAATCGTGCATCGTGGGCAGGCCAGCGCTGGCTCAATGGAATGTTCTGTGAAAAATAAAAAAAGGAAAAGAAAATGGTGTATTTATTGTTGAGGGGACATAATCTGACGGGGTCTCTTCGTCGGATTTGCGGGAGAACCTGGAAGGTCAAGAACCGAGTTGAGCGGATTTATCTACAACTCAACACACACTGAATGCTTGCTTCCTGTCATCAGTTTGTAAATTCTCTGCAAAACATTTATAAGCTTTTGTGTGCTCAGAGCATCTGTGAGGCATAGGAGGCTAATGAGGGTTTGTGGGTGGGCCTTGAGTGTTGTGTTTCTCTTTACATCTGCTCAAAACATGCTTTGTGCACTGGATAGACAATATTCTAACGTACAAAATAAAGCACTGTGCTTCAGTATGCTGCTCAATTTTGTGGAAATTACAGCACATGAACTGTACAAATATAGACGGCTATTGGCACACCTGTAGGTATTCTGTTTGCTTTCCTGTAACGAGTTTAAAATATTTCATCTCTCAAGAGTTATATTAATAGACAAGTTCAAAATCAACAATTTAAGTCAATTGATATACTAAATGGACAGTTTCTAAGAATTTATTAGAATGCCAGGCCATTTCGCTTGAGCTGCCGCTAGGACCAACAGTCGCGGATCGTCCTTTCTCGCCTGTCTCCTCCTACTGACCTACTGTATCATTCAACAATTGAATTGAAATGTTCAGACTTCCCACAATCGTGTTGAGGTGAGCGAGGATGGCGGCATCGGTCTTCTGTCCGAGTTCGATCATCTAAAGATGTAAGTGTGATCATTATACTTCCAAACTCACCTCTCTTTCGCTCGTTTCAACCAACCAACCGTTAGCCAAGCCTTTTCTCCTCTCTGACCAGTTGGTGCTTTCAATGAGGCGGCGAATTCGACCTTGGGTAACGAACTTGGGGTCCTCGTCATCACTATAGAAGGTTACTCGGTATGATCGAGAGATGGGAATCACCTGCTCGAGTCGAATTTGGTTCCTGCACGTGTGGTCATCTTCGGTTCGTCTGTTTGTTTTCTTCTTGTCGTGATGTCCTTGCGGCACGTCTTGGCAGCTTGGTATTGAGTGGCAAGGTCGTTGTACGTATCTTGATATTGTTGTGAATTAGGGTCCACCCAGAGAGCAGGAGGGAGGTTGAACTCGAAGAGGCCGTTTTCAAGAAGATGATTAACGAGAGCGTCGGTCTGTCCAAGCATTTCCTCTGACGCCGCAGCACACCTGTTGAGGCGTTGTTCAGCAGATACGAGACGAGCACCCTCGTTTTGTGCTAGAGCCCAGAAAGTCTGAAGTATCTTCATTGTCTGGACGGTATCCTCCTTGCATTATCGAGGTGACCAATGAAGGATTTGGATTGATCTGATGCAGCCATTGGGAGGAGCTGGCTGAGAGTGGGTTGAACGGTAGGTGTCGTGTTGTCCATTGTGATGTGATTGTGTTCAATTTCGTTCTTTCTTCAGATTCGCATTCGCAGGTGCGAGTTTTCTTCGCTGAACGAAACGCGCGAGAGCAACAGAAATTACAAACCACTCTCCGTGAGAGCTACACCAGATTTCAGGGCCTTTTAATACACCAGTATGCGTACGAAGAGCTCCTTGGAAATTATAGACAGTATAAGACCATCAAGGACGCTAATCAGCGTGAGTTTCGTCGCCTGAAGAGGACTATGCAGGACAGACGCGTTGAGGAGGATCGCCAGCTGAAGGCGATAGAAGCCCAAATTAAATCTGGTGGAGCAGTCCCTTTTGCCGCCAAGCCTGGACCCAAACGCCAAATGATTGCCGGTCCTGCCACCCCTGGCCTTCAGCTCTATATAGAGGGTGTTCAGAGGGATATTTCCCATATTAACCTGGATGAGGACACCGATCAGTAGATAAATATAAAGAACCACAAATTGCGTGTGTTTTGTTTTTTACCCGCAGTGTTTACGTATCGGGTAAAAAAAGGTTCCTTTTTACCCGAGTGTGTTCTTTGTTCTGTCAAGCTTACATTCCCTTTGGAAGACCAATGTCTGCACATTTACTACTGTTCTCTGTGACCAGCATTGGCTGGATATTTGTATAATGACACAGCTGCCTTGTCTACTGTCATTGTATACATGGAGAGTTTATTATTACATATTGTTTTTCTAATCAGAGTGTTCTTTGCCATGATCAGGTCATCTGAGAACACTGCTCTCTTATAACTGTCAAATATCAATACCTCTTTGTTCTGGCTCAACACCACTCCTTTATTTCTAACATCCTCTTTGCCATCCTTCTTCACATAACTGTATGTTTTAGGCTTCACAAAGATAGCTTCTTGCAGTTCACATTCCAGCTTCATCTTATCTGGTGTTATATCCCCTGGTGCAGCAAAATGCAGCTTTTGTAAATGATCAGGGAATCTCTGTTTGAATTCTTCACAGCTGGATGCTTTAACCTGCATGTATATGCTATCTGTGTCTGTATACAGGAGATCCACTTCTGTTTTCTCATAATGCTGATACAAACAATTATACACAAAGTCTAACATTAACACCTTACTCCATGATAATATAGCTGATCCTACATGTTTTGCACTCTTCATATTACATTTGTTTTTTTGTAGCCTAACTTCTATCAATCCTTTATGTTGTTTATCTGCATGTCTCATGATACTCCAGTCTGTTATTGTCCTGCCTATAGTTTGTTTCATGAAGGACTCAGGTGAGTGTATAAGAAGTGATTTGTTATATTTGTCATCTGATTGTAGCATTTTTCCAAATCCACTGTTCACCATAAGCTTGAAGAATTCTTTTTCAGAACTGCTTTTTGTGACTAAATTGTCATCTGATGTCTGCTTACCCTGGTAGATTCCATCTTCAGCCTTTTGCCTGTTAGCTGTCATATCCTGTACATAATCCTTTAGTACATAGTCTATGGGTTGTTCAATCACCTCATATATGTCATTGATACAGCATAGATTGTTCTCTAGTAGGTATTTTAAAGTCTCTGAATAGATGCAATAGTTGTCTTTTGGACACAAATTGTACATTAGCTTCTCTGTCTGCAAGGTAATCTTGTTGTGTTTGGTTTTCAGTTGAGACCTGAGATAATCCATATAGCCTGACACTTGTACTGATTCATCTAGTTGTACTTTTTCTGGTAGAGGTGGAAAGTTCTTGGTGAGCTCTCTCTGCTCCTGTGTGTAGTACAAACTGCATCTGACAAACCCAGTGAAATGGTATGGATCTTGCAGTTGTCCAAGTTTGTGTATAACACCATACAATGTATGCATAAAAACTTCCACATTGTCTCACCTTCTGCACGCAACTGATTGATGCAGGCAGATGATATTGAACAGAACGTTGCTCGTGAGGGCGCACCCTCCGATAATTCGATATGTGAGAGAAATTTGGAAATATTTCGTTGTAATATGGCATCTCACGTAGCTCAGCGCCTTCATACCTATCCACATTCAACTTCGACCAAGGTGAGACACTCGTCTTCCTCGTGTAGTCTGATCTACGTAGCCTCTTACAGTGCTCTCTTGGAGATGTCGATGGAGAATCTAGAGAAATTATAGAATAAAAGTCATTTTCATGGCACCACGTGTAACATATATCGAGTGTGGCTCACGTTAAATAGGGGACTAGAGCAAGCTCCATCGGCAATAGTAATTATGGCATTGCTAACCAACGAGCACCTTGAGCAGTTGTCACATCTTGCTCAAGTGGAGAGCACTGGAAACGCTGTTGCAAGTACTGATGTTCACACTGTCTGGCGCATTTACAACAAAGTACAACTGCACAATAAGGAATTGTTTCCTACCCCAGATAGATTCAATCGTCAACTGCTCTACCAGCTTCTGGTGATGTTCTCAAGTTGATAAATCTAATAATTTTAGGGCACAACTGAGCGAGATCTAAGTGGTGATCAGATGGACCGATTGATCAGCACATACAAGTGGATGAAAGATTGTCCCGCAAATTTTGTGGAGATAATTGAGAGTAACCTACTCATGTCTATCTACAAGTTCTACACATGCATTGTCAAGAATTCCAATGACCTTGAAGCACCAGCCAAGATTGCCATCCTATCTATGCTCAAGAGGTCCTCTGTCAATCATAACACCTGGCCTGATGATTGCACACGCAACAATCTCACCTATATGATATTGCATCATACTCAGCTATCAGAGCTCATTGATTGGGTGGAGGAAAGTGATGCTGAATTTAGGGAGTGAGTATTGTTTCATTTCCTGTGTTCATTTTTTCAGCTCCCAATTGCAGTACATTATAAATTACATTTTAAAATTCAATACGATTAATATTTATTTAGATAGAAATATGTACAGAGAGAAAAGACAAAGAATTGCACCTAGTTTGACTGAATATCTACTCAGTATATGGCTGGATCCTTCTACTACATCAAACTCTATCAAAGGATTATATAGAAGTGCCAGCAGACATAATGTCTTTACATTAGAATTTACAGTTGATGATATCAGGATTTTTCTATCTCATCAATCGACTTACAAGAGACACTTAGGTCTCAACTTACAATATAAACAGCAGAAACATACTGTTGTACATAGACCAATGGTCAAATGGCAGATGGATCTTGCAGACATGCAAAACTCTGCTGAGTACAATGATGGCACTCTAAGTATGCTTTGGCAATTCCTTTGCAGAATAAGCAAGGAAAGACTATAGCCAGAGCTTTAGATTATATTTTCAAAATCAAAATAAACAACAAAGCATATAAACCAATGATTCTGCTTTCAGATAATGGGAAAGAGTTTATTGCAAAAGAAGTGAAACAAGTATGTACAGATCATGGAATACACCAATTGACATCATTCCCATACACTCCTTTGGGCATTATAGAAAGATTCAACAAAACTATTAAACAAAAAATAGCTCAGCATCTTTCAGTATACAGAACACAGAGGTATATTGATGCCTTAGAGCTTATTACAGAGAATTATAACCATTCTTTTCATCATACTATCAGGAAATTGCCAGCGAATGTCCATTTTGCAAATAGATCACTTCATAAGCTATTAATACCTCAGTTGCATACTTATTACAAATATCTGAATGACAAAAATAACCCAATAATTTCTGAAACTCTACATTACACTCTCCTCTTGTACAACCTGTATGATAATCTTGAATCACATTGCTATACAAACCTTGAGAAACATCTTGTCTCAACTTGGTATCTAATAGTTGTTTGTATTGATCATATTTTTGCTTATAATATAATTTGGCAGGTACATTCTTCACTGTAGTCATTTCACTTTATATAAGAGGAATCTCATTTTCCAAAATGAAATTAAATAATCATTTTAGTTGGTGATTGTATGTTTTAGACCATATCATAAACTGCAACAAAATGGACTATGATCTTGTCAAGACATTTCCAGTCAAGAGGACTGAACCAAAAGCATTTGATGAGTTATCAGTCAGTAAGCTTCTCAACTATTTAACAAGAGATAACATATTTGAGCTCATTGGCTTCCCTAATTTTAGCAATCTCAATGAGCAAGTGAGACAGCAAACAGGGAAAGTCAGTCTTCCTGCTATCAAAAAGATGTTAGCTGGTAATGAGCAGTTTCAAGCAATTTTAGAACAAAATAGTGGGATGATGCAACAAGCATACAACAAGTATCTGGCATCTAACACAAAAGCTAATGACCTAACCAGACAGCAACAGAGTAAGCAAGTAAGCTGGTTGATGAATAAACCTAAGAAGCAGTTCTTAGGTGTGGCAAAACATACACCTCCTGAAGTGTTCCAAAAGTGTGTTGAGCAGTATGATGATCCTGATGCTAAATATGAACAGTACAAGATTATACCATATAGTGGATTAAGAAACTCAGCATATGAGAAAGAGTTGAATGCAGGACATACAAACCGAGCTACATGTTAAAACCACCTCCAGGAATGAAGATACAACACCTACCAAAATGTATCAGAGAGTATGTAAGTAGAAACCCTAGTGAATTTAAGGATTACCTTGATGAAATATCAGCTGAAACCAAGTATCTCAGTCTCAGTACTATAAGCAGAAGGAGACTGCACCAGATGCAAGAGACAGAATCAGAAGAAGGATACTGCAAGCTGCAGAGAATGCAGGTGATGACACTGATGTTGATATAGAAAATGAGTAAACTGTAGTATTTCAGAGTAAAACATAGTAAAACAGGTAAATCTTCTTTTTTATACTCTTGACAAGCACTGAAAACACTGATATCTTACTAAGATTACTATAAATTTACTTTTTGTAACATTACCAGCTTACCAATTTTTTACTATTCTTACTATTTGTTTACTTTTAATTTACCTAGCAAAATTACTATATTTACTGTAGTATTACCTAATTGCTACATTTTACTATGACACAATGGTGGAACTTTGCATACAATGATATAGTCAGTCAGCTTCCACAAAGCATTGTAGACTGCTTAAAACATAGGATACAGAATACAAAGATCAGAGGCAAGAAATGTGATCTGAATGAGGAATCTGTGAATCTCAAAGGACTGTTTGAGAGAGAACTAACAACATACAACAACAAGAAACAATGTATAAAAATGAATAATAAGAGATATGAGGAAAGGTTACAAGAATTGCTAGAAGAGAAAGAGAAAGAGTATGCTGAGGAAATCAAAAGGGTACAAGTAGAATGCACCAGTAAGACAATGTCTTTAGAACTTCACCTTTCAGGTTCAGCCAGCTGGTAAGAGATGTGCAGTGATTTGCTCCAAGACTGCATAAAATGTGCTCTTAGTGCATAAAAGCTTGTAAAATACTTGGTAATATAGTCTGTGAAGGTAAGAGAAAAGTGTGCATAAAGCATGCTCTAAGCAGACACAAAGAGAAGCATAAAGCACACAATAATGCTTGCCTCACCACTTTGTGGTTCAGCAAGCAAGCAGGTAGTGTGTAGAGATTTTCACCTAATCTGAATAAAGCATGCTCTGAGCACACCAAAGCTTATAAATCTTTGTCTAATTATTTGTTATAGTCTAATAAAGTTGTGCGTAGAAAGCATGTTCTTAGCAGATGACAACAGAAACACCACACTCAAGGCCCACCACATGCCCCTGTTAGCCATGCCACTATGTGGCAAGGCTACTATCATTTAGGATGCAGTGTTTTCCACCCAGTCTGTATAAAGCATGCTCTGGGGACACAAAAGCTTATAAATGTTTTGCAGAGAATTTACAAACTGATGACAGGAAGCAAGCATTCAGTGTGTGTTGAGTTGTAGATAAATCCGCTATAATACCCTCTTTTTATATGATGATTACAAAACAAATGACTATAATTCGAGCCTACTGAAAGAGATTTAGTCAGATGGGGAGTTAGAAGGAGACACCTTTTGACTGCGGGCATCTGAACATGTGCCCCATCTGCTGTTTACTGGGATTTAGAGATAATTATTTATTCCATTAATTAAAGTGATTCAAGGCCTGGGTATAATTGGGGACTCAAGGAGGTGCAGGATGTGGCCGCTCACAACAATAACCCGCACGTTTTTTTGTTCTTCTGATCAAACATGGAGATCAACAATCTGTGGTCACGCAGGTCTTATTGTTATGTGACGTGTGAAGTGGGCTTCATGAATATTTGATGCAGACGGCAATGAGCTTTTTGAAATCACCGTTGAGGAGCTATAAACACAAGATCACCAGTGTTGGCTATGGACTCACAGAAGCAGCAATGTCTGGCGGCTGGAGTGTGGCTGACGGCAGGAATAGGTACAGCAGCAGGAGTGCTGTTTGAAGCATCATCTACCTCCATAAGATCAGGTCTAATCTCAGGTGGAATTCATCATCAATATCAGTCTGGTTTGTTTGGTGTTGGACATGACTACTTTTTTTGCTAATGAAGTGCGGTTGTTTGGGTCGGTTCTCAAATTGAGCTTGAAGCTCGCAAGTCCCTGGTCAGTTTGTAGCGGCTCGAAGTCATCCCAATTAGAGTGAGCAAAGCAACAGGGTTGGTCCATAAAAGAGGAAGAAGGAAGAAGAAAAATTATAATAAATGATTTGACAAGGATCTTTATAGAGGGGATGAAAATCTGTTGGACAAAAGATGCAAAAGAGGAAGATATGTTATACCAGTATTAAACCCCATCCTGGCCTTGTAGTACATAGTCAAAACCAGCAAGAAAAGCGGGGATAATAGAGAAGGAAGCAGCCCACAGCATATCCAAGTGTACGGATTGACCTAGATCCTCAAATACAATCAACTCGGTAACCTATCAGCAAGATGATGATAAAACAACCGCCTTGTAATTACAGCCAAAACAACACCCAGGGCCGCCGCTGAATGAAACTGTCGCACAATAGTTGGTTACATTTATCAAGTGTAGTACAACAATTGCTTCTCATAATAATCTCTGAAGACTGCCATCTGGTCACAGATGTCAAGATCTGCAGAACCAGTTCATATGTTCCTGAGAGAGAGATTCTTGAGCTGTGGATGAGATTCATCTAGACATGAAACTCACCTCAGAAATTCTGGGAGGAAAAGTGAAAGGTATGTCATCACCACTTTCTTGTCTCTCCTGGACTTACAAAATTATGTATCACTGACAATGCAAGATTGACGCCGTCAATAGTACCCTCTGATTTGTGATAATTCGGTATGTTTTGCAATCCATCCAGTAGAAGACCCAGTTTTCAGTGTCAGTGAGCACTCCAACAACTGGGTACATGGAAAGGCGACATGCAGCCAGCGTCTCAATCTACAGTTGTTCGATTCCATCCATGGATATCAGTCCTCACCTCGCACTGAGACGAACAATCAACATCTACCTCTCCAGTTTCTTTCTATAATTGTCAGATACCATTGTAGTCTTCTTCAATTGGACAATCATGATGGCAGTGTCCACCTCGTCTCCTTCTGAGAGTTGTAGATCTGTCTTCCTGTGGTGTATGGTCACCACATAAGAACCAAACAGTTCAATGAGTCTCTGTTTATAAAGAATGATTTCAAACCAAAGAAAGCCAAGGAGTTCCCTTTCAATGAATGTGCATTGAATGTGTTTCTTGGTTGCTGAGATTTCTCTGAGATTTCTCCGAGTTTTCCAATTCATCAGTGATGTCAAATGTTGGGCACAACACTTCCCCTTGAACACATAATCTACAGTAATATCAGCAATAATTGAATTTTGACAATACCGACCTCCAATGGGTAGTCTCATCGACACTCCCTGTGACATGTCACGCCATTTGAAACCTCCAACTGGTTTAATATTACGCTGGAACCATTTCAGCACTTCAGGCGTCTGTGCAGTCTCTGAGGGGATGCACAACCCGTGATCCAGGTGAAAGGATCAATTTTTGATTTGATGCGATCCCAATCAGTCTTGAATACCTCAGGCTTTCGGTAGATATGGCATCACAACCACCTCTAATATTCTCAAGGTCCAAACAGAATGCTTGTTAACAATTAAATTTACAATCACAGATGACAACACCCTTTGATCAGTTCAAGCTGGACTTGGCCACCAACAATATCATATTTGATACTGTGGTTGGTGCACAGAGAGCGGACTATATAGATTTATTATATGTTCCATCCCACTCGCCAACCCTTGCCAAGGTCACAAGAAGAAATCAAATAATTACTGCCTGGGCAAAGATAGATGCTGCTCAGACTGCCCCAGCCGATGAGTCTCAACTATTCTCTTTTTACTCTCTTTATTCTCGTCGCAGTGTCCCCAGGGCCTCTATGGGGCTCTAGCTCGCATAGCGGCGGTTGAGAGGGGTCGTTTATTCTTCATTAGTGATTGTCTGATAGCTCAAATATGTTAATGTTTGCAGAAGCAAAGCTAGACAAGATTCTTGAAATGATGATTGAAGACCGTCAGGAGAGAAAGAGTATTCCTTTCGGCGACGGGATGATATGTCCCCGGGCAGTTTGTAGCTGCTCAAAGTCAACCCGATTAGTGGGACCATCACGCATGATCGCCGTTTCATGTGAAACGGAGTTACTCCATTACTCCATTACTTCAAATCCCTTGTGGTAGACTGCCCTCACGACAATCTCATGGCAGAAGCAGAGAAGGAAGGATTTCATCGAAGTGAGAGAAAACACTTATATCAACCGAAACACACAAGCAAACACGTCAACTCTTGATGTATTATTCCAAAAGTCGACTCAAAGCACCTCCCTCTTTATCCTCGTCTACTTTTGATATTTTTCCAAGAATGAAAGGACTGCAGAAGCCAAGAGCTCGTCCGAATAGGACCATGAGACCGATATACTGTCCCCTTTGATGGTCACCGACACCGACAGAACTTGAACACTCCTGCCATCTCTAGAGATCACCACGTTATGACGGCCCTCTATCCACCTGTTCTATTCAGCTCTCTCTACCACCCTCAACTCACTGGCTGACGTCATTGTAGATGCTGTGTAAGAGTGTCTCGGGTGAGTCGGACACTCTCTCTGAGATGATGAAGTTGGATTCGAACTTCAAGTTCTGCGCGTGAAGTCCCAGGTCTGTGATGGCCTCGATGGGGTCTAAGATGCGTATCCCTTCTTTCTTCAGCTTCTCACTGACATCCATTCACCTTGCTCTAGTTGATTCGCCTTCATCACGAGTACACCGTGAATGGGTGCCGATCGATTCACCTTCGCCTTCTTGCTCTCCTCGTACTCTGCGCTGATCAATGACAGCAGTAGGAATATTCCTCACCTTCCAGTTCCTCCAGCTGTCTCTTGAGAAGAGAGACGGAGATATCCACAGGTATCGATGTCGACGTTGGAATGACCACGGTTGCTCCGTTTGCAGGATCGAAACAGGGAATGTTAAACTTCTGAACGATCTTCTGTTTGAGAAATTGCCTGTGACAATGAGTGGAGGGAGTGGATCTACCTCACATCTTTCCCTTCTCCCCATGAACGAGGAGAACATTCTTGGGTTCAGCCTGACGAATCAATTGCATGATTCCCTTTGCATCGGCGTGAGCTGAGAAGGACAAGGACTCCACGGCACATTTCACTTCCACTTTAGTCCTCTTGTCGATCTCGACCTATTCTCCTCAGTCTCTCTCCTCTCTCCTCTCTCACCATTCCCTTGTGTCCCGCTAACAATTTGTTTCCAACTGTTCCGACGACACAGTAACCGGGTAAGATGCACATGTTCATCTCGTTGGGTGCCCACTTTCGGAACACTTCGAGAGAGGTACCCGCATGCAGCATTCCAGGTGTGGCCAATAGAACCTGTCACCCTTCACTCCCCGCCACTCATCCTCTCCTCACTTGTCCTCCCGCGTGATCGGCGTATTCTCGACTGAAAGGCTTCACGTGCTTGAAATCGAACATGTTCCTTATTCGTTTGATCACTCAATTGAATTGTCCTCTCACCTCTTGACGAACGTCTTCTTGATCTTCTGATTCGTCCAGTTGATGAATAGTTTGTAGTACAGATTCGCTTTCTCCGTGAGTCCGGGTGAGAAATAGATGGGCACGTTCAGATTCATCCTCTCCCAGTAAGTGTCTAATAGAATGAGCAGCTCTTGTGCTCTTCCCAAAGCAAAGACAGGAATCAAGACTTTCCCTCCCTAGTGTCGTCAGTCCATCTTTCCTCACTGTCTCACCTTCTCCACACAAGAGTGCACTCGGTTGAGGAAGTCTCTCTCTCTCTGTCTCTTGGAGTCTCTGATAGTTGTAGCGTATGTTGTCTCTGTGATCAGCAGATCGGGTCTGACCTGATGAATGTCAATTCCACACAAATGGATCATTATTGCCTTGGATGAAACATGATGAATAATGAGAGCTGATCTTGATGGATGAGAATCCGTAAGTGGAGGCTGGTCAACAATACCTTATCGATCCAAGCTGCTCCCAGATGTCTGTCTGGGGTGGTGTTATAGTCACCGGTGTAGACGACAGATTCATCTCCGCATTTGACATAAAACATGGCTGCTCCCAGCACATGACCCCCATAATAAGCTTTGATTTCTAGATCGGCATCGACGTGAACTGTCTGATGGATGTTTACTGCGATGACTGCACATCGGTTACGTCTTTTCTTCTTCACCACAGAAAAAATCGTACCTTTCTTCATGCAATCTTTGATCATTTGTGAGGTGAAAAAATTGGTCTCTCCCTTCCTCTCCACTGTGATTTTTCTGTAATCCTCTAATAGAATAGGAGCAATGGCTTTTGTGGGGTACTGCTCAATATGAATGATTTTAGTTGGATCACTGTCACCGTCATATAAATGGGTCCGTCATAGCCTCTCATTTCTGTGAAATATGGAAGAGCACCACAGTGATCCAAATGGCTGAACTTGAATCAATCAAATGAAATCATGCGTTGGCTCACAAATGGCTGATGATGACAGCATCTATAAATTGATTGAAATTAGATCCTTTGGAAATGTAGTTGAAGTCTGGGAATCTCCTATCATCATTGTATCCCATGTGCATACCGCAATCGAACATGATGTTCTTGTGTCCTACAGTGACCAAAACACAAGATCTTCCCACATCTTGTCCTGCTCCGAGTGGTACTACTCTTATCGTCATAACAAAGATCGTTTCGTTTTTTTTAATCCTGCAAATTATCACCAATCTACAAGAGGTTCATAACACGAGTCTGCGCAGACCGAAACATCGTTCAAAGTCAGACACATCATACGCCGTGGGAGATGGGCAGTCAGTTGGAACAATCCCTCCAATCGAATCGGAGGATCGGTGTGAAATTGGTGGATGCCAGCGACTCACACATCGCGTCTATCGTTCCTTCACACAAATTGCGGTGAGTCTGAGTATACCTCTCTATCAACTCTGATGATAAAGGATAGAGCATTTGAGTTGCTGAGTGAGTGATGAAGGAACTTCCTCCAGGGTGCTTTAACTTTATCATGGAATCGTTGGGAAGGTGAACATGATCGATGGGTTTAGATCGTCAGCTGATTTGCATTAGGGAGAACATGATGTTATTATCCCGTGGACGTTACGAAGATATGCTGCATCAGATTGAGCACACATACAATTCTAGTGAGTTAACATCGATCGATCACAATGACACTGTAGGGCTGAGATGTAATGGATCGATCGAGTTTTGTCTAATTTGAACAGGTGAGCAGTATCCGCTCAGTGTTGATCAGAAATTCCAACGTCATCCTTCCAGTCAAGGAGCGCCTGAAGGGTGGGTGACCATCATTTCAGTATGGCTGCACAAACCCCAAAAGACCTCTTAGTTAGTCTAATCAACGCCCATAAACCAAATGATGGTTATACCACTGCTTGGGTGGACGCTGCTGTGGACAAGATTGATGCTGCGGGAGATGGAAAAGTCCGTAACTGGATTTTGAAGATACAGAACTCCACTCCTNCCACCGTCCATCCGCCGCACAATTCAAGCCATCCACAAGGTAATAATATACGCCTCAATTAGATGCCTGTCTCTATAGACGTTGGTGTACATTTTCTGACCGTCACATCAGATCTCGTCATTATTGGCCAATCATCGCCACCTCGACATTCTCAAGGTAATTTCATACGCTAGAACTGAACGCTTGGCCTCTCGATTTCTTGACCTCTCCAGACGTCGGCGTCGGATCATCTCTTACATTCTGACCATCGTTTCAGTATGGCTGCACAAACCCCAAAAGACCTCTTAGTTAGTCTCATCAACGCCCATAAACCAAATGATGGTTATACCACTGCATGGGTGGACGCTGCTGTGGACAAGATTGATGCTGCGGGAGATGGAAAAGTCCGTAACTGGATTTTGAAGATACAGAACTCCACTCCTGGTTTTGTTGCGGACTATATTGCTCTCAAAAATTCTATAGACGCTGCCGCCCAGACCGCCCCAGCCGGTGAGTCTCGACCTTTCTTATTCTCTTTATTCTCGTCGCGGTGTCCCCAGGGCCTCTATGAGGCTCTACGGGCCTCTCAGGCTCTAGCTCGCATAGCGGCGGCTACAATATCTGACACACATTCATTCTATTCCTTCTTGTATTTGTACCATATTCGTACTATATTTACAGTATTCTATAGACTTCATAGCATAGGTCGAGGCGGCTTGAGTATCTCTGATTGAACAATAGGTAGAAAGCTAGAAAAGAACTACACATGGCTTTCAGAAGGAGTATCACAAATGGATCCCCTGCTTAATCTTCGTGAAGATACATGCAAGAAGATTGAACAACGTATGAACCAAGTACCTCCTAATTGAAGGCCCACCATATTCTGGAAAGACCTCTCTGGGCTCCATCCTCACTGTGTATTTCAAGTCTCACCACTACGACTGTGATTCGTTCTCTTTTCTCGCAGGCGGCGCACCGTGGGATCCCAGAACAACCTTTTGTTGCATGCCCAAGTTACCCCAGGCAAGGAATGCAAAATCATCAAGATGCAATAGATAATTTTGGATGCATGCCCTGGGACCTATTCCTGAATTGTAGATAAAAGCACCCCCTTTTACTCTCTGGACATCAGCAAGACACGACACAGCAAGTGTCTGTTTGCACAGATAAATGCTATAAAATCAACTCTTAATATCAGACCATTGAGAAAAAACAAGATGCAAGATGCAATTGAGAGGCAATATTGCAAAATATATATGCTTCCCTTTTTTTATCTGCCATTTTATCATGTGATTTGGGGTTTCTGGTTGGTGTCCATCCATTTAGATCACTATTTTTTTTGCCGTGCGTTTTCCAGTAGTCAGAAGAGAAGTGATCCATTGTCAATGCACTATTTCACTACCAACCGGAAAAACCAAACCACAATGTGTTAGAAACAACTTATCTTCAATTGTTGAAATTGACTGTAATCTACATGTCCAAAACTCTTTTGATGCAGAAAATATGACTAAAAATGACAAAACTTCTCAATTACACATGCAAAACATACAGAAAAATACCCAAAAATCGGGCTGTTTGCGCACGCACAATGGGGGTTTTGTCAAATTTTCTATGTTTTTTTGAGTATTTTTTATCTTCTATATATTTCTTAGTATTAACAAGACCGCGCATGCACAGTCTATTGTATCTACAATAGAGCTCATGATGTTATTGGGATAATATTCAAATTCACCTCAATCTTAAGTCTTCTTTTTTATGTATTCAAAGAGCAAAAACACCAAGTTCTTACTATATTTACCATAAATCTACTATATGACACCATTTTCAACTTACTAATTTTACTAATATTACTGTTTATTTAATAGTAAAATTTAGTAGATACTATTTACTCATCTAAATTACTATATTTACTATTGTATTACCTGATTACTATATTTTGGAGTTCTGCAATTGAACGGCCTTGTGAGCCACAAATAAATTGATTCTATTTCAGCTCAGCCTATTTATATGCAGCTGCCTTTTGCCTCATTGTGTCTTTTGTGTGATTTGAGTGTATAGATTTCCACCCAAACTGCATAAAGCGAGTACAGAGCGCGCGAACACTTACAAATGTTTTGCAGAGGATTACCAAACAGAACACAGGAGACGAGCATTCAGTGCGAGGAAAGTTGTAGAGAAATGGACTATAATATTCCCTATGATGTATGTGTTTGGCTAGCAATTAACCAGAGACATATCAAATGTTGGAGACAGTTATGTTTGATGGTGGAACGAATAAAGTCATCACGTGCTGTCCGGCACTTCAGATCGTAATGTTGAGTCAGTCAAACCATCTTCACTCCCCTCTCGCACTGCCTCTGTGATTGTGGCCAATCTTCTCACCGGTGAGGATGTCCCGTTGTGGTCTGATGTGATGTGATGTGATCTCCACCATTTGCGGTAAGGTTGTTTCCTACCGTTTGCACCGTTAGGTTTTTGGAAAACAAGGCGCGGCTTTCTTCTCATTACAATGACCCGCTTTTCTCGGGAATGAATGCAAATAAAATGCGGTATCTCTGCTGTACATCGAGTACTTGTTGTCATTTCTTCACGGGCACTTATTCAGATAGTCTTGTGCGCGCAAATGTTATACAGGACACATCAAACTAAATTATATGATGTAAAAAATGGGTCACGATTTTTAGTGTATCTTACACCTTCATTTGCTCCGTGTTCTCTCTTTTTCGTCAGGTTGGCGTTAGTCTCGGAGGGCTCTGAGGTCGATGCCGCAATCAGTCATGTAGGGTTTCTGAGTTCATCACCATGGTAGTCTTGTTGTTAGAAGTGGAGAATTCTGCACAGAGGTTGGTGCACACAACACTTTAGAGGCCTCACATTGCGAAGAGGGTCGAGATATGGTGCGTTATCATTGGAATCCTCATTTCAGTTCGATAGAGCAGCACTATATTGTGGGCGTACTGAAAGAAATTGATCTGCGATACACCGCCGGGCGGATCCGAAACCTCTGGGGGTCATTTTGCGGCCCTTGGCTCCGCCAGAGCGGCCGAAATATACAGGCCCTGTAATCCCGACGTCTACAAACTAAGAGGGAGTCTGTGGTAAAATTCTCTTAGACTTGAGACTGATCAAGAGAAGACAGAAGCGGTGGCACCATAGTGGATGCCCTTGTGTGTGGTTGATATATTGTGACTCCTTCAAGGTTCCCCCTCCACTGAGGTCCCATCTATCTTCTTATCCGTCAAAATGATGTGAACAAGAGATATTTCCTATACTCCCTTGTGGCGCCATCGCTTCACCCACTATCCTATAGTCACCCATATCCCAGGAGACCTATTCACAATGACTCCGTGACTGTCAACAAAATTTTGCAAACTTCTGCCCGATACAATTCCTCGGTCGCCAGGAAAGCCAAATTCGCGTACGGACCTGCATCCATTCACTCTCGCATCATCACGGTATCATCACTCTTTGCCGATCAGGTACACCTCCTTGTTCGACGAATCTCTCGGGTCTGAACTGCTCCGCGTCTGGTCCCCATATGTCGGGGTGGTAGTGAACGATGCAGGGAGGGATCATGAGTACTGTGCCCTTGGGTATGTCGTAGCCACACAGGACGTCGTCTTTCTGGGCCTGACGGCTGGTCGATGGAACCGGAGAATCGAGGCGGAGGACTTCTCGTGTGACGGCGGTGAGGTAGGGGAGGGAGTTGATCTCGTCGTAAGAGAGATCTCTGTCTTCAGGGAAAGCCTGCAAAGGCATTTCAACCGATGAGTGTGATGATGACGATCGACGTGATCGCGATCGTCGATGATCACCTCGAGTAATTCTCGTCTCAATTTGTCTTGCACTTCAGGATTCTCTGCCAACCTCTGGAGTGTCCAAGTGAGAGAAGTAGAAGTAGTCTCGTGTCCAGCGGCCAAGAACGTCAAGCACTGGTCCGTGATCTCTTTGTCGTTGAGAGAATCTTCACTGCCCAGGTTGTCTCTCACGAGGACGCTCAGGATGTCCTTCTTCTCTGACCGATTCATCTCTGATCTTTCCTCCTCCAGCATCCTCTGCGTGATGACTTCGGTCTCCTTTCGATACTGCGAAGATAAATGAATATAAGGTATCTACAACGATGTAGACTGACGTGTACGATATTCTTCATGTAAGCCAGGCGACTGCGCAACTGAAGAGCGAACGGAAAGTAATCGTTGAGTGCGGTGAGAAGTAAGACGGATAAGGGAAATTGTTCTGTGTCACCGAATAACTTGTTGTAACAGTGGGCCAGGGGGTCGTCGGGCTTGTGGAGCGAATCGAAGTTGTAATCGAAGCCTGGTGAGGTGAGAGATGCACGCTAGAATGACGCACCGGCGAGACCGATGATGTCTAATGTGCACCGAGACAACCAGGGGAGGACGTCCAAACGAACGGATTCTGTCGAAGATGGAACCTGCATCGAGTGAGTTGTGGATGGTCATGACGGTGCGATCACCATGTCCTGCCAGATCTTGAGAGATCGACCTGGACCCCAGAAGATCGGAGTGATCTCTTTGATGCGAGGAAGAGAGAAGGCAGAATCGAGTGCTCTCCTCTGCTTCTTGTGTTCGGCACCTGGGCAGTCGTCAGAGGTGTCTCCTGGACTGTGAAACGTCAACACCTTCGGCAACCAAGAGACCCTGACCCAAGAGGAGCGAGATGAAGTTTCTCATCTGAGATGGTTTGGGGTAATCGTAAGCGGAAGTCGTAAAGATCTGCGTGTGTCAATCTCATCAGATTGTTTCGGTGGAAAGAACCTGACCTTCGATAGCGCCTTCGGGTCTGTTACATAGACTCTCCATGTCAGGAAGAACTGGATGCGAAAGAGACCGAACATCTGACTCCACTTCCTCTGGAAGACGCCAGTGTCGGCAGTTCTCATCAAACGAATGTGTCCAAATGGGAACTCTGCACCTGGTGCAACAGGGATCTTCCTCAAGGACGTGTTATAGTAATTCCATAACGTGAAGAGGAGAGGTGCTAGTAAGGCCACCAAGATGGAGAGAGCGATGTATGCAAACATCTGACGACTTGTGGATCTGAAGATCTGTGATGGGATGCAACACCATAGGGAGGCAATCAGTCATGGAGAAGCGAATAAATACGCGATGTACCAGTAACATTCAGACCTGATGCGACAGAGGATCCGCTGACCCCCGGTGTCCTGTCCGATGACCTCTTTGTTTCATCCGATCGAAGATGCGGTTCATCAAGCTTGCGCGCTCTCTATATGTGTATCGAATCATCCCACTCTGAGCTGAGATCGTCGGATGAATGTGAATGCTCTTCTCAGAACGCATTCGCCGAATGTCCACGTGACTTCCTAAGACGGAACGCTCTTCTGTGAACTCAAACGTTTTCACCTCCAAATGAGCACAATTTTCGACAAATAGTAATGACAAGGTTTAAAGAGAAGGTTATCGCTACATTTTCACACCTCTCCCTCGACGACGACACTCTCAACTACATCGTCTTCATGTTGGAAGGAATGACGGATCCATCTGAGGTCGCAGAAGGTGACGATAACAGCTCATATCATGTCGTATTCTGAAAGTAGTAGTGCTTCCCACCTTATTGGCCGATCATTGCGATGAGGCAGAAGCCAAACGATTATCTCGGCAGTTAGTTCGATCTCTCCCAGATCCCGACCGCAAGGACGAAGCTTGCATCGCACCTTCACCAGCCTCGTCTGTCATCCAGGTGAAAC
This sequence comes from Planoprotostelium fungivorum, assembly GCA_003024175.1. Lineage (NCBI taxonomy): Eukaryota > Evosea > Variosea > Cavosteliida > Cavosteliaceae > Planoprotostelium > Planoprotostelium fungivorum. The sequence continues at coordinate 347,727 of MDYQ01000020.1, read as the reverse complement.
AGAACGTGATGGAAGATGGACGAGGAGCTGATCGAACGAAGGACTTCATCGAAGCCACGAGAGCCGTAAATCCAATGGATAGAAAGGCGGCTCTGAGAGAACTCTGTCCTTGCCATGTCCTGAGAAATGTTCCTGAATTCTGGGATCGCATCATAGACATGGCCAATGACCCGGACGGTGAGCTGAAGTGCAAGTCAGAAGATCTGATCGTACATTAGCTCGGGTGAGATATCAAGTCCTGCATAATCTGTGCGATGGCAGCCCGAAAGACAGGGAGGAGGATGTCATCGAAACCATCGAGCGAATGCACAACGATGAAAACAAATTGATCCGAAGAAGGGTTCATCAAGTGAATGGAGCGATTATAATCATACAACTGAAGAAGTACCAGGTGTTAACTCATTATCGATACACTGGAAAGTGGAACATCCTGTAGTCAGAGTGAATGAGAGCTCGTTATAATCTGGTATAGTCGCTCTCACCTTGAAGATGGAGCCAGCCGAGTTGAAAATAAAATGTTGAGTTACGTCATAGGTCACGTGATCTTAGAAGCGAAATTGGAACCTTCCGTTTTCCAGTGTCTTCGCCGAACGAAGAATCGTTCACCGAACGGGAAGGTTGCTCAGACACACCGTCATACTTCCATTCCATCAACAACAACCATGTCTTACGGCAATACATACAACACACAAGCATACAGATCCAACACAGATGCAAATGCAGGTGCCTCTCGTCTGTGGGAGGATCCTGCTGAAGACAAGACAAAACCCTTGATGGCCGTCATTGTCACTATCAGCAGCGGGAATAGTTACGATCAACTCTTTCAACAACAGAAGCAGACCCCACCGGAGGGAGGAAGGGTGTCCCTATGGTCACTACCCCTCAATCGCAAGAACATGGAGGATCTCAGAACATCATTGGACGACCAACAGAACATCCCTGCCTCTCTTCGAGAACTCTTTGATGATCTGCAACAAGTCCCATCTTCCTTTGCCGTCTTCAATTTTGAATCTGTGGATGTTGCTTGGAACAAGGATTTGGTACTGAAATTGACCGATTGGCCATCGCCACGACCGGCAGACTCCTCCACCATGGTTTCTTCGTCATGTTCTCAGACTTCTCCCCCAAAGCTCTCCTCTCCAAGTGGGACCCCAAGATCATGGGCATCTGCCCTTTCAAACAAGTCAGCAAATACAGCTCCAACTGTGAGCTGCGTTTCTCTTCTGGCATCTTGAGGGAATGCCCAAGTGCACAGCTGGTCACCGTTGGACAGCTCTGCGAGGGAGGAGAAGCTCACGTTCACGCCATGGGAGGCACCATCGCTTACGCACCTCTAAAGGGTGTCAATCTCACCGCCGCCCCTACACTGCAGATCTTGACTGTTCTCACAAAAGCCAACGGCTGCAAACCCAACATCACCTCTGACGACTGTGAGTTGGCCACAATCAGAGAACACAAGGGTACGATGTAAGGACCTGCGCGAGACCGTCTTGCACGTTAAGGTTAACGTGTCCCAATTGCAAGACACGTTAAGGTTACCGCGTTGAGACCGTCTCTGCAGGTCCTTAGTACGCTGGACACTCTCTGCTGAGTTACCACACGGGAGGCAACCTCCTACTCTCTTTGTGCCATTGGGTGGAGCTCTCTCACCTCAGCACAACAGAGGAAGATGTCTTTAAAGCTTTTGCCGCAAACCAAGGAGCAGCGTACGTACAAGAGAGGGACACTGTCTCACAAATATTAGGTGTCTCTTTCTGTCTTTTGAACTCACTAGGATTTCTGTTCACATATTCACAAATTCCTTTTGGTAGTGGACTGAATCCCCTCAGTGGCTTCATACTCACTTCCCTCATCCCCTGAACATTTTCTATTACAGAAAACAACACCCTCTACTATCACATTCTTCCATCAACTATCAAATTATATATCATGAGCTCCCCACATTCATTTATTCAATTCTTCATCAGCAACATTATCCACCATTTGCTGGACACATAGTTGCATGAATCTCTCTGGGTCTCCCCATCTGCACCGATCAATGGCATCTATGTAATATTCTCTATCAAATTTGAAAAAGTGTGGTGGTATGAATCTGTGCCTCCATAACATGATGAGCAGTAAAAGTCGACCTATTCTACCATTGCCATCGTGAAAGGGGTGAATGCTCAAAAAGGTAACATAGGACTTTAAGGCAAAAGGTATGACATGGATGGTAGGATTCTCTGTCTCACATTGTATGTGTTCTACAAATAATCTCATGATGGCTGGTTCCTCCTCTGCATAAGGATATATAGTGTTGTAATATCCCTTTGCTCCACACCCTCCTTGACGATATTTGCCAGAGACGCTCCGAAGATTTTCTCCGTTCTAAAATATTTAATATTGATATTTGTCGAAGTGTTGATTAAGCTCTGTGATGTATGGTCACCACATAAGAACCAAACAGTTCAATGAGTCTCTGTTTATAAAGAATGATTTCAAACCAAAGAAAACCAAGGAGTTCCCTTTCAATGAATGTGCATTGAATGTGTTTCTTGGTTGCTGAGATTTCTCCGAGTTTTCTCCGAGTTTTCCAATTTGTCAGTGATGTCAAATGTTGGGCACAACAAGCTCAAATAAATGATAATTTAATGTGATGAATGAGTGCACATACCGTGTTGTAAAACCGCAGAGTTTGGTCCGATGAGGGGGGAACGTCCATTTTCCCGTGTAGTTTCAATATGAATTCCTCTGTGATGGGATGGTTGAGGTGGCGTACAATCCATTCCTGTAGCAGTGTATTGCTGACAAACATGATGACATCTGATGCAAGAGCCGTTGGGTGATCTCTCAAGTAAGCATCCGTGAACTCTTGCGGAGAGATGTCTTGCTGAAACCCATCAGTTGCCTCCTTCAAGTGGGAATAGATCTCAAAACTATATGCAATGTGTAGGCGGTAACCTTCTATTGAGACTGATTGATGAGAAAGGGTGACCTATATAGCGTTGATACTTTCAAATACGCTTGGGGCACACCTTGATAGATCCACCCAGATCGTCACATACCGGATTGGTCCTCTGAACTTGACTGAGGTGATCTATAAGACTCTTGTTCCATGGATTTGCCTCCCACAGTTTCTCTTTTGTCAAATCAAAGGGTTTAAAATATTCTCGCCATAACGAACCAGAGGAGATGAGTTTTCTTCTCTCTTGTTTTTGAATCTCTGGAATGTCCTAATCCACTTCAGAACCGAAAGTAGATTCCAAATACCTGATATGGCTTGTATATCTCGTTTAGAATCTGTTTTCTTGTTTTGGGTGTGCCTCGATCGAGTAGAAGCGGTCTCGGTGGTCCATCAGAGAAGTTACGGAAACCGGTATTCTTCGCGATATAGTCAGAGAGGAGCTCGTAACTGGGTTTGGTTGTTGTGTGCACGTAGTTTCTGAAGTGAGGTCGGAGGGTGGATGGAAGAAGTAGTTGCATGCAGTTTCTCGGTTTTTTTATGGAGGAGAAAAATCGCGGATAAGCTCGCACCATATGAGCGAAACGCGAAAGCAAAACTCGGATCGTGTTTTCTTCTCTAGGGGAGATATTAATAGTATATTTAATATAAATCATTTTCGGTGACGATTTATTGTGAATTACGAGAAGGCTTTCGCTCTTCTTCCCTGCAATTGGATACTGACTCTCAGAGGTTAATTGTTGAGATTCTTAGCGACCAGCTCATATATGCAGGCCAAAGCAACTTGTTGCAGTTCTGGTGACCCATGGAACTTGGAGGAGGCAAGGGAGTACCACTTGACGATGGCAAATACTGTCTCCACTACAGATCTGAGAGACTTCTGTTGATTCTCCATTCTCTCCCTGTACCAGATCTGGGCGTCACGAAATAGAGCATCGTCAGACACGACGCCAAAAATTAAATGCGTAGCTCAGGCGGAAAAACTGCAGTCTTTCGCGAGGGAGATGGTGCAGAAGAGCGCTCCCTGTAGATACTCAAAGACTAAGTCTTAATGCATAAAAGGATATTGTAAATGTCGTCTCACTCTTTTGTATCGATATTCGAAAAAAATACAATAAATGGTAACCTGCTGCGTTATTTCGCACAACTGATCAGATCTGTGGATCGTAACCCGCAACATCATGCAGTGCAATCGAATCCTTCTTTCAGCTAGGAGGATAATAGTGAGTCTCTCTGTCTCCACTCTCATCTCATACAAAACAGACATCCACTTCCTCCTCCACATTCAAGCCCGTTCGTGCTCCTATAGCTCTACGTGTTCAGGTAAGAGACGTCACCTGCATCAATTAATCTCAATCACACTCAGAACCATGTTGCCCATCAACCCGTGTCCCTCCATCTGACAAACACGCGTCTCATCAGTACAACACGCTCGCTTCGATCAGACGTCTACACGAACATGTACAAATCCGCCGAAAAGCATTACGAGGCGGCCAAGTTGGCCATGAAGCTCAAAGACACCAAGACGGCCATCGATCAATATGAAGAAGCCCTCGCTGTGTATAAGAAATTGAACGACAAACACAAGCAGTGGGAGAGTGAGTTGATCATCTATCACATCACATCATATCACATCCATCATCTCATCCTCCACAGTGATGTACGCGTTGAGTTTTATGTACATCTCCGCTCAGCGTATCGACGAGGCCCTGTTCATCACTCGTGAATCACTCACCGTGGCCAATCTAACGGGAGATAAAAACCTCCTATCCAAGAGCAACTACACTCTGGGCATGATGTACGATCAATACCTGAAGAAACACGAAGATGCGATCAAGTATTACAAGGACGCCCTCAATCTGCTGAAGGAGTTGCACCCTGGCATGAAGACAGAGACCATCGGTGCATCATCTGATGAGTCGAAGTCAAACTGACACGTCTTACAGCGAAGACGAACGTTGCACTGGCCGGAGCTCTGGCCAACGAGGGATTGCACGAAGTCTCGGTGAAATATCTGATGGAAGCCTTGGACACGTACAAGACGATGGGAGATAAGGCAAAAAAGTCGGCCGTGCTCTCTCTCTTGGCGAGGTATAATGTCAAAGCGAAGAACTACAGAGACGTGAGCCCTGATGATGATGATCGATCGTGATGTCATCAGGCGATCAAAGCTCTGGAGGAACAAAGAAGAGATGCGCAGAGTGAGGGGGACAATCAGAAGTTGTCGAAGGCATTGTTCGATCTGATCAATACGTACACCGCATCGGGTGATCACAAGGGCGCCATTCCATTTTTGAACGAGAGAATGGAAATAGCGAAAGAAGCAAAGGATTACGAGGTGAGTCGACATGAGATGGAACACATCGATGATGATGATGATGATGATGGGGTTGTAGGGTGTGGCTACGTCGTTGCAGCAGCTGGGTATATGTTACAACGGTATGAAAGAACATGAAGAGGCCATCAAATACTACACTCAGTTTCTCAACATGTCGAGAGATCTAAAAGAATACGACGCTGAAATTTTCGCCCTCATGTCTCTCGCCGACACATACGCTGTGATGCCCAACGTACAAGTGAGATAAATCCTAAATCCCATCCATATCGTACAGCAAGAGATCCTTCCTTCGATGAATTACCATTCACGACTTTACAGAAAGCAGTCGAGCACGCCAAGTTGGCCGCCATCACGGCAACTAACATGAAGAAACCCGAACAGCACAGTGAGTGCATCACCTTCACTCTCCTCTCACATAAACAGTGATGGCCAGGAAGATCATCGTCGACCTCTACTTATCACAAGACATGAGAAGCGAGGCGAAGAAAGAGCTGGAAGACACTCTCAACATCGCAGAGAAAGAGAACGTCAGGAACGCTCGCATCGGTTGTGCGAGACAATTGGGCGAAATGGCTGAAGTGGACGGTGACTTGCCTCAGGTGAGAAGACATGTTCTCTCCTTCGCCGACTGAAGCTTCCAGGCAGTTCGTCACTACAGCCGAATGATGGAAGCGTTGGAGGACGATGAAGACGACGTGGGCAGGATGAATGCCTTCTCCAAGTTGGTCGATCTGTTTGTAAAGATGAACAAACCGAGGGACGCAAAGATACACTTCACGTATGGAAATTCCATCGCGCTGGCGTTGCTCGAAGCCAAGTTGATCGAGGAGATACCTGACAATCTGAGGACAATAGAATGATGACCTGAGTTCAGATCTGTTGCATGACGAGACTCTTTTGCTAAATCAATTGTTAAGTCGATGGTGTATGACGTAGAGTGAGGAAACAGTGTGGACCTCTCATTGGTTGATCAGTTCTTGTGTGCATTGAAATGATCCACCTTTTTATTTCTTTTTGGGTACCGTTCCACCGTTCCACGACCGGAAAAATTGCATCACACAAACATCTTTCCAACACAGACACCATCATGGCGTATTATGGAGAGAGAGTCGATCGTTCAGAGGGATACTGGGGTCCTATCACTGCCAACGTTGATTGGTGTGAGCCAAACTATGCTCACTCTTATTACCTCTGTGAATATTGGAACACTCTCAGTAACATCCCCATGATTGTCCTTGGCTTCTGGGGAATGTGCTATGCATTCACCATTGGCGCAGCTGCAGGTGACATCGAGCTCGATCCGTTATCTCAACCTCTCAGCCAGGAACGGCTTCACACCAAAGAATGCCTTTTATAGTTTCACGATTGGTTTCTTCTTCCTCTTTCTGGTAGGTGGAACATCATCGATCTAGATCTGATCCTCCCAGGTCGGTATTGGGTCATGGATGTTTCACATGACTCTCTTATACAAGTATCAAATGTTAGATGAGTTACCTATGATCTTGGGCTCACTCGTATTTGTCTATATCATCATGGACCTCCATCCACCAAAAGAGATCTCTCTTGGCGCAGGTATTGACCTATCCTCTCTTACTACATATCGCTCCATCTCATTCGTAAATAGAAGAAAAGAAGCCTGGAGGTCTGATCGGTATCTTTGATCGATTCATGATCCAGAACCGAACATTTAGAGCGGTAGTGCTCATTCTATACGGTGTGACCACCTCTGTCCTCATGGCAGTCGACACCAACAAGTGAGTCCATCACATTTCGATCATATTGTGACTGATGGGCAGCCCCCTCCCCATGAACTTGAGCTATCTGGGTCTAGTCTTGTTTCTCGTATGGAGGTGAGAATAGTTCGGACGACGCTAGGTGATGATCATCACGCAGGTGCTTCTACATCTACAGGAGCTGCACGGGAGACAGCTACGCACAGAAGATCGTTCGTCATTACTTCGCGAGCGCTTTAGTCTATCAGATCGCCGCTGGTCTGTGTTGGGTGACGTATATGTGCGACATCCGATCTTGACATCACACAACAGCTCGTCGAGAAGTACCTGTGCCAACCTCTCTTCCCCATCACCGCCTACCTCCATGCTGTCTGGCACGTTCTCGCAGGAACCGGCGTGTATCAGTTCATCATGTGGTGAGCTCCATCCTTCCCCCCCGCCTTGACTCATCATAGGACCTTCTTCCTGTCAGCACACAACCTCTCCCTCTCTCCACGCGTGAAGCATTTCCTCTTTGTTCCTTTCGTTTCTGCGAAAGAAAAGTAAAGCCCACCTTATATCGAAGAGTGACTTTCAACTTGAACCCTCCTCCATCACAAATTGTATTTTCTGCCGGATTTCTTCGTAGTCCACGTTGTAGCCACCCAACTCCGGCGGTTGTACAGTCTACATTGATATAGTCGACATTGATGATGCGACGATGGAAATTTCGTCCTCAAACTCGACCCGATATGGTTCCGTCGGCTGTTTTCTCACTGTCTCACCAACAGTATTGCATCGATCACCCAGCCCAGTATCAAAAGAAAGAGGTTCTCACCGGACCTTCTGTAGAATCTCTTCTCAAAAGCAATCAGTAAACCCCAACGCATTTATTCTCCAAACCCCACACGCACGAACAACGCATATAGAAATGGCCGATCACGGAAGAGCACCCCGCCAGGAAGTCCCCCAGGACTTTTTGATGCAAGTCAACCTCTCGCAATCATCCTACCGCCTCTCGGACAATGGCTCCTCAGACAACTTCTGGTCACCGACGGATACCGACTATTCCTCCATCTTTGCCGACCATCAACAGCAGCTCAACTTCTTTCATAATGTAGAGAGAACGCCGAATTCGTTCTTCAACACCTTCTCGCTGCCCAACTCCTCGTCCTCTTCGGAGTAATACAAACACTTAACTGTATGCGATTCTTTATTCTAATGTTTTCCGTCGTTTGTTTGTGATTGAAACATTATTCGTCACATTTCGGATCGGTCAGTGATCTGCGCAACATGGGTAGAAACACAGACAAATTGTAAGTCTATATTATCACCCTTGTTAGCCCCTGTTAGGGATATAAATCTAACGGTTGGAAGATACATCACACATAAAGAATGGAGTCAAGACTTTGGAGGAAAAAAGGCCAATTCAGTGGAATCGTTCCACGTGAATGAATTGAAGGGTCTGCCCTTCTATTCTTGTGCACTATCATTACAGCCATTTGAAACACCTGTGGCAACACAACAAGGAATCGTCTATGAGATCACGTAAGTTTATAACAGATACGATGGTGGACCAATGTTGATTGACTTCAGCAACATCTTACCCTGGCTGAAGAAGCACAAGATCGATCCCATCACCGGGCAACCCATGACCTCTAAAGACCTCTTTCCCGTTCAATTCCACAAGAACGAAGCTGGTGTGCATTTGATTATCTCACATCACCTGACATCACAAAGGTAAGTTTCACTGCCCCATCACCTTCAAAGAATTCAACGACTTCACGCGTATCGTCACCATCAAACCATCTGGCCACGTCTACTCTTGGGATGCCATAGAAGAATTGAACATCAAACCCAAGGCGTGGAAGGACCTCTTAACAGACGTTCCATTCACACGTGCAGACATCATCGACATACAGGTGCGACCATCTCCATCATTCAGAATCGATCCATCACGATCATCACGAAAATGTCTATCGACTGACGAATCAAGGACCCCCTCAACCCAGAACGCAGGAAATTATCCAACTTCCACTACATCAAGTTGGGCATCAAACAGACGGAGGTGTCATCAGATCCACTGGACAACATCCAGATATCAGAGACGAAGAAGAAGATGTTGAGAGACATCGCAGAGAAACACGACAAGATCGTGGCTGCAAAGGCAAAGGAAGTCGAGACGGAAGAAGAGAAGGCTCTGGTGAGGTTCACATCATCATGCATCGTGTTGACGTAATCATCAGTACACGAGGGTCAGTGCTTCCGCTCCCAGCTTGACGTCCACCTCTTACCAACACAAAGAGATGAGAGGTGATGCGTCTCATCTGTGCCGCCGTCACTGATGATCATCAGTGGATGCCAGAGACATCGTCAAGAGCACAGACAAGAAGGGCTACGCACGTCTGCACACTTCACTGGGTGACATCAACGTCGAGCTGCACTGTGATCTCGCACCGAAAACGTGCGAGAATTTTTTGGGCTTGGCCGAGAGAGGATATTACGACGGTACACTGTTCCACCGACTCGTCCCTCACTTTATGGTGAGTTCATCGATGGGAGGAAGAAGGCTGATTGCGCGTTGTAGATACAGGGAGGTGACCCCACCGCCACGGGGAGAGGAGGAAAGAGCATCTGGGGCAGACCATTCCAAGACGAATTCAACAAGAGACTGCAACACTCAGCCAGGGGTATATTGTCCATGGCTAACAGCGGTCCGGACAGTAACAACTCGCAATTGTGAGTTTGAAAAAACGACGCCAGAGATGGGGATTGAAAGGTGGACAGTTTCATCTCGTTTGCACCGACGCCACACCTGGACAACAAACACTCTGTCTTTGGAAAAGTTGTGAGAGGAAACGAAGTCCTCAGCAAGATGGAGAGCATTCCAGTCGATAAGGAAAGACCTCTGGTGAGACCTCCATCATCATCTCATTCTGATCCGTCTGATCAGACCGACATCATCTTGACGAAAGTCACCGTCTACGAGAACCCATTCCGGGAGGAAGATCCAGCCAAAGTAGCAGAAGAGAAGAAGAGGAAGGAAGAAGAGAAGAGGGAGGGAGAGAAGAAGGGAAAATGGTTCTCTAATCCAGTGGAAGATGCACCGAAGGCCGTGAAGGAGGGAGTGGGAAAGTACATTGGATCTCAAGGAAAGAGGCCAGCGGAGACACAGACGACTAGTGCGAACAAGAAGCCTTCTCTCTACGGGAGCTTTGACTATTACTAAAACATGTGGCTCACGGTTCATCTTTTCTGTAGAAACATATACACATGCAATAATGCTGTTCTATTAGATGTCTTCGTATCTATTTTCTGTGCCCAACACTTACTTGATGGTCATCATGTTTGACCTCACCATCCGTGAGTTCATCGTCCTCCTTTTCGACGTGCAGCAGCTGATAGAGCTCAGAATTGAGACATGTACACGTTGTCTTTCATTCGTCCTCAGTTTGATCGTCTTCCTCAGCGTGTCTTTCGGTGAGATGACACCTAGCTCTTGTTGTGATGAGATGTGATACTCAAGTCCACACGTCTTATCGACGCACGCCGGAATATCCGCGCGGTCCCGATGCCCGGCGTCGCCGACGATGCATCTTCGTATAGCTGAGACCATATCCATTCAGTCACACATCTAGACAACACAACAGCATGCCTTCTTTCGAGAACAAGAGAATCGTCTTTATCAGCGGAGGTGGAAGAGGTCTTGCCTTACAAGCCGTCAAGATCCTCTTGACAGAAGAGAGGGATCAGGTCGTCATTGCTGGTGTGAGATCGGTAGAGACATCGAAGAGAGTCATTGCGGAGGGAAACCTGTTGGAGGTGAGCAGAGAGACATCGAACGTGTCTTGACTGATCTGAACAAAAGGTCATCGCATTCGACCTCACCGATAAGGCTAGCATTGAGAAGGCGGCTCAACACGTGGAGTGAGTTCAAACACGACGAGTCAACTTGACTCACTTTGTGCAGATCCACTTACGGAAGGCTCGACGTTCTCATCAGCAGCGCAGCCATAGCAACCTCGGACGCCAGGACTATCTTCGCTACCAACATCTTTGGAACTGCTGTGAGTCTTTCGGTCGTCATCACTACCACAACGATCGGGCTCACCACCACACAGATAGCAGACGAGGCCTTCATTCCTCTGCTCGAAAAGTCTAGAGACGCTCACTTGGTAGAGGTTACTAGTGGTCTCGCATCCCTGTGTCTGGGGGCTGTTCCACCTCAAACGAAGGAAAAGTTTGATCGAGAGGACATCAGTCACGACGAGTTCGAACAACTGGTGCAGGACTACTATGCTGCAGCGGACAAAAGTGAGCGAGTGGACGTGATGACACCTAAGTATTACGCCAGACGACTACACTACCCTGTACGGTGACGCTCACGCCAAGTTTTACGGAGATTACGGAATGTCAAAGATGTTCTTGAACGTGTACGCAAGAGCACTAGCTCAGAAGATCAAGTCAAAGGGTGAGATCTTGTGTAACTGCAGAGATGTCTGAGATATTGGAAGGCATATCTCTTTCTCTCGTCTGTCCAGGCTACTGTGCCACTGATCTGACTTACCACCAAGGACCTAGGTCTGCAGAGGATGGTATGACCATTGTCTTTGTTATGTAGATGATGCTAACGTGTCTCAGGTGCTAGATCAATCCTTACATCCACTCGAGTGCCTATCAGCCAGACCGGAAAAGCTTGGACTTATGGTCACTCCCTTCCTTTCTCTGTCACCACTGCTGAATATGACGAGCTCGTGGCCAAGTGTTGAAAGAGAACGAATAAATGGCCCGATCGCTCCCTCTCAGCGGATCAAATTTCAAGAGACCCAGACAGCTGTTATAGACAAAAATGCATCGTTATCATGTCAAGACTACAACGAGAGATGCACCAGTTGAGTTGCTCCTCCACGTTGTCTAAGTGCTCCAATGAGGGTCATAAGGAAGGAAGAAAATAACATGATACGGGTGAGGTGCAAACCAAGACAGCCGAGAGATCCGTGTACACATCTCTACAACGACAAGCAGGACCAGAAGACCGACGTCCAACTCGATCCCCAAGCTCGTCAAGAACCAGAATTTGGCGGGATCTTCTGATGATGCAGACTGGTGTAGCACTCTCAGTGATAAGAAATGCTGTTTCGGGCTGACGAACAGAGTCACGGCGGTGTTGTAGAGTTGTACGAGCAGCTGAAGAGTAAGGGCTAAGACGTTCTGAAGAGAAGATTTATTCGTTTTATTCTCCTTGCATGGTGACAACCACCTTCCTGGAGCCTGCTATAGATCAGACCCTTTTCCCTCTAGTTACGGCAGCTCGATTTGTGGTGTGCGAAATACATCCCGATGGATGATGACACAATAAATGAGATCGATGAACCTGACGCACCACCAGAGTCCCTGTGTTCACAAAGATAGATTCCTTGCCATGTTCCAAATGCAAATCTATCTTAGGTCATCATCGTCTCGCTCGCCTCTCCTCACCTGCCGTTGGTGATGGGTATCGTGATGGATGGACCTATGAGTACACTGTCGATTTTAGTATAGACAATCATAGCTGCACTCACTTCTTGACGTGAGCAGGCATGTCGTCTGATCCTTCCTGTTCATTGTGTCACTTCAAGCATCACATAGATGCTCACGATGGTGTGTCGATACAATTTGTTGTCCTCAGGGACCAATCGATTGAGTGAAGTCTCCAGATCTTTTCTCACATCAGAGTCGTAGTTCTCGTTGACTGTCAAGGAAGCTGACGTGTGTTGAACTTTCGATGATCGTCAGCCAATCGAGAAAGTCCTATATCTCACTGAATAAATTTGCCAGTCCAATCTTGAACCTTGGAAGGTCTTCGCTTAATTGCTTCTCGAAATCAGAAGTGACCTACATTAATCAGAGATGTGCATAGAATCAATCGTCACCAGATGACAGCCACGAGCGTGTCGAGGTAGAGTGACGATCTTCTGTACCCACATGGCTCTTCTCCGTGATGGTTACGTTTGAAGGAATCACGTGACTTCGTTCGACTACAACCGAGCAGACAGGTGGAGGTACAGATCTCGTTGATCTGGACTGCAGGTTATAAAGATGACATCGAAGGTATACGCTCACTTTGAGGGCACACCCGACTTCACTTGGATAGTCGATTTGAATAAGAATCCGTTGAGAACTGTGGGCCAGATCAAAGAGGTGATGGATGTCGTTAGTTCGACCAGATGATCTCACAACAACAACTATAGACATTCGTTCAAATTTACAACCAAAGGTTTCCATCATCGACATTGAATGCACAGCACTCTTACTTCACAGATGATGGGTAAAACAATTTTACGTAACAAAACATCACTCACCGAAACAGAAAAAAGAAGATCGAAGACAGTCGATCTATCGAATCTCTCAGACAGGGAGAAGACATCTTCTTCGTTCATGTGTCTCAGCCCACAAGAGCTGAAACAAGAGCTGAAACGAAAGTGCAAGTCGAAGAAAAATCCGCAACGAAGGCAACATCTGTCTCCCAAGAGAAAGAGGAGAGAGGGAGCAGCCAACCAGAGGTGTCGAGATGCATCCGATCACTACTCGATTGAAGCGTGAGCAGCTATCGGCACAAGAAGCACAGAAGCTGGTCGCTCTCTTGAAAGAATCGTTAAGTGAGGCAGAAGAGCACGCCAAGAACGGAAAATTGAGGGTGAGCTCTTGGCTCATCATTATCATTGAAGGAGAACAGGAGGCAGTCAAGATCTACAAACGTGTCCTGACCTACGTACCCACAGAGATGAACAGCTTGCATCACTTGGGTGATTCATCTCTTCATCTCATCGCTGACGTCGATCAGGTGAGATCTACTCCTTCGCAGGTAGAAAAAAGGAAGCCATTCAATTCTACCGAGATGGAGCCAAGCATCACCCTCACATGTTCGAATTCCATCACAGGTGACTACAACATCACATCCTACATCTACCTGACGCAAATCAGCTTAGGAAAAGCTTATCACGAAAACGGACAATATCAAGAGGCCATTCAGAGCTTCGAGAAGGCCATTCGCATCGCCAAAGAGAAACAACCCAACTTGGTGCCCGTCGTTCAGGTGAGGTAATAAGAAGGAGAGGAAGAGTGAATTGCATCAGCTGGGTATGGGTAAGAGTATGTACAAGACCACCACACACAGATCAGCCGGAGCATCCATCGTACAGAAACTCTTCCAGGAGAACGAGAACGACGCCGAAGTCCTGCTCGAGTTCGCACAGGTGAGAAGTGATCGAATGGATCGGTGTGACGAGAAGAAGATCCTGGCCGATCAGAATCGAAAGAGAGATGCACTCAGAGTGTGTCTGAAGATCATCACTCTGAAACAAGGTGTGACATGTTCTACGAAGCAAGCGATTCATTTGTGTCATACATTATCCAACGTCGAATGAATGACGATATCATCACGATAGATGCGATGTCCAATGAAAGACAGATACGAACGATGGAACGGAAACTGAATGGTGGTAGATGAAACGGGGAGACAACTGTTGGGAGAGATTGTGAGAGAAGAGAAGGAAGGATTGAAATGGATTCTCGATGAGATCCAACCCGATGGAAAGAATGCCGTTGCCATGGTCTTCTTGGCTTCCATTCTGAAGAACGAAGGAGGTGGATGAGATTCGATTGCATCCATTCAACTGTCACAGCGATAGCGGAGGCGGGAGAACTGTACAGAATTGCAACCGATGCAGATCCAAAGAATGTTGGATTCAGACTCTCTTACGTTCACAATTTAGAGGTGAGATCCATTGTTTGATATCTTCACTCACTTGTATTCATCCCTCTCATCACGACGATCACAACTCTGATGATCGCTAACGCAATGAAGGTGTTGAACGAGCAGAAGAAGGTCTTCACCAGCACTGCCGATTTCTGCAAGAAGAATCCAAAATTATCTGCGGGAGGGCTCACGTGTCATCACATCTCCAGTCTTATCGAAGGTATAGAGGACGTATCGAATCACGTGCATTGTAGAGAGGTGAGGATAGAGAGAAGCGAAGGTGACAGAGACAGGTGATGCGAGGAAGGAAGGAGACAGAATTCCAGGTCGAGACGGGAGAGTTATCGAGTGAACAGTTGGACCTCTTTGCTCTGTTCTTCACTCTGGTCAAGGTCATCTACAATGCTGGATCGCTGGAGGTACTACCACCTCTCTTGTCCCTCCTAGGTATATATTGATCGAACAGATGATGCATCGACGATGTGGAAGAATATACCTCGTCGATGCATCCATGAGATGATGTCGGATAACATAGAGCAGAGAAAGCGAAAGGAAACAGAGAACTACACAAGACCACCATCAGAAACGAGCACGCCTATTATCTATCCATC
Organism: Planoprotostelium fungivorum; assembly: GCA_003024175.1. Lineage (NCBI taxonomy): Eukaryota > Evosea > Variosea > Cavosteliida > Cavosteliaceae > Planoprotostelium > Planoprotostelium fungivorum. The sequence goes on along the minus strand of MDYQ01000020.1, from coordinate 332,387 downwards.
AATGATGTCATGAAACATCAGAAGCTTCCCATCCGAGACGATCTGAAACCACTGTACGTGGCAGGTGAGTGTGGAGAGAGAGACGAAGAGTGAAGAGAGCAGGGGACAGCCACTCCATGTCTTCCGCCTGGCAGACCGTGAACGTCCGAGGAGAAGAGCGGATCCTCTGGCCCCTATTAGCCACAGGCGTCAAGTGTTGGCACCTGAGGAAAGAGAGTCACTTCTATCCAAAGTACAACTTTCACAACGTCCTGAGAACTGCACCGGATGGTAGCGAGGTACGTGCTTTCCTTTATGTCCCTGACACCTTCAGGTCATCTTCTTATTTGGCGAGATCGACTGCAGGGAAGGTCTCTTGCTGGCAGTGGAGAAGCTGAAATACGAGGTGGGATGTCGTTGAATCGTCAAGTTGATTCGAGTAGAACTTACGAGAGGCAATGGATGAGACGATCGACATCTATCTGTCCGTCCTCTCACAGCTGAAAGAGAAGAGACACTTGAAGGTGTACGTTCACCCCATCGCTCCGGTATTGAACGAGACGCGGGAGACAGTCAAGGTGAGTTGTTCAGAGGAGGGACGTCTTCTGAAGGGGACAGGCGTTCAACGAGAGGCTGAAGGGGAAGGTACAGAAGAGTCAGCTCAAGTACCTGGACTTCTTCGAAGAGATGTTAACAGAGGACGGTAAAGAACTGAAGGAAACTCTACAGATGGACGGAACACATCTGTCCCCCCTCTATGTACCCATCATGGAAGCTGCCATCAATCGTATCTAATGGATAAACTTCATCTTCACAGTACACATCCATTTATTCTCCCGGGGGAGGATGACAATGTCTCTTGTGATTCGCTCTGTCTTCCTTCTGACACTCCACCGAACTGCTTCCCTTCAGCTTCAGTACCATCTCCCTCTCACCAGTAATAGACTCGACCACAGCCACTGCACTTCTTCGTCTTCTTTGTACTCCCACACTGCTGACATGGCTTCTTCTTCTTCTCTTGCCGCGTCTCCTCCCTTTCACCTCTTCCCTTGTCCTCTCTCTCTTCCTCTTCCCTTCTCGTCTTCAGTTTTACACCGTTACGACTTCATGTGCCTCACCTCTCTTCTTCTTGCTCATCATCATCATCGGGGATGATCATGTTGAAGACGACACCACCGGCGGCACAGAATCCCCAAACGAGGGAGGTGCTGGCGAAGATGTTCCACGTGTCCGGTCGAACTCGGTAGAAGAAGTCGATGTAGAAGAGGTAGCACAGTACGGCCCAGTATGCCTTTGGAATCCTCTTGAATACTCCCTTCACTCCATAACTACTCATCTGATTTCATCAGAGGAAGGAATGACAAGAGAAGAAGTTATGAGAGAAGAGTACAATAGGATAGATATGTAGAGTAGGAGAAGACTCACCACCCCATTCTTGATGTCCTTAGAGAAGTAACTGATGCAGAGGAGAAGAAGCGACATGACGTACAAGAGGAGCTGAGAGAGAAACCTGACGAGAGAAGAGGGAAGTAGATAGTGCACTCCCAGTACAACCGAGACGTAGATTCCATTGTACTTGAGGGGCCAGTCTTTCAGTATAGTTAGACTGAGGATGCTCAACGGAAGCCATTCGATCTGAAAGTTGAGGAAGTAATCCAACACGTAGACCACGTGCCACACGAGCAACATCAAGAAGATGCTCCCCTCTGAAGATTGATAGATGGAGGACAGTGCCTTCTTCATCAGGCTCCCTCCCTTCTTCTCTGGTACCGGCGTGGACTTGTAGTACAAGAAGGAGAGAACGGAGACGCAAGATGATACGAGGAGGGTGTGTGCTGAGAGGATTCCCATGGTATTTGGATATCGATCGTAAGTGTAATCGATGCCGCATGCGATGGCGAAGGCGAGGATAGAGAGGTCCCAATATTGTTTCTGTACGAGTGAGACGAGGTAGAGTCTGTGCACTCACCACTGTGTTACCGTAGAGGATGGCCAGGAGGTACATGAGGATGTTGGACGAGGCGGATAAGAAACGTTGGGGGAGGATGTAGTAGAGCAACACGTCTATGACGAAGATGCCTCCGTTGATGTATCGGTTGGTGATGTCTAACATCCACAGGGCGTATATGCTGAATGCTACGAAGGACAGTCTGGTGATGGGGTCAGTGGAGGAGAAGGAAAGGTTCTCACTGATCGATGGGGACCCCGAACAACCAGTTGAGGATGAGAGAGGCCACGTAGAGCGCTGCCAGTTTACCCCATCGGACCTCCACCGTTTCGGATGATAACCACTGCGATAGTCCAGATTCTGAGTTTTCCAAACCTTCGCTCGTTCAACTCTCCTGCAGAGATCATCGAGCTCACCTGCCGAGCCAAAGGTATCGTACACCTGCCTTTTCTCATCATCGGAGAGGATCTCGTGTGCACGATTAACTTCCTTGAACTGAAGATGGATCAGAAGATGGGAATCCCTTCTATCCTGCTCCCATCACCTTTTCTGCACCATCTGGATTTTTATCAGGGTGATATTTCAGAGATAGTCGTCTGTATGCCGCTCTGATATCGTTTTTAGTGGCAGTGCGACTGATTTCCAAAACTTCATAATGATCAATGTCTGGCACTTCCACTGGTTGTGGCTCTGGTTGCTTCTCCTTTTGATGTTGTGTTCTCTTCTTGGACTTGGCCATTCCCTCCGCACCACTTGCCGGGTGATGTGGGGAATCGTGATTTCGAAAATTTTATGATCAGATCTGATCAGGCTGCACAATAAGTCATCGTAAAGGATGGCCAAGAGTCCAGTACTTCTGAAAGGGGTAGCTCCTTTCAGAGATAGAAGCATGCTTAGAGAAAACGACACTCCTTCCCATGGTCTGTTAGGTGCAGTCATAGCTGGTTGGTTTGCAATGTGCCTGAGCGTCCTCATCTATACAGAATCGATTAGGTATTCTTCGTGTCCTTTTTGGACATCCACTGAAAGATCTCAGGAACTCCGCTCTCTCTATTCTTCCTTTGAATGAACACTTATTCACCGTGTTAAGTGAGTACTTTCTGTAGAATGTATGCACGAACGTAGACATCTGACACAGCCAGTCGCTCTGGTAATTGCATCTCTGTGTTACATCTCCCTCTCCCAACTGCTTCTCTATTACAACAGCTCACAGACAGCAATCATGCAGCTGGATGAACAACAGAGGACTCTCTTGGGCATCAAACACATCTCCCCACCCAAGGAACTGGGACCGACACTGTCTATGAGGAGTGTCATCGAAGCCATCAGTCCGAAGAAGAAAGAGAAGAGACCAGAGGTGACACCCCAAAGAGAAGAGAGTGAGGAAGGAGATCGTGTCCAACTGAGATGATGGAGGTGTCAAATCGAACATGATGTCCAACGTCAGGGTCTCACCATCAGTCTTCGGTGGTAGAAGTTATCTTCCAGCCACCAGCCCAGGTCTGCGCAATCCCTCGGCCCATACGACTCCCCAGAGTGTACGTCAACCCACACTCCTCCACTGAAATCCATTGTAGATCGTCAAATCCAATCGATTGTTGGAGAGGGAGGGTAACAAGACACCACAGAGTCTGCCTCACACACCACAATCCGTCAACTCTTCTCGATTCTTGAACGAGAGGAGACAAGAGGAGGAACTACAGAAGAGACTGCGTGAGTGATGAAAGTCTCCAACGACTGAGAAGATGCAGAGCAGGGAGCAGAACTCATTGCCAATTATTCGAATCTTCCACCCCCGCAAGGTAGATACCAACCTGCACAGAGGTGAATGATACAAATGTGACGAACCTGAACGAACCAGACCTTCTACACGTGACTCTCATACGGAAGGGAGTGGAACGTTCAATATCCAAGAGTACGCTTATCTGAACCATCAGGCTGCGGAGGAGGTGATGACACATTGTAGTGTGGAGATTGATGGGAGCAGTTCATTCTGACTCATCATCTGGGAAGGTTGTTACCTTCTTGGGAGGAGAATGCCCGCAAGGTCATCGATCTCATTCTATCCTTCATTTCTATTCATTCATTCTATCCTTCATTTCTATTCATTCATTCTATCCTACATCTCATCTTATCTTACATTCGATGTCATCCTATATTTGATCTTATCTTACATATCATTCTACATTTCATCTGATCCTACATTCATCTGAGATGTACAGTGGATCTCTATGAGTGTCATTCAACCCCTGTGGAACAAGATCACACTGGTAGAGAAGGAAGGTCTCTTGATCACCAACCCACACATCCCCACCGCATCCCCCGTACAACCAACCTCCTTCTATTCTTCCTCCCCCACCAACCCACAGCAGCAGAGGCAGAACGAGGTGATCATCGATGTCTCATCGTGATCCGATGGATGATGAGATGGATCTGATCGTAGATGGAAGATCATCGCAGAGAGACAGTTGATCGAGAGGTACGTCAGTGGATTGAACCCCAGGGACTACGTTGTCCATCGCATCAGAGGTGATACGCAGGAGACATACGTGGAGTGACGAACGATGTGCAGAGTTGGCAGAGGACACGTACATGAGTCAGTACAAGTGGGACAAGGGTGGACTCTTCAGAGACAGAGAGTGGTCTGCAGAGTACCCCACAGATGGTCAGGTATCGATCGATGGACTCCTTTGAATGACTGACAGCATCAGATCCTCTTTCAACTGTTTGTGGCACACATGGACATCCATTCGAATGGACCTTACGATCGATTCTTCTCCACTCGTTATCTTTCCACCAGCAATGGTGCGTTCATTTTCCATGATCATTCTGTCGATGCGAACCACATCACATGACATCACATGCATCACACAACCTCATCGTTCATCGTATCGTCATCACAGAACAATCTCCCAACGAACACAACAGATATGCTGGGAAAGAATGACGTCAGGCTCCACCAGAGGATCGTCCTCCCTCCCCACTTCGAAGTGTACACTCCTGACGTCTGTCCCGTTCAAATGGTAAGCGGAATGAATGGATCTGTGTTGACACTACGCAGGGGCAAAGTAATCTGTTCTCGGCGATCGCCTTGTTTGTCTATTGGATGAAAATCAAACAGCCAGGATTCATCGAGTCGACCAAACATCTGAAGTTGGGTCTAGTAGTGCCTGATAATGAAATCTCTTCCTAGTGCGGCCTCTCTTTCTTTCCCACCGAATGCGTAATCGATTGGTAATTGGACGAAAACTCCGTTCTACGTAATTTACAGAAAACTCGTAGCAGAGACATCATCTCATCTTCGAACAACCCAACACACCCACGTCCCTATGTCTTACAAAACACCATACACCCTTGGGGGTCTGACCGCCGCTGCCTCTCTCTACGCCTTTGTTCGTACCAGCTCAAGAATGTCTTTGGCCGGAGGCGGTCTGATCGCCGCTGGCCTCTTGGCTTCAGGGTAAGGATTCAATCTATATCCTAGGATATAGGTTTCTATTCGGTGAGACAAGTCTCTGAACTCTGATAGAAACCTCATTCAAGCCGGTGAATACACAAGAGGTCACCAACTTGCGCTGGGATCTAGTCTGGCCCTGACAGGTGCCATGGTGAGAAACGATCGAGCTCTTCCATTCTAATGCGAACGAGGCACCCTCCGTTGTAAAGTCAGGACTGAGATCCACCCGTGGACTCCTCTTTGCAGGTGGTCTCTTCTCCTCCGCTCTGGAGGGATACACCGTCGCCGAATTGAGCAAAGAATAGACTCTCCCATCCCACATTCTGTTCATCTCGTTCGATCCATGATTGTGACGACGTCTTCGTTGTCGCCACATAGACATTTTTATTCGAGGAACGTGAGAAGGAGAGGAAAAGATGTTCGAGACGGTGAAGCACTTTACTGTGACGAATCCATCGTGTTCCCCTGCGGGACGAGACAAAGAGACCTCAAGCAAAACATTTCTCATCACCCCTCCAATCTGAAAAGATGAGAACGAGGCACTACCTCCCTCCACTCACTTTCTCTTCTTCGCTTCTCTCGCCTCTTCTGTGCAGTTTCTCATCTTCAGGATGTTTCTCTCCAGCGAAGTCTGAACGGAGGGCAGCGTGACCCCCAACTCCTCTTGACATTTGCTCTTGCACTCTTCGAGCTCCTCTTCTGTCCTGCACCTCTTAACCCTCTCGATCATGTCCCCCCACAGACTGCATCTCTTCTGGTGCTCCGTCAACTTGCTCTCGTATCTCTCTGGTCCGTTCGATTCGAACAGCTCCTCCTGCCCTCTTCAGTCTCTTCTCTTCCGAACCACTCACGATTCGCTTCTCTACCGAGAGTGTGTCTGCCTCCATCTGCCCTCTCAGCTTCTCCTCTTGATTCGTTACATCTCTTCGGATGTCTTCGGCACTGATGGTGTCGAAGATCTCGCTCATCATCTTGACGTTCCGATCGTTTCGCGTCGTGGCCACTCGTCTCGCCTTCACCATTGGTGTCTCTGCTCTCATGAGTCCTCTGTGATCATCATGGACTCACCTTCTGATCTTCTTCCGGTCAAGTCTGTAATGGTCTGTCGTGTGTTAGTCTCGCGAGGGGTGCGAATATTGTCTTATACCTTTCCACTCTGTACAAATTGCCAAAAGGTGTTGGGATCGCACTTGCTGTAATGCAGGAGAAAATTAGAACCGGCGAGGGATATACTCTGTGCGAATCAGAGGAGATACTCGTCTCGGTGTACCTTTTGACATTTCGGACAGACGGTGGTTTGATGATTAACAAATGGATCGTTTAGAAGCTGCAACATGGCCTGCTGTTGTTGCTGCTGCTGCAGCTGTTGTTGTTGCAGTAGAATTGCTGTGTTAGGGATGTTATTTCGGAGCGGTGTGGTGCCATCTGCGGTTCTGTATGTCTGTTGTGGAGCTAAAGGTAACAGATATGGACTATCTGAATTCCATCATTACGAAACTCCTATTGAGAGTGAACTCACTCGTCTGGGTTGTACTGAATGGACTGATGGGGGCAGTAATTCTTTGTGTAAATTGCCCTGGTATCACGCTGGTTGGATTCAATCCTCCTGCTGATGTTGTCCTTCCTAGGACCTGTCCAGGTCTGGGCTGAGCGGTGTGAGACGAGATGATCTTTCTCTCAACTTTCGTTATCGTTTCACTCACAGATATCATAGGTCTCGGGTTCGCCCCCCCAACGTGAGCCATTGTCGGTCTCTGTAGAGGGAGACCATTGATCCCGCTGGGACTAGGCACAGTCCTCAACATATTCGGAGTCACGACCTTCGAAGTGGGATTGATTGATACCTTTGCCACCGAACCATCTTGTTTCTGCATGATCCGGAACACTCTCTGTAAAATCTAATTTTGCATCAAATTTATTCTTTCGCTACCACAGGCTCCTTCGTGTATGATTACCTCCATAGAGGGTGCTAAGCAAGAGAGGAGAGGACGAACGGAGTGAGAAGAGAGTTCACAGGTGATTCAGCGCGCAAGTCTGTATGGTTAACCGAAAGGAAGGCACTAAGGGAAAGGAATTTTCGAGTCGGGCAAAACATTAAATCAAGGAGGAGCAACCGAAAGCAGACCCCCTCCCGTCTTCATCTTCTCTTGTTCTTCTGGTGGATAGATATGACTGAATACAAGTTGGTTATTGTAGGAGGTGGTGGTGTAGGGAAGTCTGCCCTTACCATCCAGTTAATCCAGGTAAGACCCTGCCGATAGAGTTTTAGCCTTCTCTAACATAAAACAGAACCATTTCATCGATGAGTACGACCCGAGTGAGTTGATTTCGTCTATTTCCTCGTTTCTTCCATTTACCTTCCGCAGCCATCGAAGACTCTTACAGAAAGCAAGTCACCATCGACGGAGAGTGAGTTCCGCTGCGTCTACCTTCCACTAAACGAAAAAAGGACCTGCCTCTTGGATATCCTCGATACTGCAGGACAGGAGGAATACAGCGCCATGAGAGATCAGTACATGCGCAGTGAGTGCGCCACCTTCCGCCTCCGAAATTAATCTCGCACAGCTGGACAGGGCTTCATCATGGTCTACTCTATCACGGCCAAGGCCTCCTTCGATGAAATCGCCTCTTTCCGCGAACAGATCCTGCGTGTCAAGGATAAGGACAGAGTCCCCATGATTTTGGTTGGAAACAAGTGCGATCTCGACCCCGAGAGACAGGTGTCCAACGCTGAGGGTGTCGATCTCGCCAAGAACTTCAACTGCCCCTTCTTTGAGTCATCCGCCAAGTCCCGAATCAACGTCGAGGAGGCTTTTTACGAGTTGGTCAGAGAGATCCAGAAGCAGAGCCCCGAGCCCGGAGGCAAGAAGCAAAAGAAGAGGAAGCAGGCCAAGGGATGTATGGTTCTGTAAGAGGTCCATCCTGTAGATGCAATAGAAAGACGGAAAACGAACTCTGCTTTACTTTGTCACTCGCAAACGATACGATTTCACTCCTCTGCTCGATCATCGTCAGACGATCTGATGCCTGTGTGTTGATTGGACACCGATGAGAGCGCTATCCCTTTGCTCGATCCGATGTCCCTTTTACGGAAATAGAGTACCTCAAATCTTCACCTATAAGGCTCACCGTCTGAAAAAGCTCTGCACTTCAGTTGGCAGATGCGAGGAGGCCTCTCGAGTCCACCGCCACTCACGGCTGCAGATGATCAATCAGACAAGATTTTCATCAGTCAATTGTAGCTCACCAACTTCAATCTTGTTGTATCTCTACTATATATGAGAAGAGAGAGCTTGTCTTGGATCATACCAAAAGACAAGGGGGATGTGGAGATAATCTCCTTTATAAACTGTACCTTCCCATACGGTTCCCTAAAAAGTTTCTCGGATAATTCTTCAGTCACATCACATTCTCCAAACCCATCTCAGCATCTTTACAAGGGACATCTCATCATGGCTCTCAACTTCCTCAAGAATTATTATCAATTCTCAGTTCAGCACAACCCGCTGGTCACAAAAATGGTCTCGTCAGGTATCGAATGTACGCAGGAACTTGATTGACACCATAAGGTTTCATGTTTGGTATCGGAGATGGTATTTGCCAGAAGGTGAGCCATCCATGTAATCACATCGATTTAGATTGCATCAGTTACAAGACAAAAAAGCTCCATTAGACTGGCTCCGGATCACTCGTATGACTGTATTTGGTACATTTGTCTTCGGAGTTGCAGGTGATTCGGTTGTTCTGAAAAACTGAGACGAGCGAGAACAGGACACTACTGGTATCATCTACTTGACTCAAGATATCCGACCAATACGACTCGCCACACATTGACAAAAGTGATTCCTGATTATCGAAATAGTGCTTATCCTCCTCCTCAGGTTGCCCTCGATCAACTCGTCTTCGCTCCACCGTACTATTCTTTCTTCTTTCTGAGTATGTCTCTCATGGAAGGGAAAAGCATGAACGAATCAGTCGAACACCTGAAGGACCGCTTCATCCCCACTATATTGACTGTGATCCCCTTCTCCTCTTCTTCATCTGACCCGAGCAGGATTACGCCATATGGCCGGGCATCCAATTTTTCAACTTTAAAGTTTTGCCGCCCAACGCCCGTGTCTTATTCGTCTCCACCATCAGCATCGGGTGGAATGCCTTCTTATCTCTCATGCAACACGGTGATCATGCACCCTCCGCTCTCCATCCCACAGATTCTCCCGGTGGGTCTACTTCCACCTCTCTCGTCACTGATGCACTCTCAGTTGAGAAGTAGGAGAAGGGATGTAATAAACCTCCGGAATACTGTCGATACTTTTGTGGTGGTGATGCAATTTTGAGTGATGATACAATAGTGTGATACAATCAATTGGTGTGACGATAGAAGAATGTGGGGGTAGGGACTGTGGGCTAGGATATCATTTATCAATGGGTGTTCAGTCGTTTCTGCGAGGGCTGTTGCTTCTGCTTCTCTGTCCCTCACTCTTCTCCACAGGCTTGTCTTCTCTTCCCTCTTCTCTTCCTCTGCCGTATCCTCCTCTATCTCCCTCTCGGCCATATCCTCCTCTGTCTCCTTCTCTGCTGAAGCCTCTGTCTCCCTCTCTGCTGAAGCCTCTGTCTCCCTCTCTGTTGTATCCTCTATCTCCCTCTCTGTTGAAGCCTCTGTCGTTCTCTCTCCTGTCTCCCTCTCGGCTGTACCCTCTATCTCCCTCTCTATTGTATCCTCTGTCGCCGTCTCTGTTGAAGCCTCTGTCACCATCTCTGCCGTAGCCTCCATCGCGACTGTTGCGCGAGTCGAATCCACGGGAACCTCCCCTACTCGATTGAGACCCTCTTTCTCTCTTCTCCTCACCTGTATGATCCCTCTCTGCCATATCCTCCTCTGTCACCATCTCTGTTGAAGCCTCTGTCTCCATCTCTGTTGAAGCCTCTGTCACCATCCCTGTTGAAGCCTCTGTCACCATCTCTGCTGAAGCCTCTGTCACCATCTCTGTTGAAGCCTCTGTCACCATCTCTGTTGAAGCCTCTGTCATTGTCTCTACCCCAGCCTCTGTCTGATCTCTCTTCTCTGAAGCCTCCCCGACCTCTACGATCATCATCATCGCTTCTGAATGATGTGAGACATGTTTCTCTGTCTCTTGCCTGTCACCTCGATCTGAAGGAACGATCGTCGTCTCTCCTATTGCCAGTGGATCTCTCTTCATCACGGAGAGACATCCTGTCCATCTGCACCGTTGAATCTTCTCCCTCTCTCTCTCTCACCTTTCCTCCCGCCTCATCGAGATCTTCCTCTCTTCTTCCTTCCTCTTCTCCCTCTGTCTTCTTCTCTTCGCGAGGGGCTCCAGCACCAAAGAGGTTCTGTCCTCTGGCGTGTGTGGCCCTGTTCTCGTCAGGTCTCTCTATCTCCTGTCTCCTCACTGAGTGGGCTCTCCTGCCATGGGTGCACTGTTTCCATCTAAAGGCTTCGTTCTCGGTGCCAGATTGAGTCTGGGTCTCTCTCTCGCTCTGTTGTCATTCAGTCCTCCTCTTCATTCCACTCTCTCACCCCTCATCCTCTCTTCCTCTTCTCTCGTATGGCTCTCTCTCTCCTCTGTCTCCACCGTATCCTCTGTCTCCTCCTCTGTCTCCTCCTCTGTCTCCGCCATATCCTCTGTCTCCACCGTATCCTCTATCTCCTCCCCTCTCTCTCTCGAATCCAGGTCTATCTCCACCGTATCCTCCTCTCTCTCCTCTCTCTCCACCGTATCGATCACCTGATCTCCCCCAACCACCTCTGTCTCCTCTGTCTCCTCTGTCGTATCCTCCTCTGTCTCCTCTGGGGGAGTCGTAGTCACGTCCTCTGGGGCTGTCGGTGTTGCGGTCACCGAAGCCTATCCCCTTCAGTTCACCTCTCCCCGAATGGGTCGACGATTATCACAGAATATCACAGATGATGAATCACACGATATAATGATATGATGACGCGAAGATCACCTCTTCTCTCGGGAGCAGCACCACCACCACTTCTCCAGTCACCGAGATCACCTCTTGTCTTCTCCTCCGTGGGTACGAAACGGTTTTCGAACCCAGTGTTCTCGAATCTAGGTCCTCTCCTCTCGAAGCGCTCTCCATAACGTCCTCCAGAAGGTGAGTCCGTGTCATCGTACCTACAGAGGTTGAGCCCCCAATATTCAGCGATGGAGAACTCACTGTCTGGGTCCAGTGGGCAGGTCAGTGGCCACAGGGGCCTCGGCTTGAGCGTTGTTGAACTCAGCCAGACTCATTTTGACTCCTTTTTGTTTTCCCATTGTTTCTCTTCTACGATAAAGTTAAGACGTGAACTGGTGAAAATAAATCATCGTCGCACCTAGATGATTCCTGATGTGAAAAATACCAGAAAGATGAGCACAACGACTCATGACTCGTTGTTTGTTGGTCAACACTCAACATCATCACAACGATGAGCCTTGAGCTACGGTTTCATGTAGGGAGCAATTGAATTATAAAAATGATGTATATCAGGTCAGCGCAGATGTTTTAGAGAAGACTCCTTCACGATGTGATGGAATCAGTGAGGATTTAGAGACTGCTCAGCGTGTATACGCATGTGAGATGATACAAGATGCAGGGATTCTCCTCAAATTGTGTGTATTACGCTATGTGTATTAACATCTGATTGTTCGAAGACCTCAAGTGACTATAGCAACGGCACAAGTATTATTACAAAGATTTTACTATCGTTCGTCTCTCGCCAGACACTGTTCAAAGGTGATCGTGTCTTTGCATCTTCAATAACATCCCTCAGAGTGCAGCCATATCATCCTTGTTCTTAGCCTGCAAAGTGGCTGAGACGCCAAGGAAGACGAGAGACCTTCTCAACGTGTTCCATCGCTTATTGTGTCGCAGCCAAGAGAAGGTGAGGGCATAATGTGAATCAACATTGAGCGGCGAGAAGGAAGGAGGAGAGCAGAGAGAGGAAGAGAAGAAGGGAGGAGAGATCACCTTCTTAGAAGTGGGAGGACAGGAATATTGGAAGCTGAAGAACGACTGCATCAACACCGAGAGGTTCATGTTGAAAGAACTCGGATTCATCGTGTACGTGGTGTTGCCCTACAAGTACATCATCTTCTTCATCAAACTTTTGGATGCTCCACCTGAAGTCAGGCAGAGAACATGGAACTACGTCAACGACAGGTGACACACAATCCTCTTCAATCGAATGACATTGCGCAGTCTACGCACACCTGCCTGTGTCGTCTTCGGTCCCGAAGTGGTGGCGGCAGCTTGCATCTACATGGCCGCTAGAGATCTCTCTGTTCCTCTCCCAGAGTCTCCCTCTCCTTGGTATCTGTTGTTCGAGACCTCTCTCGATCGTATCTTTCTCTTCTTTCTCTTCTTTCTCTTCTTTCTCTTCTTTCTCTCCCTCTCTCTTCTCTCTTCTCTCCTCTCTTCTCTCTTCTCTCCTCTCTTCTCTCTTCTCTCCTCTCTTCTCTTCTCTCTTCTCTTTCTCTCTTCTTCTCTCTTGGATCAAATGACTTAACCACCAGAAATCACGCAGGTCTGCTGGCACATCCAACAACTGTACAAGATGGCACCTGCCCAGTACATCAACACGAGAAGTGACAGGTACAAGAACGAGACGTTCGACGAGGACGAAGAGGTGGAGGAACAACAACCGACACCCCCCCGTGAGAGAGGTGAGGATGTAGAGGGAGAGATGATGAAGGAGAGCAGAGGGGAGGAGTCCACCCAGTCCAAAGAGAGGGAGATATCAGGAGACACCGGAGAGGAACAGCACGAGACAAGGTCCATCACCGAGCAGAGGCTATAGAAGCCCGAGGAGGAGTAGGAGTCCAGATCGAGAGAGGAGGAGCAGGAGTCCGAGGAGAAATACAGACAGGAGGAGAGATCGAGAGGAACACTACCAACGGTGAGACAAAGGGAAATGAATTGCTGAACGTGATATAGCAGAGATAGTAGCAGAGACAGAGAGAGCAGAGATAGAGAAAGAGATAGAGACAGAGATAGAGACAGGAGGAGATAAACAAAAGGAGACGATATAAAGTTCGAGTCGTTGATGTGCGTTGTAGTCTGAGATCACATTTCAACCGACAGCCGTATTTTTAAACACAGAAGATGACCGCGAAGCTGAAAGAGTTGAAGGACACAGTTGTGGAGACACTGGAATCACAAGGTGTTCTAGGGAAAATGAGAGTGAGTAGACCGATTCGAGCGGCAGAGTGATTCAGCCAGGCACAAATGAGAGCTTCAGTTTTCACCGCTTTGAATGAACAGGGGAGATCAGGGACGTATGGTGATAATCGATCGCTGAAAAAGCTTCAAGAATCAGATGAGGGTGTGGTGATCTCCAACTTCCGTGAATACTCACTGAGGTTAGTGCGCGTAGCTCTAGAACTGATACGAGAATTTCTGGAGTTCTATGGATTGAATTTTACTCTGTCGGTGTTCATACCGGAGGCTGACTTGGTGAGTAGCTCTTCGAAGATGATTCGTAATTGCCACAGCCGAAGCAGTACGGAGGCAGGGGAGCTTTGGCAAAGAACCTCAGTCTCAACGGGAGTCAGAGTTCATCTTCTCTATTGGGAGATCTGCTGCATCAGACACAGAAGAAATTGATGACCACCTCTGGACCAGGTCCTGCGGCAACTGCGACAGCGTCTATTGTTAGCCGACCCGATCCAGCCATCGAAAAGATGAGAAGGGATCAGGAAGAGAAAGAGAAGAGAGAGAAAGAAGAGAGGGCGAAGAAAGGATTATCCGTTTTAGATGCACCGCCACTCAGTCGACCGGCGTTAATGAAGAACACACCGAGTATTCCTTTGGCAAAGTCTGAGCCTCCCAAGGTAAGATCCACCCGATCATAGTATTCACGGCGAGCAGGAGCCAGTGAAGCAACCTCCTGCATTGAAAGCTGTGGTGGCTCATAAACCACCAGAACCTTTGAAGACAGGACTCAGCGCTGGTTTATCGTCCTTGAGAGGCTTACCACCTCCCGCTCAAGCGAGCCGTGCGAAAGCAACCTCTTTGGACAGCAGCATCGACGATGATGAAGAGGAAACGAATCGACTGAAGCAGGGAATCGACAAGAAGATGGCAAATTTGAACATGAACAAGAAGAAAGAGGAGAGCAGCGAGGAGGAGGTGAGGTCGAGATGAGACCACTGTTGAATGAAAGCAGGTATCCGAAGAGGAGAATTATGATGACGATGAATACGAGAGCGAAGCTTTTGAGGTGAGGCACACGGACAGAACGAAGCTCAAAGATAGACGATATCATATAATGCAACGCAGAGTGATTTCTGAGGGCAATAATGATTTTGAAAACAGTCGGGGGACAATGGGGAGGTGACCGAAGACGAGGCTGGAGGGCTGTCTGAAGATTCAGAGAAGTACGATGTTGTAGAATTGTGCGATAAACCGTAATCATTACGTAAATACCGTGAATTTCGCAAGCAACACACGAATTTTGTATGTGTCACAATCATCCACTGCAATTCTTCATCCAAATTTCCATCGAGATACAACCACATGTTGGACCACTTTTACGATCAGTTTTCGACAATCATCACAAGAGCACAAGTAGAATAACACGCAAGAGGATCCACGTATATCCACAATCACAAGGTGAGAGTACGATTGCAGATCCTCTTCTATGAATATAGTCTCACGTGTTTGTCCTGTGATCTCACTCCAAGTTAGTTTTCCACGCTGAACGTATCACAATCATATAGACATGTCTCTCTTCGAATCAGTCACCTCTTACCTTGGAGTATCCAAGGCACAAATCGCCCAGATGAAGGTTGAAGAACGCCAAAAGTCGGCTCTGAAAGGTAAAGCGGCACCCGCTGCTACACCTTCCCCATCGTGAGTCATCTCCTCATTTCTCACATTAATCGATCGCTACAGAGGTTTGAACCTGTTGAACAAAGTGTCTCTTCCCTCGGTTGCTGCCTTGACGTCTCAAGGCCAAGACCTGAAACAGAAGACGGAGGAGAAAGGACAGGATCTCAAGTCAGCTGCCGAAGAGAAGACCAGCCAGGTCACAGAAAAGTTACAAGAGACAGAGAAAGATCTGGAGAAGAAGCTCGAAGAGACGACGCAGGGAGCCAAAGAATACGTCTCCGAGCTGGCCCACTCCATCGCCTCCGACGAGACCATCAACAACATCAAGGAGAAGGCAGCGGCCGTCAAAGATGCAGCAGCTCAGAAGGCTGAAGAGCTCCACCTGAAGGAGGCCCTCGCCACTGCCGTCACTGTGGCAGCTGGCCTGACCGCAGAGCTGGTCGAGCAGGCCAAGGCTAAGACGGAAGAGATCTTCAAGAACAACGAAGAGGCCGCCAAGCAGAAGTTGGTGGAAGTCAAGGAAGTCGCGGCAGCCAAGGCCGGACAGCTCTACGAAGAAGCCAAAGACAAGGCCGGAGAGAAGTATCAAGAACTGAAGGATTCTGTTCAACAGAAGGGAGAAGAACTCAAGGGAAAGGCAGAGGAGAAGGGACAAGAGCTGAAGGGCAAAGCTGAGCAGAAGGGTCAGGAGCTGAAGGACAAGGCCGCCGATGCCAAGGAGCAAGCTAAGGCAAAGGTATCTGATGCCAAGGACGCAGCCTCTGAGAAGGGACAAGAGCTGAAGGGCAAGGCCTCTGAGAAGGGACAGGAGCTGAAGGACAAGGCAGCTAACGCCAAGGAGTCCGCCGTAGAGAAGGGACAAGAGCTGAGGGGCAAGGTCGAGCAGAAAGGACAAGAGCTGAAGAACAAGGCTGTTGATGCTAAGGATGCTGTCCAACAGAAGGGACAAGAACTGAAAGTGAGAACGATGCATGTGATTTCTGTGCTAACGATGAGATAGGAGAAAGCTGACCAGAAAGGAGAGGAGCTGAAGAACAAGGCTGTCGATGCCAAGGAACAAGCTAAGGCCAAGGTATCTGATGCCAAGGATGCCGCTCAGCAGAAGGGACAAGAGCTGAAGGGCAAAGCTGAGCAGAAGGGACAGGAGCTGAAGGACAAGGCTGTCGATGCCAAGGAGCAAGCTAAGGCGAAGGTATCTGATGCCAAGGATGCTGCACAGCAGAAGGGACAAGAGCTGAAGGTGAAGAATGCAGTCATGAGCTTGAGTATTAACATCGGAAAGGAGAGAGCCCAGCAGAAAGGACAGGAGCTGAAGGATCAAGCCGAGCAGAAGGGCCAGGAGCTGAAGGACAAGGCTGCTAACGCCAAGGAGCAAGCCACAGGAAAGGTATCCGATGCCAAAGAGGCAGCTCAGCAGAAAGGACAAGAGCTGAAGGTAGAACATATCAAGATAGAAATAAGATATTGAAAGAGACACAGGAGAGGACCGAGCAGAAGGGCCAAGAGCTGAAGGAGAAGGCTGTGGAAGCGAAGGATCAGCTGAAGAGCAAGGCAAACGCTGCTGTTGATGGTGCTCAGGAGAAGGGACAACAATTGAAGGTCAGAAAAGATTCCCTGCATCCATTCTAATCGATTGACAGGACCAGACCCAAGCGAAGGGACAAGAATTCAAGCAAAAGGCTACAGACGCCAAAGATCAAGCTCAGAACAAGGTCAACGCTGCCAAGGAATCCGCCACAGAGAAGGGACAGGAGTTGAAGGGCGAGGCCGAGCAGAAGGGTCAGGAGCTGAAGGACAAGGCTGTTGATGCCAAGGAGCAAGCTAAGGCGAAGGTATCTGATGCTAAGGACGCTGTTCAGCAGAAGGGACAGGAGCTGAAGGACAAGGCTGCTGGTGCCAAGGAGTCTGCTCAAGAGAAGGGACAAGAGCTGAAGGGCAAGGTCGAGCAGAAGGGACAAGAGCTGAAGGAGAAGACGAAGAGCAAGATCTTGGAGATTGAGGAGAGCAGTGGAGGAGTGGTGTCTGGAATGAAGCAGAAGGCAGTCGATGCGTACAACAACACCATAGGAGGGGCCACAGGCTATACAGTCAGCAACGTCAAGCCCATCGAGGGAGAGAAGGCCATCCCCCACTCCACTGAGGAGCAGATCAAGAGACACGATGAACTTAAGAGGGTGAGAGCGAAGGAGAGAGGGAGACTGATGCAGATGCAGAGAGAGAGACAAGGAGAGAAGGAGCTGTGGAAGGAGAAGTTCGACAAGTCCCCTGAGGCCTTGAGTGCGGCCGTGGGAGACACAACTGCAGAGGCAGGAACCAAATGGTACAATTCTGCCATAACGAAGGTCGTGTCCCCTTCTTTCTGGGATGTCGGTGCTGCCGCTCTAGCCGTTCCTGTCACAGCACAAAACCAAGCTACCAATGTCAAGGATGCTGCACAAGAGAAGGGCCAGGATCTGAAGAACAACAAGGCTGCAGATGCCAAGGAGTCCGCTGTGGAGAAGGGACAAGAGCTGAAGGGCAAGGCTGAGCAGAAGGGTCAGGAGCTGAAGGACAAGGCGGCCGATGCCAAGGAGCAAGCTAAGGCGAAGGTATCTGATGCTAAGGACGCTGTTCAGCAGAAGGGACAGGAGCTGAAGGTAAAATACAAATTGGGGATTCACATTTACTTTGAATCAGGAGAAGGTCGAGCAGAAGGGCCAGGAGCTGAAGAACAAAGTCACCAATGCTAAAGACGCTGCTCAAGAAAAGGGACAAGAGCTGAAGGGCAAGACTGAGCAGAAGGGACAGGAGCTGAAGGACAAAGCTTCCAATGCTAAGGATTCCGCTGTGGAGAAGGGACAAGAGTTGAAGGGCAAGGCTGAGCAGAAAGGAGAAGAGCTGAAGAACAAGGCGGCCGATGCCAAGGAGCAAGCTAAGGCAAAGGTATCTGATGCCAAGGAGTCTGCTCAAGAGAAGGGACAAGAGCTGAAGGGCAAGGCCGAGCAGAAGGGACAGGAGCTGAAGGACAAGGCTGCCGATACTAAAGAACAAGCCAAGTCAAAGGTATCTGATGCTAAGGACGCGGCCTCTGAGAAGGGACAAGAGCTGAAGGGCAAGGCCGAGCAGAAGGGACAAGAGCTGAAGGGCAAGGCTGAGCAGAAGGCACAGGAGATCAAGAACAAGGCTGCCGATGCCAAGGAGCAAGCCAAGGCAAAGGTATCTGATGCCAAGGAGTCTGCTCAAGAGAAGGGACAAGAGCTGAAGGGCAAGGCCGAGCAGAAGGGACAGGAGCTGAAGGACAAGGCTGCCGATACTAAAGAACAAGCCAAGTCAAAGGTATCTGATGCCAAGGACGCAGCCTCTGAGAAGGGACAAGAGCTGAAGGACAAAGCTGAGCAGAAGGGACAGGAGCTGAAGGGCAAGGCTGCCGATGCCAAGGAGCAAGCTAAGGCGAAGGTATCTGATGCTAAGGACGCTGCACAGCAGAAGGGACAAGAGCTGAAGGGCAAGGCCGAAGAGAAGGGACAGGAGCTGAAGGACAAGGCAGCTAACGCCAAGGAGTCCGCTGTGGAGAAGGGACAAGAGCTGAAGGAGAAGGCAACAGATGCCAAAGATTCAGCAGTGAAGAAAGGGCAGGAGGTGAAGGAGAAGGCTACAGAGAAGGCTTCAGAAGCAAAGGAGAAGACACAAGAGAAGGGTCAAGATGGTCTGGATACATTGAGCAAGGGTCTGTACACCGCCGGAGCCGTTGCATCAGCAGCAGCAGTGAGCATCGGAAACAAAGTGAGCGAGACGATCGAGTCCAAGGAGGGACAAGAGACCAAGAACACAATCAAGTCACTCGCTCACACGTGGGGCCTCCTCAAGTTCCCCGAGAACAAGGATGGCCTGCAGGCTCTTCTTAAAGTGAAAGAGGTGAGCAGTTGAAAGAGGTGCGAAGTGACTATCAACAGGTTCAAGCCAGCCAGTTGGACGATGAGATCTCCAAAATCAAGTCCAGACTCTCCAAGATGGACGACAGCAACAAGGCCCCCAGCTCCAGCAAGTCAAACTAGATAAAATAGAAGATCATCCCTTCGTCTTGTACTGCAAACATCCTTGATTGTTTAGCTAGTCGAGGAGAATTGGTGACAGACACAATGCATTTCTACCAATGAAGGGTATTACCTCAATTCTATCGATCCAAGCACTATGGCTGCGTACCAACAAGCCCAGAGATGTGTCTCATCATAGTAAAAGGGAATATTATAGCGGATTCATCTACAACTCACCTCACACTGAATGCTCACCTCCTGCGTTCTGTTTGGTGATCCTCTGCAAAACATTTGTAAGTGTTTGTGCGCTCTGTACTTGCTTTATGCAGTCTGGGTGGAAATCTATGCACTCAAATCATACAAAAGACACAATGAGGCAGAAGGCAGCTGCATATGAATAGGCTGAGATCAATTTATTTGAGGCCGTTCAATTCTTCTTGAGGATGTCCTTTGCTGCGTCAAGAAAGGCTTTGTTGATGTTGGAAGTGCTCAATCCCTCCTCTCTTAGACAAGCTTTCTGACCAGCACTCCCGGTTTCGGTGATGTAAGACATCTGTTCTCTCCGAGTGTCTCTGCCATAGTCCTTGGCCGCCTGTGCGAGATCTGCAGGATCCTCAAAAAGCTTTGGGAGGCATGTTGATGATTGTGTATTCAGTTGAAAATGACAATTGAACACTCTACGGTCGGAGAATTCATTGCTCTGCTTCCGCCATGAGATTGCTGTGAGGGCACTCTGCCTCAACGGATTCTAAGAGACGGAGTCAAGTTATAACTCCGTTTCACATGAATGGCGGTCGTGCGTGATTGTGGTCCCACCATCACGTGATCCTCAGGTCACGAGATGATTCGCTTTTGTTCTTTGAAACCAAGAGAAAATGCAGATGCGTTACACACCTTGAAGCCTCCAAATTACAGCACCGCTCCTTATCTCTCCTCTGATCTTCTCCTCGAAACGTTCGACACTCGTCTAAATCCTTTTCCGGAATTTATCGCGACATCGTAAAAAGATATCACACATCACAGATCTCTGCCGCGTCCATTCGCCGTGGGCCACAATTCAAGGCATCCACAAGGCAAATACTCATCAATCAGACGCCTGTGTCTATAGACGTTATTGTGTGTTTACTTTTTCTGACCGTCGTCGAATCAGATCTCGTCACTATCTTCCTGTCGCCACCTCGAACATTCTCAAGGTAATTTCATACGCTCGAACTGAACGCTTGTCGCCGATCATCGCCAACTCAAAATTCCAAAAGGTAATTTCATGTCGGCGGGATTACATCATTCTAACTGTTGACTTAGATGACAATTAAATTCAAGTACAATGGAAAAGAAGAAGACTTTCGAGTAGGAGTAACCACAGACACTTTGAAAGATGCCTTTGGTTTATCCACTATCTCCATCTTTGAGGAGGGAAGCATCCCGGATAGTCGAGTTCCTGGAGCGCTTAACATTAGCCAAGTTGTTGACGGTTCTGTATATATCCTCGAGGGATCCGCTGCCGTCCAGACCGCCCCACCTGGTGAGTGTCGACCCTTCTTTATTCTCTTTATATTCTCTCTGTTCTCGTTGTGGTGTCTCTAGGGCCTCTCAGGCTCTAGCTCGCATAGCAGCGGCCTAGAGGGGTTGATTTGGCTGTGGTAACTGTTCTGAACGACAGTAGATCCACGAATGAAGACTCTTTTTGACGCCTTGTTTCCATCTGTAGATGGAATATGGACCACATCAAAGATTAGTAGAGGCGAAAATTCAAAATTCAAGAAACATCTGATTTGGTTTTTCCGGTTGGTAGTGAAATGGTGCATTGAAGATGGATCACTTCTCTTCCGACTACTGGTAAATGCACGGCAAAAAAATTAGTGATCCAAATGGATGGCCACCAACCAGAAAAACCAAATCATCTCGTCAAGCAATATGGGGTTCGATACACCAAGAACAGAAAGAAGTTTGTTGATATAGAGTGCCAAATGACACAGCAATTACTGAACTCCAGTGATGGTGAGCAATATTTTTATTACATATTCTGAGATATATCAGGAGGTAATAACAGCCCATGTGTAAAGGCATCCCATCTGGTCCCGTACCGGTGTGCAGCACTTATGACAGTCTTTGGTGTCCGGACAGATGATATTAACAACGCGCGCAACGGTCTCCTGTTGTGTTCAGCCATTGAAGAGGCATTTGATCAACTACAATTATGCTTTATAGTGACACTCCAAGGCAACTTTCAGATGGTTGTATTAAACCCTGCTCTCTTACCACTCCCTGCTCTTCCATCCAAAAAAACATTTGCATCAATTGATAGACAGAATCTACACCTTCCCAGTGGTCTACAACCCTATAGGTGGGTAATTGTGCTGAAGTGAACTGAAATGAACACAGACAAGTCTTGAGTGTTCATGCACATAAGGCCCACCATCAGGCCTTCAGATTAGGGTGGATTGATCGAAATCAACTCAACACCTTCATAGATTATCACACACTCTCCCGAGACCCCACTCCTGGAGCTGATAATAATTGGGTCAATACTCTTACAGAATTGATATCATAAATTATCATTGATCAAATTTTTCTATTTACATACATCCTATCCATCTGCCACCAGCCCTTGGCCTGTCCTGAGTATTCTACAATGTGTTTATAAACATATGACACTTACCAAAAGGCATCAGAGAGTATGTGAGTAGGAACCCTGCAGATAACCTTGATGAGATATCAGCTGAGACAAAGTATCTCAGCACTATAAGCAGATTGGTGAAGAAAGAGAATGGTCCAGATTGTCGTGACTGAATCGAAAGAGTTCCACCCTTGACCATCATGCGATCATCACTGACCTCTCTTCCAGCTCTGAGGCCGCAAAGAAGAGAGAGCTGTAGGTCTCTTCCCAATTAGAGAGACTCTACCCTGACATCAGATTGACACCCACCGCAGTGAACACCTGGAACCAGGGAATTAGGAGACCAATGGAAAGAGTTAGAACGGTGAGAGAGAAGTATCTGAAATAGCCTATCAACTGGTTCGTTCCATTATTGATTGAGGACAAAGATTAGACCAGAAGTAACTGGCCAAGCTGCCCGTGGCAATGCTGAAGGAGAAGTGCAGAGTCAGAGGCATGAAGATTGGAGGCTCCAGATATGGAACTCATCGCCCGTCTGACAGGCACAAATCCACCCTCAACTTCGGCAGGGGAGAAGACGCAAAGTTGAAGTCTTAGACAACAGCCCGGCTGATGCGGCTTGTAGTAAGGCTCTCTCCAGAAGATGGCCCGTACGCTCTCACTACTCCCGACGATCAATATAACGTAAACGTTATGGATGATCTGGTGGCACAGAGAGGTCATCGCGGTCAGGATCTCTACGTCCCTCTTCTCCGCATTGAGTAAATTCTTCTCTTGTCTGGGACACTATTTGTTGTGCTCGTGAACTGGCGATCCGACTCGACAGCAAGCTGCGATGGTGTCGACCGGTGAGAAAGACGAGAAGCAACAGTTCCCAGCACGCCGTGCTGGGAACTGTTGCTTCATTAGGTTTAAATATAACGAATTAAAAACCGGGTTGTATATTTCAGCACCCAAAGAAGATGACGAGACCCAAAGCGCCATCGAGCATGACTCCTAGCCGAAATCCTCCAATGTCAATTTCTTGACAGACTCCACAGTGTGGAGGAGTTGAGTAGATCACCACAAAAATGAGTTTCTGGTGGGAGATCCTGTGTTATGTTCTTACTATCCTAATTGGGGGTGAGTTCTACTACTTGTCATCTCCTCAACATCTCTTAGGAATCACGATTAACCTCACGGTTAATGCATTATTCACTAGGTGAGCTTATATCAACCTGGATGGTTCTGATCAAGATAGAATTGCAAAAAACACTCGGTATACCTGGGATGACCACCTCGCAGTCACCACTAGATGGCCCGGTTTGCCTCTCCTGTGGTCCGTTGGATTCCTCATCGGTATACCACATTTTGGGTGGACTGAGCTTACCAATAGTATAATAACCCACCTCACTCTTGTTGTGCTGATATTTTCCATTGTTGGACTCTTGATAGCTGTGGTAATTACAGTCGATAAGGAGGTATCGCAAAAGTGAGTTTACCTCATACAGCGAATCAACTGAGAGACGTAGATTTGTGATGGTCTCGGACGATCAACACCCGCGCCATGTGCAACGTACCAAAACTTTTTTTACTGCTCTAGGCGTCTTTAAACGCATCATCATCTTTCTTTTAGTGGTGATTGGAATCGCAGCTTCTCTGTTAACATTTGACGAAGTTCGTCAAGTTGGACTCACGCTTCTTGGGTCTGCAGGTGAAGACAAATTTGCCCCATTTGTGACATCATCCAAGGTCTGTTGAGTTTGATTGCTGGGTTAGCTGCAAGACCAGCACTGGAAAATCTCATTGCAAGTATCATCATTGCATTCGTCAGACCTGTCCGTTTGGGTGATTGGATAACTATCAAGGGAGATTCAGGGGCAGTGGAGAAGATCAACAGTACATTTATCATCCTTTCCAATCTGGAAGAAAAGTGAGACATTATTGTACCATCTCTCAATTCATTTATACAGGAGAGTGATCATCCCTTTGAGTTCATTCACTTCCACTCAATGTGAGAAGTTCAATACTTCAGTAATATCGATTGCATACAGTTACAAATTGGACTCTACGTGGAGATGTTACAATTGAGTCTATCAATATTCCAGTGAAGAGAGGAACCTCCTTGGAATTGCTGCGGGCTCATCTCTTGTCCCTACTCAAAGTGACATCTTTTCATCATCATTGCCTGAGTATACAGCAGACTCTTCCTCTGTGGTGTGGTACAGTGTGCCAACTTCAAGTGAAGGAAATCCAAGCCGAAATGATGGTCATAAGGATCACTATAAGTGCAAAACACCCTCAGGACATTGACTTTCTCAAATCACAAGTTCTTGAAGGAATGCTACCCTGTATATAGATTGAAAAATATCCCATTTTGGCAGGTATTCACTTTTGTTGTTTTCTTTTATTAAAAATGGTCCCAGCTGGATCGATCGCTCTTGAAATTTATTTGAATTTTTAAACCCTCATCCAGTTGATACAAATACATAGACACATAATGGCAGAGACTCGATCAAATAATCTCGATTCTGACAGCATGATTTCACTCGTGATGCACCACGATGATGATGTCATGTGCGACAGATGATAACGATGGAATATGTCTCGAGGTCTATTCTATCGATCACTCTTGTGCCTTCGTCAGGCTCGATGTCGGATGGTGATATTGATATTCCTGTGAGACGTCCTCACAGATTGAAGTGCTGCACGGTGAAAGTCGTCACATGATTATCCGACGACGACGACGACGAGGAGCTCCTATTTCGGAAGCCAACAATGATTGCCATAGTCGGATAGGAAAACAGCGACGTCCGATGTGAGGGTCGTACATCCTAAGGAGTGCGATGAGTCTTTATTGTCCGAAGGCCATCAACCCACTGCAGGCCCAGAGAAGAAGAGCACCACCACTGACAACGATGATGCCAACTCGGCAGACGGCGGCAAAGAGGCCGACGTCACGCTAAAAGGAAATCTGTCTGCAGTGAAATCAGCGTCAGTCATCATCGATGCAGTTATTCCTGAACCCCTTTTTGTGTGTGCCATTTTCTATCCCATTTCCAATGATTTTGGTGACCCGCGCAGGAGAAGTCGCCGCATATCTTGTCCTCATGTGCCACAGACGATTCTGACCTGTATGCGAATGTGTCTTATCGGTGACAGGATGAGATTGATATCAATAGAGGACCTTGGATCTCATCCTCCTTGAGGAGTTCGAAATGCTTGCCCTATTCGACCAGCTTCTAATCTTGATGCAGATGAGATCAGCTCCCGGACAGAGCGGTCGTAATCGTTGTCATCCCTGCATGCTCATCGGCAACAGGTGCGCTGACCTCAATGCACGACTTCATTTCTCCTCACCTCTTCTGCAAAGGGTATTCACGGTGGTCCTGGTGATCTTCATATGATACAACACAGTTAAAACTGCCCTTGGTTCTGATTTACCTCCATATTCTCCTGTGGTGCGTTCGTCTGCAAATGTATGTTGGCTTCGACAAGTCCTCTGCAAGATTGTTCGATCATCACTCAAAATGAAATGTGATACGATATGGTGATCTGGCAAAAGCTCCACATGGACGCTACACCACAAAGCACTATACACTGCCCGTCAGTCGTAACGAGTAGTAACTGCTCACCTCTACGATCTTGAAAGATAGCGCGCGATACCTTTCAAGAGCACCATAAAGGCCAGGGAATACACAGACGGTCAATCGACACACAAAAAGAGCCACTACGGGATCTACTCTGAGTAGATGTCGGGCTGTGGGCTCTTCAAGAGAGAAAAGTGGTTCCCTGAGATGACAAACCACAGCATGGACCTTTGTCGTGTCGGATCAGTGTGAGACGATTTGTATCTCAAAAAACACGAGGCGAGGAGGTAAAAGAATGATCCACATTTGTCTGTCACCGTCAGCGTGAAGATCTATGTCTCGCTCTGACTGAAGCAGGATCGAAGGCATACAGATTTGTATCGGCCACCTCTTTCTTCGCTCTCACGTCGGAGAGAAACTTCACAAAACAGGAGCGTCCGAAGATATATATATCGGCTGGATACGATGGTCATGCTCACCAGCTCACCTGCTCTTTGGGTAGAGGACGTCCTCTTTCCATTGGAGGTGCATGCTCCTTACGCTTGAATTTGACCAGAGCCTTACCCTCCACGATATACTGTCACATATCATAACCGACATCCTCGGCGTCATCATCGTCACCGCACTGTATCCTTCCTCTCACTCGCACATTCGCTGGGTTTCTTCTCCTGCACACATCAGATGTGTTTTATCGCGTAGAGATACTAATTTTGAGCTGTTAGGCAGCCGAGTGATTACAACTTGACATTTTGTTATGTGCTGATCCCTCTTCACGCAGGCCGATACAAAGTTGTGAAAATCTGCAGAGAAGTCCGTGTCCACTCTGAACTGTCTCTTCATCCTGGCCTGCGTTGGCGAGTCACCCTTCTTGATGGTAATGACGACTTCACAAGTTGGATGAGTGAGATGCCTAAAGCGCAGCAGTCCACACGAGGCCCGTATGAGATTGGATGGGGGATATCTCGAGGAGAGAGCCAGTGGCGGTGTCTGGTGTGGTTGTAGAAAAATTGTGGGACGGTATGATAAAGACTGTTGGGACTCGTCCATGGGAGTGGTCAACCGATTGAGAGAGATTCCATCGATGTACTCCATGGCAATCAATCCTGTCTTAGCGTCGTCTCCAGAGGCCAAGTGAAGCCTGGCGATTGCCCCTCTGTGATATGTAGACCAGTGTATCGATCTCTTGTCCAAAATTACTGCAGCGAGCCTTCTGGTACTTCAAAGCGTAAAAGGTCCCTACTGATCGAACCAGATCCACATAACCGAAGCTCCTGATGAAAAATTGGAAAGGTGGAGCGATAACATAATCTGATCGACAGAAGCAGGGCTCAATTGACTCGAAGGAGGAGATCAAACGACACATTCGCAACTGCTCAGTGGGGATCATGATATCCGAGGATCCCTCGCAAGATCCAGAAGCTCAAGTGAATGTGTCCTCCACCACGCCATGATGATTAACAATCAGCAGGCTATCACGGAAGGGATCACATAATTGGGACCCAAAGCCATAGAGGATGGCGAGAAGGAGAAGAAGCAGGGAAACGACAGAGGGATGGAGGAGATTGGACAAGCGCTGGAAGACTTGACATTAGAGAAGCGTCTCTCAGATCAAGAATATGTCCCCGTGAAATACAAATATCATGTAACAAAAAGCAAGAAAAGTGAGTTGTTTTAGGCTCAATGTTGAATCCTTTTCCAGAATTTGAACAGCTGACCATCTCAAATATGACAGTCCACTGGCTACACGAAGCAAGAGACCACCTGCTGGAGTTTTTTGGAGTGTTAGTTTGTATCAAACCCCAAACAATGATGCCATCCCTGGATTGCCCACTATCACTCAATACCCTCAAGAGGCTAAAAGCAGGGAATCATTTTTGCGCATCATAGCACCTTTGGATTCCTATAATGAGACAATGACTCTCTTTCTGGTGTGCAATATCAATATATCTCATTTTGAAAAACAATAGGTCAGAACAACTCTTACTCCGCGCGGCATACATCAAGTACTTCTTGTTCTTCTTGACAATGCTTCCGTTGATCAGAAACCTTGGTTTGAGAATCAACCGCTGGAGTTTACCAACTTGAGCATTCACAATAACAAGTACCTTTATTGGGACAAGAAGAACAATACATGGATGGCCCCCCTCTACTCTGGAAATCATAAGAATTATTGGATCAACCTCTTTACCATTGGAGATACAACAACACCTGCAGAATTTGTGTGGGATACAGTCAAAAAAGGATAAGCACATGCAGAGCCTTAACAACCTGTCTGTTACGGCTCATTGTAGACACAATCACCTTAAGCTAAATAAAGCTTTCTACCTCTCAAGTGAACTTGTCATCACTCTTCTATCTTTGGTTTCATTTTCTATCTTTTTGAATATTCTCAAGTGCGTTGGTTGGAAACAGCAAACTAATTTTTAACCCCTTTGGTCCACAACGATGGAACTCGTATAGAACTCAAAACTAATGAAAAGGACAAAGAACTAATTTATGCCCACGTGAAGCACTGGGGATACAGTCTTCCTCCACCTCGCCAGCAGACTTGCTGAGAGGCAGGCCCTCCAGCAATGGTTGCTCGTTGTGTCTCAGCCTTCTTAGAGTCTGTGCAGGTGCTTAGTACAGGTCTCCTCACATATATCTCTGCCTGCGTCTGTGGTGATGAAAAACTTGGAAATCTTTCTGTTTGATTGTAAGAGAGACCGTTGTATGAATCCTATATGCGCCACAGATGCCAGTGAGCTTAACACTCCAATTGCAGAATCACATCTCGATTCGATGTGGAAAATGCATCTCTTTGCTCTCCAAAAAGCATCAGTATCAGACTAGAAACGGTGTTCTTATCCAGAATCACAATATGACGATCAGACCCTTGACACTGGACTTCGTGTGGCTGGTTGTCAGTGGGTGGAGGAAGACCGCGCTCCCAGTGCTTCCTGTGGGCGTAAATTAGTTCTTGGTCTTTTTCAGTAGTTATGGGTTCTATACGAGTTCCATCATTGCGGACCAAAGGGGGTAAAAATTAGTTTGCTGTTTCCAACCAACGCACTTGAGAATAGCATTGTAAAATATATGTTAATCATCCTCATCTACTGATCGATTATCATTAAACCTAACATCGTCCTTTTTGCAATAGGTGCATTGCAGGGCGGCTTCAAAGATCTGAAGATTAATCACTAGTCATGTCCCTCCCACAAAACTGGCTGGACCTCTTCAATTCTTTTTTGCTCCTCTCATTTATGACTCAGACAATCTTGAACTATTCATTTCGTTACATCTTTGTTGTCGAGATATCTTGTTGACTCACCGTTGAATGGGTCTTCCCAGGGTAATTTTTGCACTCCATTATCTGATGAAGATGTCTCTCTTCTCTGACACAAGATGTCTCTCACCTTGTACTACTCCTACTCTTACTACGACTATCCAACACCCCAATCATTACGTATGGAGATGCCGTCGTCTACAACCAATGAGCTTCGAATTTATATGACCACGATAGGTTCAAGACTGAGAATATGATTCAATAAGAATAAGATTCGTCAGATTCCTCTCAATCGAACCTGATGTGTCAACCCCCATCACGTCACATCATAGATCTGTATTGCTGCAGAGGTTCACAACGATAGATGGTATAACTGTCACCTATGGCCTCTCTTCGCCCACGGCAGTGAGATGGACGAGAGGAAGACCTAGTTGGAGGGCTTTGTATCTTGTGATGGTTGTTGCGACCGAAAATGAGAAAATATACATCATAAAAAGGCAGTACAGCAAAAGATGGGAATAGAAAGAATCACAGAGTGGATGCAGAAACAAAGTCACTGAGCCGATTCCATATATATCGAGATCAGATCGACCCAGTCGCGATTTCAGCCAAGAAGGCGTTCCAGTCTTCCCTCCACACCAGCATCCGATTCTCATCTCCTTCGTTCGCTGGCCTTTGTGCTGCTCTCTTCCTCACTATCTCTTGCAACCTCTCAATCATCTTCAGCTCCTCCTTCGTAACACATCCATCTTGTTCTTCTCCTTGCACTGCCGTGATACATATGTGTTGGATCCAAGAGCCCCAGCCTCCCCAGTATTCATCGTTGGACCGAACGTAAGCCTTCTCTTGTGTTGTTCGATTCAAACGGATTGTCAAGAAGAACGGATTAATACTTCCTCTCATGTATGCCTTGTACTGTGAAGTCACATGAGCGAAATATGATGACCTGACATGCGGATGGATCGTTTCGAAAGAGGTCGAATGAAGGCACCTTATGGTGGCCGTCCAATATATAACGATCTTGGTTTGTCCAATAGAATGGGGCCCTCTCCCCAATGAATCCAATAATGCCACGACTGTATGCAATAGTTCTTGGAACAGCCACCAATACCAAGGGCCTTCGTCCCCCTCTGATCATCTGTAGATACTCCTTGACCTTCATCTTTCAATCTCCCCACGTCGTATATCCCCACCCTCTCTTCGTTCAACAACTTTTCGTCTTGTGTGTAATACACTTGAGATGCACACTGCTCCTCAAAGTAGCCCATTTCCCCGTACTCTTCGTCTTTCTCCTCTTCAACTTCCTTCTCTCCTCCCTCTCTTGGTTTCATACGCTTCCACGCATCGTCCACCTCCACTTCGATAGTATAACTCCCTGGCTCTAATAGCTCAACCAGTGATTCAAACTGTTGCCTCAAGCTTGTACCACTGTCAATGGTACCAGAGTTGAGTACAGCCGATATCTCCTCACTTTTCTCTGGCCTGTGTCGGTAAAAATACGATGGCATTGAAATGTTATTGTACACTCACTCGTAAGAACCTGAACCATTCACACAGAAACGGATAAGACTGCCGTCCCAACAGTGAGGCCAAGAGTAGGCCAAGGGTTCACCGTGCAGTGAAATGCCAGTGCCAAACTGATCCAGAAGGCTCAGACCGCCTGATGAGGTCATCAACACAAGATGAGTTGGACGTTCACCCCCGGGCTTTGTGATGCTGAAGGATTCTGCAATGGGCTTGGGGCTTCTCTTCCATTCAATGAGATCTGTGGCAGTTGAGAGTGGATGATGAAGACATCAGATCACCTCGGTAGACTTGACGGTAAGTTCTTGCATTGTGTCCTTTTTTTGGCTTCTCTCAGTCAGCCATCACGTTTGTTCTTTGTTTGTAACGTGATCGGCTGATCTTCTTACCTGATAGTGAAAGTCCCTCAGACACAGATACTGCCACGTCTGTTCGTCAAAGTGTTCTTCTCTGTGGATCAGTTCTTGTGTCTGTCGGTCGATCTGCGAGAGATGGTTGAGATCGCGAAGGCTGAGATGACCAGTGATTTCAGGAATGCTCTGTATCACGTCCGAGAGGGACATGCTTGTTGTGCTATCCGCGGGACTTGGTTCCTAACCTTTCCGACCAAAAAACAGAAAAAATTATTTTTATAGCGAAATCATCAAAAATTAGTGATCCAAATGCATGGACACCAACCAGAAAACCCAAATCAGATGTAGATAAAGCAAATAAAAGCATCGATTCAATTGAATAGATTTATTATTGATCATCTAGGGTGCTCTAGATGATCATCATACAGATGGGCGAAGCCACAGTGGAAGGACTCAGCGAAAACACCAGGTTGACCCACGTCTCTGAAGGCACCACGCCACACAGACACTGG
Source organism: Planoprotostelium fungivorum (assembly GCA_003024175.1). NCBI lineage: Eukaryota > Evosea > Variosea > Cavosteliida > Cavosteliaceae > Planoprotostelium > Planoprotostelium fungivorum. Next base: position 301,310 of record MDYQ01000020.1, on the reverse strand, counting down.
AGGATAGGTACAATGGAAGCACAGGGAGTAGAGGAGGAGCAGCGGTTGGTTTGTGATTTATTTCACACCTCACCTAAACCCATTGTATGCGAGGACTGCCATCCTGTCATCTCATCATATGATCTCACCTGACACAAAAAGGAGGATTCCAGTTTGTGGCGTTCTTTGCCGCATGTGAGCGAGCGTTGAATTGATGGAGGCGCACATTCTCAGGGGTTGAAGACTGTCCTTCCATCAGTCTTCAGATCATTTGCTATATGTAAGTCAGTGTTCATCACTTGGCATCATGTCATTGTTGATGATGACACTGACTTGATATTTTATGTTGAGTGTGTCAGATAATCCATTGGATTTTCTTTGAATGTGTGGTAAGTCTGGGTGGGTCAACATGATCACAACGACATCACTGTTCATTGGTTATGTTTAGCTGATTCTCAACAGTAATTGCATCTCCTCCTGTATCGTTCTTCTTCTCTGTTTCCACATGCATCGGAGAATCATCTGATCTGTCTCAATCACGATGTTCAATCAATTCACAAAGCACACTTTTACCAACAGACAGCTGATTCGCTCGATTGTCTTCAATTGGAGTGTGTTTCACCTCCGCTGCATCCTCTTGTCCTTCTTCATCTGATGATGCAATCAGACGAGATGATGTCACATGAGTAAATCACACCTAATCCTGTTTTGTTACCGTCGTCAACGCTGGTTTGCTCTTCCTTCTCCGTAATGGTGTCTACAGATTGTTGGTGACATGAATCGATCAACATCGCTTCTTACTCTCAGGTTCTGTGTCCCCTCCATCGTCCTTCTCGAAGGTTTCGGCTCCTTGTGAGGGTGATGATTGCGTTCCGTTTTTCAAGATCAAAGCAATGTGTTTGTTTGTTCCAGTGACAATATCCCTGAATTCCTCCGTTCCAAAGCAAGGCGCCACTTGATTTGAGGCTGTGGGGAACATACACTTGTCAAAACACGCCTTCATCTGTTCGCTCAGGCTCGTTATGATCTGGCAGGTGTGAGCGCTCGATCTTCGATCACGTTGTGTGTTTGTTGGAAAAGGTCTGTCATCTCTTCGTCAACAAATGTGGCAAAGCGCCTCTTCAACATGGCAAACCAGTAGTTGTCAAGTGGAGACAAGTAGAGCGCCATGTAGGGCAGGATCGCAAATGTGAATCCCCTTCTCCTCCGATACCTTCTAAAAAACATCGTTGTGGGATCGTGCACTCACGGCTGTCTGTTTGTGTGCAGCAAGATTGTGCATCACTATGACATCGCCCTTCTTGACTTGTTGAAGAATCAGCTCTCCCCATTGCGACATAATGTGGTCTGTCAGACCCTTGATCGGAGCACCATTGGAATCACGTGCGTCGTGATCGAGAAAAATAGGATGGACGGTCTGTTTGTCGGAGATCATCATTACTAGTGTGTGTCTCTTTCGAGCTTTGAGAGCCACATTATACTGTTGGTGTCATTCAATGATTGGAATGTGATGTCACCTTTGCCGTAGTGCCTGCTCTGGCCCAGCGATACAATCTATAAGGCTCTGTGTCCAGCGGGCACTCATCCATTACAAAGATGGTATTACCATCTGTCTTCAACTTGTATAACTCTTCGAAGAAGGAATTGATTGCCTCTACGTTACTCGGGGTGATGATTGTTGTCGTTGGCCACGTTTCCAATTCAATCCGTACTCGCTTGCATTCCGACAGTACCTGTGTTCGTCAGAACTCACGTGTGACTCCACATCTTACCAATTTTGAACACTTTTTATGCTCATGTCCAACTCAGTGCAGAATTTTACAGTCTCTACAATAGTTTTCCTTGTGAGAGGTAGCTGGCTTGCATCGATGTGAGACAGAAACTCAAACATCCCCTTTGTGCGTGCAGATCAACAAGATCGGGTTTCCTTTTTCTACATTCTTCTGTCTGTGTCGCGTGCCGATACACTCGTTTGATCATAGTGTCATCCTGCGTGTGTCATCAAGCTACCTCATGTTTTTCGGCTTACTTATGTCGCTGTCAATTCGTAGTGCTTCGCAAGAAGCCTGCGACAGTCTCTTGGCGACTCTTCTCGCATCAACTTCCACATTCTTTGGAAAGCAAGAGTACTTGGGAGGACGGCACACCTTTTGATCCCAGAGGTGTAGGCGTTGAGAGGCATGAGCAATGTGAATATGATGGGAGGTTGAGGGACCAACGGAGGAGTTGTTTGCTGAGATTCAGTTGTAGATGACAATATTCTCTGTTTGTATGATGACATTAAATTTTCGGTTACAGGGGCACTGCATCAACGCCAACCTCGGAAGCGAGCGAAGTCAAGTTCTGTTATTCTACCGTCCATGGAATGAAAAGATGTAAGGGTGCTGTTCAACTATATGACGTTAACGGTAGAAACAGTCATCGGCAAATCTGTGACGGAGAGGAGGCTCACTCTAAGAAAGTCTGCAATTGTGGAAACTGCTCTGGAAAAAAAAGAAGAAATCGTGGACGACCTTAATGCGGAGGTGATATTGTACAAATCGTGCTTTGATGGTACAAACATCCAAAGGTACAAGAATTACGGGCACTAGTAGACCAGATACAAATTGAATTTGAATTGATTATACAGGCCTACGAAGAGGAGCTCGGGCACAAATTGATAGATGGGACCATCAAACCCCGGGTAAGCACCACCGAATATGCTCCAATTGATAGAGACCAGACATCCACACCTACAGAAAGAATGTTGAATAAGATTCTGGAGAATCCATTTGTATCGATGAACAAATATCCTGCGTTGAACGGCTCGCAGAGGAGTCTAACAGAAAACACAAACCCGATCAGCCAGAACGATCTCTCTTTGGCTCTTGTCCATTCTCAGACACTGCGATATATTGATCTCCTCATTCCCTGCATCAACATCAACAGTATCTCTAGACAGGAAGCTATCGACGTGATTCCTCAAATTTCTATCCTCTATTCTATATATCTACATCAAAACATAGAATCAGACTCTGACACGAGACAGTTAGCCACACGCGAGTTCGATATCCTCCCATACAAAGAAGCGAATAATGAGCTTCATGCAGTATTGCTGTTGACGAAGATCTTTCAAGACTTAGATCTGATCGACACATTCAAAATTCCAACTGTCACTCTTCACAGGTAGACACAGACAAAGTAACACCGATTGAAAAAGAACAGATTCATCTATACGATAGCCAGAAGATACAGACATGTACCCTTTCACAACTTCTATCATGCTTTCAATGTGACTCAGACCATGTACTACTTCATCAAGGTGTGTCAGACGGTCATCAAGGGACTGAGAGAAACAGAGTTGTCAAGCGAGCAATATATTAACACCACTGGAGACACTATCCATGATCATCGCTGCCATGTGTCACGACTGTGATCATCCGGGGCTAAATAATGATTTTCAAAAGAAAGCACTGACGAGGATATCCAACCTTCATAAAAAGGTGAAGATTAGGTCGATGCTGACTAATCGGTACAGTCCGTATTAGAGAACCACCATTTCCTCAATTGTGTTGCCATACTGAACAAAAAGCATTGTAATATTCTGGTCAACCTCAGCTCTGATGAGTTGGTACAAGTGTATTCCTCTCTCCGAGATCTCATATTGGCTACTGATTTAGCCATCCATGGTGCCATTCTCAAGGTTCTTCTTCTCTTTCTTCTTTGTGCTCTTCACCGCACATCCTGTTGATTGACATCCCATTCATGGAATGACAATCACAGGGATTGGAAGAGAGGAAGACTGAGTTGAATTCTCATTGGAGACACAAGAGAGTGGCCATGTCCAGTGAAGATAAGAAGTTGGTCATGTGCGCCCTCATGAAGTGCGCTGACCTCAGTAACGAGATTCGCTCTCCGCAGATTGGTGATTGACTCGTTATTGACCAGTAGATTCACTGTCAACAGGACAGCGGTGGGCCAAGCTAGTTCTCGAGGAGTTCTTCCAGCAGAGGTGAATGATGATCTATACCATCAAGTGAAGAGGAAAGATTAACGAGAGCAGCGACAAAGAGAAGGAGCTTGGGTTACCTATGACGGCATTCATGGATCGCTCGAAAGTCATCATAGCCAAGGAACAGATCAATTTCATCGAGAAGTTGTGTCTTCCTCTCTATTCACTTGTCGTTCAAGGTGATCTACTGATGAATACGAGAAGACTGAGAGAGATAGTCTTTCCACAACTGCAGAAGTGCATCGACCAACTCAAAACGAACCGAGATGGGTGGAAGAGCCGTCTCAATTCTTTCTTTGAGAGTGTGTTATTTTACGTCTCTATTGTTCGGACTGATCTTTTACAGGTGGAGAGATAAAGAAGCTATCAAATACAAGTATTTGGGAGCGCAAACAGAGTAAGATATTAGGGAATCTGTCGTCCATGCTAGACACGAGAGCATCTAAATCACCCGTCGCCGGAAGACAATCGAAGATTTTATAAATCATTGCTTCGTGTAATCTCATTCATACTGTCGCCTGCTCACATCTCCACGGGGGTGAGCTTTATCTTGCCATTCTCTATCTCTGCTTTCAACCCCAGCTCATCTAACTCTGCGCTGGGAGCCGGTCCTGTGAACATTTCATACACGTTCATCAAGCTGCATGGTTGTCCCTACCTTGCAATTTGATCTGGCTGATAGCCTCCTGATTTTGTAGATTATCCTCCATCAGGTTTCTTAGCGACAATATACTCCACTCCTTGATATCTGCAGACACTCAGTGACTCGAAATGCTCTGTATTCACAAGGATTCTTGTCGTCCAAACGACAGCTAGCCAACAGGACAGGGAATAGATCCAATTCCCTAGCTCTGTCTTGCACCTTCCAGTCGATTATTCTGTGAATACTTTCCGTCACACCTTTTTGTTTTTGAAAGAGAGATTAGCCAGGATGTTGACGAGATCTCTCTTGAAACCAAAAGAGAGACCACCTCTATTTGAATCGCTTACTTTTCCTCCCTTGGCGATATGCTCCCTCTCTGCTTTGTAGTCTTCTTTCAAATAGTCTATCCATTTTCAATGCCATTACATTCATACTGACGATCACCTGAGATAGTATCTACAATGCCGCAATCGAAGAGCAATTCAGAAAAGGGAGAAGTTTGATCGTTATTGGACACAGTGATTGTTCCAAATAGCTGTAGTAGCACAAAGATCATCTCCAAATCGTTGGATGATACCTTCAATCTGTCGCACATCACCCTTCTATCTTGATACCCGTATTACCTCACAAACTCCTCATCGTTGAAGACTGAGTCTACTGAATCATCTTCCCCTTTCTCCTCCTTCGTTATCGATTCCGTGAGGGACTTTCTCGATATCTCGTTGAGCTTTTCAACTAAAAATCGGCAGGTCGGATGATCTATAGGATAGGTTTGATCCTCCTTTGTCTTGTGTACAATGGCTTCTACCATCTTCATCAATACCACCTATCATCCCTTAGAAACCATCGACTATTATAGCCTGTGCATACCTGAGAGTCCGTAGTGTCCGAATCGCCCAGATGCTTGTAAGCTTCAACAAAGTTACCAGTGACCAATATCTTATTCACACAGAAATAGCTGGTATCGTCAGCGTCATGTGTAGAAGAGGACACTCACACCCAATCGAAGGCCTCGTCGGTAGCTACTCTCTTATCGATCGCGGTAGTTCTCAGCATCACATCTAACAGCTCGTGACCCTCCCTCGTTAGATGTGTCATCCTCTCCTCACTGTTGGCTATGCAATTGTACACTGTGGCACAGAGGGCGCCTACTGTCATACGGTCTATACCACATCGTAGGTACGTGCTGCACGAATCAGCTTCGTCCTCTCGTTTAGTATCGTGTCATTCATACGTACCTCAACGGCTCGCTGACCACTGTGTTCCATAACAGTTCTTGATTGTTAAAATTGCCAGTGACGAAATTGCAGATGTATTGTGCGGTTGCGCGAACAGTGAGTGTAGCTTCTCAGTTTGAGAATAGTGAGGCAAAGATCAGCATCACCTTGCTGACTCCACCACATCGCTCGATCTTCCTCTTCGTAATCTCTTCTCAGATCACTTATTCTGTCATTCAGTGCTTCCATTATTCTGAGTGCTCCCTTCAGTAGATTGTAATCTCTGGAGGATGACGTTATGTTCGTTCGAATAGCACGATCAGAACACCTCATCTTCTCTTGAAAAGCCTTCTCTATTGCCAGATTTCTCAACAGCCTGAGTAGGTACATCCCTTCCTACAACTGTCAGAAGGAATAGGTAGAGACGATTGCCTCTAATGTGTGTAACGTTGCTAGTATGGGTTCTTCTTTTGTTTCTGAGGCTCTCCGTTGTACCCTGAGACTCGGTGATAGTTGCTCCACAGATGATGCTATTCTCTCTAGGAGGTCAAGAAGAGAAGGAATGAGTGACTCTTCTAACAGAAACGAGCTCCTGAATCGAATCAAATTCATGGGTCACTTCCTACATCACCTTGTTGATGGGTCCTTTGTCGACTCCACACTCTGTGCTAATAATTCTTTGGTATTGGCAACATTAGAGATAGCAGCGATGAGCTCAGCAGACATGATGTGTAAAGTGATGTGATGTGAACAGGGAACTAGTTTTATTTCAGTGAGCACAGATCACGGGAAAGACTGATAATGCTATCAAGAGCTAGAATAATTTTCAATCCACAGAATCTAAGACCTTTTACCCCTTTACGTGCATCGATTATAGTTACCTCAAATAATGTGGTTCCCCATGTAACCTTTGCAACTTCGCTCAAGAAGGTGTCAACTGCCAAGAAAACGAAGAAGAATGATGCCAAGGTGCCAGCTAGTAAGAGAGCTTCTCCCCTGAAATTACCATCCATGTTCGAAAAAATGAAGAAAGCGCAAGAGACGAACCAATCACCAACCTGCTGTGATACAATCGATAAAGCTGTTTTGAAGGTAAGCATATCAGGTCAGTGATGCTCTTTAACAGAGAATAGAACCACAGAAAATGTGCCAGTGTGTTGTTGGTCCAGGAGAGGATAGATCTGGTGAGTGAAGTAGTGACGATCGATGATGTTGAATGAAAATTACCTAGCCACTGCTCCACGTCGCAGCGACCGTCAGTCCTGAACTGAAAGATAGAAAGAAGTTCAATTTAGATATGTTGAGAGATCTGTTGAAGGAAAAAGATAACGACATCCTCAAAACCGATCAGAAGGGTTGTCCACCTCTTCATTTTGCTGTCGTCCATGGAACAGGTGGAGGGTCTCTGAAGAGAAGAGAATGACGGGATGGCAGTGGAAGCTGTGCAGATGTTTCACAAGGCAGGCGCATCTCTTGACGCCCCCGATGAAGATGGAATGAGACCCATCTCTCTCCTGTTGCAGAATGCAGACGAACACGAGAAGATGAGCATCCTCCGCTACCTCACTCAAAATGGTGTCAGCCCCTATTCTCTCGATCCATCCACAGGAAACTCCCTCCTACACGAAGCGGGTGAGCCATACAAGTTCGATGGAACTACCTTGCAGCCTTTGTGGAGGTAGCTGACGATGACAGTGATGATGGGCTCCTCCAAGGAGATGATCGAGTTCATCCTCAACTTCCCCCTCGATGTCAACATCACCAATCTCAAGGGGCAGACCGCCCTGCACCTCGCCTGTGAACTTGGAGAGGACCACATCATTGAGGCTCTCTTCACATCAGGGGGTGATCCTCACACATCTTTCTCTCCCTCATCATATCACAGCCAAAATCGACACCGTAGACAAGTTGAATGCGACAGCCCTGCACTATGCTATCTCCACCACGGGACTAAAGAGTGTTCCCAAGCCTGAGGAGCTGAGGGAAGGAGAAGAGGAGGAGGAAATAGATGATTCGCCGATGGAATACAGGCAATTGATGAAAGAGAAAGCCCCATCCAAAGACTGGATCGCCAAGTATCTCATCCAGAGAGGTGCATCCATGAACATAAAGGTGAACATCCCTCATCGACGTCGTCTGAGAATCTTTCAGACGCAATTTGGAGATACAGTCCTTCATGTCGCAGCGAGTGAAGGCAAGGCAGAGATTGTGAAGGCTATATTAGAGACCGAGAGAGGCCGAGCACTGCTGGAGCAGAGTGACAACGAAGGGTACACTCCTCTCCTGTGTTCCATCGACAGGAGAAGTCTGAGGGTACGTACATTCTCTGAGACATCAGTCTTGTTTCAATGTCCAAATGAACCAAGATAAACACGAGCAGGTGATGCAGATGCTCGTGAGGGCCGGTGCTAGTGTTCAACCCTTCAAACTGAAGGACGGAAGTATGTGCAACCCTCTCACTGCCTGTCTCAAGTATAACTTTCCTGAGGGCTCTGTGGAGTTGATGCAGAACGGCGCTCCCATCGACACAGCCATCATGGAGAGAGGTGAAGAGGAGAGGCATGACTCCACTGACTGCACCAGAGGATCCACCCCTCCACATGGCAGTTGCCTCTGGGAGATTGAATCTGGTCCAGGTGTTCATCGAATCATCGACTGTCACTGAGATGGAGCAGATGATGATCGACAAGGGTGCAGATGTGGAACAGAGGAACTACATGGGCAGAACCGCTCTGGACGTGGCCATTGAACTGGGACACCGAGGTGAGATGATGAATGGGGTAGACATCAATGTGGATGAGAGAATGAGATCCATGTGATGTGGATGAGAGAATGAGATCCATATCATGTGGATGAGAGAATGAGATCCATATCATGTGGATGAGAGAATGAAAGAATGGAGAATGAATGTGCGCAGAGATTCGGAGTCTGTTGAGGGCTGCGGGCTGCGTCTCTGTATATGATGGACTGACGGATGCGGATGACCAGATGAGAGATGCGATGGACAAGGATGAACGGAGGAGAGAGGAGCTGATGAGAGAGTTCAAGAAAGGGAACGTCACACAGGAGGAGGTGAGGGAGACGGTGAGCGACACTGACATGGACAGATCGACGCGAAGCAAGATGAGTTGGACGAAGAGGCCCAGATGTTTGCGGATAGTTACGACCTCTATGGGATACACCCACCCTCCCAGGAGCAGATGGAGAAGGTGGGAAGGTGCAGTGGAATATGAATGACTCTGTCAGGCCATCGAAGGGACCAATCGACAATTCACGAGCCAAGATCAACTCAGAGGCGTAGAGAATCAAGGAGAGAGTGAAGTGAATGTTGAAGAAGGAAAGAAAGGAAGGCAATAAAGACAATCAGCTGTGAGCACGAGTTTATGAGACTAGAGTCTCTTTGATACATCCTCCTTTCTCCACAGTTGTTTGGCAGATTCGGTGAGTCCAATACCGTGGGCGTTCAACATGAGGAGCCCAGCAGCGGTCAGAATGACCAAGACAATCAAAACGGCCTTGGCGATCCTTCTACTATCAGTCCCTCGCCTTGTCGGTAGTCATCATAGAACACAGATGAACTCACGTGTTGACAGATCCGTGGATGTAGTCGTCGATGATGATAGTGCAGCCCATGTATGTGTGAGCGGGGATGGCGACGGCAAGAGCGTAATCGATGGGCAAGTTGAGGGCAGAGGGAGAGAGAATAAAAGCAGTTGGGATCAATCCAGTCAGGGCGAGGTGAGACCAGTGGTAGTATTCCTTCTGGTAGATATCTCTCGAATCTTTACCGGCGAGGGCCTGCTCTGTTGCCTTCACATTCTCGGCGAACTTCTCGGGGAAAGAGGCTTGCTTTCTGAGAGGAAGAGTACCTATACAGATTGGTCTCTCCCAGAATCACATTTTTCACCTTTTGAGAAGTTTCTGGCAACAGGAGAAGATCTAGGAATAGCCTTGAAGGCGAAACCCTTGGTTTGAAACTGTTTGAGAAGGGCAGAGGACAGCATGTTGGAGGGGTGATGTGCGCGGAAAGCACCGTTTTCCCTCTTCAACTTGAAAGTTTGTAAACCGAACAAACAACCCATGGATTTTAATCGAATATAATTCACTCTAGATGATATTTTAACACCAGCACAACAGGATCACCGTCCCCAGCTGACCTTCTCATGTTTTTGGTCATCATGGATGCCACGAAGTTGATGTCTTCAAGCATTAGACGACTCTTCTTTGGATATCTTGTGCAGAATTAGTGGTCAGCAAGAGAGCAGAGTGTTTCTCGAAGGTTTGGGCTGTTTGGCTGAAATTGTTTCGGTAAGGGTTTGGAAATGATTTTCAAACAAACAAACCAACTTTTCGCGACAAACCGCCGACCCGGGTCCAGTTGCAGCCAAGGAACAGAGTCTCTGACCCCTTCTGTCTTTCAGGTCATCATATAACTATTCGCCTTCTCTATTACGAAAATCAATTTCGACGCAGATATCCAATCATAAGTCAGGATCACCTCATATTTTTCTTCTTTTAACGTGTCAACAGTTCTGTATGATTGAAATCTGCAGTCAATCATGAGCAGCGATAATGCTGGTGAAATTAAACGGGAGGAGGAGAATTCAGGGATATCTGACAATATAATCAGAGATGACAGTAAGTCTTACTGAGATATGACGAAAATCAATGTGATGTAGGTGCACAAGATGAAGAGCAGGAACAGGAACAAATCAAGAATACAAACAGTACAACCGTCTCTATACAGAACGAACAGCCACCTTATCAGCAAGAGATTGAGAAATTTAGAAACACTTGCTCTGGTATCGAATACGCACTCAGAAGCGGTGAGAAATGAACCTGCCGGGCAAAGAATGAAACAACTCAGATTCTTCACTGGTGAACTACCTGAAGTCGGCGACAGAGGTATGTCAAGAGGCGATGAGGATCAGAGAGAACACGAGGGATGGAGCCGAACTCTCTTCACTGGATGAGCCAATTGAAGATGCACCCGCTAAGTCAGACTATGTCCTCCGCTCGTCGATGCCCAGGATGGTCCTCAGTCTCCTACAGAGATCTGACCTCCTCCCCTCCCTCCGTACAACTTGCAATGACTTCTTCACCTTCTATCTGGATGTCTGTCTATCTCTCGGTCTCCCCGAGGACCACACTGAGTTAATTCATGCTCTATCACGTGTCTTTGTTCATTCCTGTGGTTATTATCACCCCAGCAAGAGAGACTACTATGAACGTCTCAAGAAGGTAACTCTTCCTCCTCTATCTGTCTCAGTTGATCTCTTCCATCTGCCTCTCTCATTGTCATCCCATTGACTCATTTTCATTATCATCCTATTGATTCGTTCTCATTGTCATCAGGAGAATGCAATAGAAGAGAACAGGGCATCCGTCGTGGAAGGAACAGTGGGTGCCAATCAAGCCCTATCGTATCAATATGTGGTGCGTTACTTATTGTCGACATTGACCATTCGATTGAGAACGAATAGAGAACCGACGTAGCAGTATCCCCCGTGTACGCTCAACTACTCGAATACTTTGCAAAGAACAATGGATTCAAATTGTTATTACAACTGTTGGAGAAGTCACCCCAACTGAATTCAATCAAAAATGTTCTTCGAGTGGTAGTGAACGTGAGTGGAATGTCTGATGATGTCACTGAAGAGTACAGATGAAAAGCTACATCCAACTCAACTATTTGAACGAATATCTCCCGAAAGTGCAGCAGGAGATCTTTCACCAGTTGTTGGAAATGGCTCGCAACGAATTCAAGAAGGAAGAGAAACAGATCGTCGCTGAGATCGGTGAGATTCGTGTTCCATCGATGAGATACATGATACAAGAGTCGAAATGAGAAGGAACAGAGGAAGAGTGACGCGAGCAGGTGACATGCTACACTCGATGTTATCGTTGATATGGACGACACACAAACTGGAAGAATCCATCGAGATCTTCAATTTGGACGTATCCCTGCTCAACTTGATGTCGACGAATTTGGAGAGGAAGTTGAGGGGAATTAAGTTCATCCGAAAGGTGGTGGCGAGAGCTCAGATGAACCGAGACGACAAGACGTTCCTGGGAAGTTTATGGAAAGCAGCAACCAATGCAACAGTCAACGCCATGAACAACGGGGGCAGCACCACACAACAGAAGAAGGAGGAGAGACCCATCGACCCCAAGCTGGTGATGGATTGGCTGAAGGATAAGGATGTCGTCGGTTGTATATGCCGCACCACGCATCCCGAGGTCATCAAACAGTCCCTCTCCATTCTCATCTTCGCTGCCAAGATGAATCAAATGGATCTTCAATACTTTGCCGTTTTGTATGATTCCATTCTGGTGAGCCTTCTTTCTCTCTTTGTCTTTTCCTCATTTTGTCTCTTCTCTTCTCCTCTTTTCTCTTCTCTTCTTCTCTTCTTCTCTTTTCTCTTCCTAGGACTCTTCTCATCCTTTGTCAATCCTTTCATTTCTTGTGATCAGTCTAACATGGATCAGGGAAAACACGAGTCTGTGAAGAATACAATTCTGACATCCATCATCCAAGTGGTACCCTACCTCAGCAACGAAAACATGTACAACTTCTTCGAGCATGTCAAGGCTAAGACTCTCATTGATGACTACGACAACGAGACCATCGAGTTCTTACACAGTTACTCGGATATCGCCCTGTCCAGACCCATCACGGTGATTCATCTCATGATTCACACGAGTTGTAATTGATTCTACTCCTACGATAGCACGATGTCATGCAGATCGATTGATACAGAAGACAGCCGAACAATGTGGAACGTGTGAATTGGTATGGTCTACCTCTGCTAGCCCAGTACATCAGCGAGACCGAGCGGATACCCTACAAGCCCATTGTCATCACAAAGGCAATCACTAAGATCGTGGAACTGTTACAGAAGCCAGAGTGTCACAATCAGAGATTCTATTACATGGACCTTTTCATCGACAACATCCGATTGATGAGATCAGTACCAGACTCCTTGATCATACTGGCCAGAATCATAGGTATTTCATCTGTTTCTTCAGCGCCCCTTTTCTCCTCTCTTCAGCTCACACTGCTCAGCCACTTATTTTAAAACATCAAAGAGGAAGAAGCCCAGTGTGTCCATGGTCATCGAACAGTTAGCGCAGAAACACAATCTATTGGGCCTGGTGATCCAGGAGATCGTTGTATATAAGACACACCTTGTAGATACTTTCATCATTCCTCCCGAGGTAACACTTTACCCTCACCGTCACTCACACGTGACAGACACTGATGACCAGCACTGCAAGTGGAGGACGAGCGGGAAGCCACCGCATATCACACATGGAGCACGTCTCCATACGTCTCGAGTTTCTCCACTTTGTTCTGTCCAACTCCGCTCTGACCTTAGCCGCCGAGGAGGCTGACATCCTCTGGGATGCTCTCGTATCACGCTCCGTCAGTTCGGTGGAGAGAGAGAAGGTGTACTTGTGGTTTCAACACGGAACCAAGACCAACACGACACCGAATGGGAGCCTCTTTGGAAAGGCGATGACCAGTGAGCAGATCCAGCTTACATCTCTGGGGGATCCCGCAGTGGTGACGGGAAGCAACGCGGCCATCACAGAGTCCGTCATCGAGCATCTCTTCCTCGGCAAGATGCTGGGCATGTCCACCACCTCTCTCAGTCGAGCTGGTTATCATCTCTTCGATCTGTCCTGCATCATCGTCAATCTCAGATCTGGTAAGATCAAGAAGGTGGGGGGCAGGGACATTCTCCTTCTCAACAACATCAACGCTGGGAAATCCTCCCCTCTGATCCAGAGGACTCCATCTACCAATAATGCCATCACCAGAGAGAACACCTTTCCCGCTCATCCCCAACAGGTGAGATCGATCTCCCATTCGATTGTCTTTTATTGCATTCTATGATCTTCTATTTTATCTTCGATCTACCTTCCACGGATGATCACAATGTGACACCACCAGGGTGATTCATACCTCTTAATCGCCGAGGGTTTCACTGGGTCCAATGAATTATGGAACATCGCATTGGAAGCAGAAGATGCATCGATATCACAGGCGGCCATGCGGAGATTGAACTCCTTCCATCAGTACATTCACGGAGAGAGTCTGAAGGTGAGAGGAGACGAAGGAGAAGAGAAGTAATGGGAGACAGCCGAGAGCGGTGAAGCTGAGGGAGGATTACATTGCCACCTGCATCAAGCATCTGGAGACGGCAACGAAGGCGATGGAGGGAGAGGAGGGAAAGAATGGAAGGAGGAGGAGCGAGATGATCATCCAGAGATGTCTGACTCTCCTGACTCAGTTGGTGGAAGAATACGAAGAGAGGGGTCGAAAGAGAGTGCAGGGGAAAGAAGTGATGCAGAAGGGAGAGGGAAGGCAGTTGACCCTCTTCATCAAGGCTGAGAGGGGAATGGCTCCCATCGTGCAGATGATGTCCACCGAAACCGTCCTCGCCTTAAAGTGAGAGGAGCAAACGAGTGTAGACTGAAGAGGGAAGGTACAAAGTGGGCACTATGATCGGTGTGCCCGGTAGATCGCTGCGGATCTGCACGCACGACAGAGAGTTGAAGGAGGAAGGGAAGACTCTGGGAGATTTCAGAATATCCGATCGTCAAACTCTCATCGCCAGAAAGCGTACACTCGATCCCAATCTGCCCCGCAGAACAAACGGACTCTTCTCTGGTCTCTCCTTCACATCTGCTCTCGGTTTCACTCCCATGATCAACACTTACCCTGTCTCAGAGAAGAAGAAGGAGGTGGTCCTCTCATTACACAAAGATCGTCAGATGACAGAGAAACAGGAGAAGGAGGAGGCTACGTATGATGAAGCACCGGTGGAAGCCCTGGTGGGTGAATCGATTCGACACATGTTGGGAGGTTTACTTGGGATCAACGTTCCTCTTCCCATTCCACCTTCAACGCCCTCTCAACCCACCCCCACTCCATCATCCAGCAATGTCCTCCATCGTTCAACTCATGCTATGGTACGATCATCTTCCATCTCCTTTCTATGAAATCATCCGTATCTCTACTTTGATCCTCTCGTTTCATAGTGTCATTTGGATGATGATGACGAATGCAGAGCGAGACGAAGGGGGCTCAGTGGGTGGAACCGCAGAAGGGATCACCAGGACAGATCTTAGAGCGATACTTTGATGTCCTCTACCGAGTCCTCAACTACTCTGACAAGATGGGAGAGATGGCATGGAAGTTGCTGTCCCAGATCAAGATCAACGGACAACTCCTCCTCCAGATGAAGAACCTGGGGGGTGATCCTCTACGATGGGAGGAGCTGATCGACACCCAACACTCCACCTTCAAGATGATCTACTCCCTACAGATCATCCACCTCCTCATCACCCACCCCTCCCTCTCTGATTCCATCGATCCCAATCATCGACCCTTTGAACCCATCAACCCTGAGACCTGGAGGAGGACCTTCATCAAGAAGGGTGGTCTCAATCATCTCGTCTCCATTCTCATGAGACCCTGCATCGATCCCCCCGGGAGAAACCGATTCTACTCTCTACTCCTCTCTATCATCAACTTACTCTCCATCGACCATCTCCAGACACCATCCTCCGATCGCTCTTCCCTCTTGTCTCCCAAGGGCTCTCACACCTTCAAGGTGCTTCATCTCATCTTTCTCTCTCCTCACTGTCACAGGATCCCACCTTCTTATCCACCATCGATTCGGAGACTCTGGTCATGCGATTACTGGAGATCTCATTGGATGCCGCCTGTACCACGGGAGAGGATGTCGCAGATGCAACGTCGGCAGTGCAGCAGTCACTGACCATGTTGATTGCCTGTGTCTTCTCTGGTCAGGACATCCTGGACTACTTCTATCAGTGGAATCAACTCAATGAATGGCTGTTGTGCACCGTCCTCACACCTGCGGAGAAGCAGATCCGCGAGGGCTCTACCCGACTCGTTCTCGTTCTGTGCTCCAAGGACATCCACACTGGTGTGTCATTCTCATTCCTCTATCTCACACACATGATATCTAAACCCATCACATCTATACTCATCACACATATACACATTACATCTTATCACACACATCACATCTATACCCATCACACGTATACACATTACATCTTATCACACACATCTATACCCATCACATGGATGACACGTAACACAGAATCCCGAAAGAGCATGAGCCAGGAGATGGGAGAGACGGCCACCTCATTGTTCATGAAGATCCTCTTGTCATACCTTCCGATGGTGGAGAAGTACCCCTACAATTGCGAGCAATACTTCATACTCCTTGTCAAATTGCTCCGTTCACACGTAGAGAATACGTTCATTCTTCCCATCAAAGAGGATATCGACTGGGATCAGCTCCTTCAGAAGTGAGTCACTCATCGAATGGATAGGATGTGGAGGGATGTTGAACAGGATAGGATGTATCATCAGATTGCCAAGCACCCTGTGCTAGAGTCTTCCTCTTCTGGACCTCCAGACCGTGTCATCATCGGTATCTTGGAATTCCTCCGTGTCTTCCTCATGAAGTTCCCTCACCTGAAGGAATCCTCCACCTGCACTCTCATCACACAGGAGGTCCGTCTCTATCTCTTCCCCTCTTCCCATGCACTCTCATTGATCTCCTTGATGATTGATCTCCTTGATGATTGATCTCCTTGATGATTGATCGAGTGCAGGTGTTCCAGAACTGTCTATTCTCCGTCACAGCAGAGACACCGAGGGGAGTGAATGGAAGCAGAGCTCCTCGATGTCAGACAGAGGAGTCGAGGAACGCAGCCTTCAACCTCCTGTCCGAGATCGTCACAGACTCGGTAGAGAACATGAACACACTGTGCAGATTGTTGAGAGACCAGCTGGATCACCTCTCTCTCAAAGACGATTGGTCATGTGCCCCCGTAGAGATAGAAAAGTCCGAATATGGTTATGTCGGTCTGCAGAATCTGGGAGCCACCTGCTATCTCAACAGTCTCGTCCAACAACTCAATTTCATCCCAGAATTCAAGAAGCCTCTCCTTTCTGTGGATCTCAAAGCCGCTCAAGGTCAAGATATCGAGGTGTCTATCTCCATCTTCATCATTGAAAGATTTATCTCGTTATTTCTATACCGAAAGGATAGTACTGGACATTGCCTCACACACACATCCACGATGAGATCCTAATCACTCACAGAAAACACTGTTGTACCAGATTCAACTCTTGTTCTCGCACCTGCAAGACTCTGCGAAGAAGTACTACAATCCAGTTCAACTGTGCACCACACTGAAAGACTACGAAGGAAGAGCGATCAATACATCGGTACAGATGGACTGCAACGAGTTCAGTAACATGCTGTTCGATCATCTGGAGTCCTCTCTCAAGGGTACCCATCAGGAACATCTCCTCAAGAATGTGAGAACATTTTCCGTCTCTGTGGCTGAAGGGAGACAGGTGTTCAGTGGTACCTTGTGCAATCAATTGATCTGCAAGGAATGCCCTCACAGCTCAGAGAGAGACGAGCCGTTCTACACGTTATCTGTGGAGATCTCCAGACAGAAGGACATCAACCAGTCCCTCAAATCATTCATCAAAGGAGAGATGCTTGTCGATGACAACAAGTACTTTTGTGACAAGTGTAATCGAGCAGTGGAGACACTCAAGAGATGTGTCATCAAGGATCTACCCAATATGCTACTCCTCCATCTCAAGAGGTGACCACATCCATCTTTCATCACCATCGATTATCACTGTGATTGTTGATGATTCGAGATGTCTGATGACGGTAGATTTGAGTTCGATTATGAGAAGATGAAACACATCAAATTGAACGACCGCTGCGAGTTTCCGATGGTGTTGGACATGGAGCCGTACACCAAAGAGGGTGTCGCCTCTGCTGAACAAGCGGATGGGACAACAAGACAAGAGGTAATTGCATTTCTCTACACGACTGACCGAGATAGATGGGAGAGAATGACGTGGGGAGAGAGACGGAGGATCGTGTGCCCAGTTATTATCAATACGAACTCGTCGGTGTAGTCGTACACTCTGGCACGGCAGATTTTGGGCACTACTATTCCTTCATCAAGGTCTCTATCACTTCTTAGTCATGATCATTCACCCAACGATGCTCACGATGACACAGGAGAGGGGAAAGGAGAGAGAGGAAGAGAGGAAAGAGAGAGAAGAAGAGAGAAGGGAGAGAGAAGAGGAGAGGAGAGACAAGTGGTACGAATTCAACGATGTGACGATCACACCCTTCGATCCGGACGACATACCCAACCACTGCTTCGGAGGACAGGAGGAATACAATGACGTCGATCGCTTCACGGGAAAGACGAATAGCAACGTTCGAGTGAAGAGCTACAACGCATACATCCTTGTCTACCAGAGGAAGGAGAGTCACTCTGAAGAGTCTCCAAAAGAAGAAGACATCGAAAAGGAGGACATGGATCAGGTGAGACAATATGAAGATGTTGGCTCATTTGTTCAGAGGAGCGAAAAGGAGACACTCGCGGAGAAGGAATTGATGGTGGGAGAGGGCAAGCTGGAGAGTGCATCGTATCACCCCCTACTGGCTCAAGGAAATCAAATGATCGTGGCTGAGGGAGGAAGGAGCCGAATCGTCAACTCGAATGAGAATCTGATCATCAAGCTGTCGGCAGCTCTGAAGGATCACAACGCGAAGCTGTCTATGGTGAGTGGATGCACCTCATTCACCTATACGCATCGACATGATGCGATGCACAATAGATACGACGATGTGATTGTGTGAATGACGAGAACCAGAGCCAGAAAGAAGAAACGAAAGAAGAAATGGAGACGGAGAGAAAGAATCAAGTGATGGAGATCATCCACAAAGATAACGCTCTATTTCTGTTGGAAAAGTGAATGCATCACACCTCATTTACCTGACAGAGACAGATCTGTCATCTGTCGAGACTACTTCTCGTTCATCTGGAGTATCGTCAACATATGCACTCACAAGATGGATGATGGTCAGTGCATCATCTCACATCCACTGATGTCCTCAGATATGAACAACCTACCTCCCAACGATCCATTCCTACAGGCCACCCAATTCGGCACACTGTTTCTGTTCCAGGTGAGAAAGGAGAGAGAGAAAGAGAATGAAAGAGGAAGGTATATGCCCACGCCAGAGATAAGCCGATGTTCGATGTGTGGGTGAAACAACTGACCAAGGTCTATCAATCGAGTCACCAAGCCTCCGAGTGGCTGATCGACAGTCTGACGTCGAACAAGAACATGCTGAAGCAACTCTTCATCACCTGTCCCTTTGACAACATCCGAGTCGCCTTCACTCACATCGTCACTGCTGCCATCACTTCCATCGATCGGACCTTCCCTCCCCCTGATGGAGATCACATCTACAACCCTCCCAAGGTATCTCCTCATCTCTCCTTTTCTAACGGGTGCAGGACACTAGTCTCTATCGATTCATGACCTTCCTGCTCTCCACGAGGATGGTGAGTGGATCAGTCCTTGGTCCCTCCTCTGATATAGACTCAGCTCAAATCCGTCAGAAGGCAATCGAGGAACTGTACACAATACTTTTTATTGCTCGAGAATATCGCCTCACTAGGTCCCTCATGGGTGGGTCTATACACATATTATATTATCATTACAAGAGACATTCGTCATTCAACTAACGCAACGAACAGCGTAAGGAGATGCTAGACCGAGAAGTGATATCACAGCTCATCGAATTCTCTTCGGGTGGTGGAGAGTACGTGTGCAAGGTGAGAACGGATGTCCGTTCATACGTGTGACAAGAACAGGGAGAGAGAGCGAACACCTTACCGGTGAGATTAGTCGAGGCCAACATGGTCCACATCCTAGAGCTGTGCTCCCTGCTGTTCCGATCTTGCGAGGGACCCTTCTTATCTGAGAGGGAAGAGAACAAGAGAGTCATCGCTCCCACACTACTTCCTCCCGGTGGAAGTTCGTTCAGCATGAGTGAGAAGGACATCAAGTCACTGCTCGACAAGGTGAGAAGAACTGAGGGAGAGGTGCTGAGAGAGAGCAGATGTTTCTGGGGAGGATGACACGAGAGAGCACGGACATGGACGTGGTGAGAGATATTGCCATCCACGCCTGCTACGAGGATCGAAAGTGTACGAAGCAGTGGGTGATGATCTTCCGAGAGTCCTTTATCATCCTGGTGCCGGATACATACAAGACGTGGTTCAAGCTGCTGAACAATCTCTTGGAGGTAAGGATTGAGGTCATCTCGAGCTGAAGAGTGCAGATCAAGGACACGCTGGTCAATTGGAGATTGGATCTCATCTTGGTCTCCTGCCTTCAGTTGGTGGAGACGAATCAACGGAAGAAAGAGCTGACGGAGGCGTTCACGGGGTACCTTGTGAGACTAGCTGAGAGAAATGATATGGCAAAAGTGTGGCTGTTCAAACATAAGGAGCCCCTCAACAAGGTTCTCTCTCCTGCTGGTTATCGTGTTGGATAAACCTTAGTCTGTAGTTGGTCAGATTGCTCTTAAAAGGTGTAACTGCTGCTCCCGACATCTCTTTCGTGAGCTTCGCCACCCTGCTCTTCACGAACTAGATCTACTGACTGTCTATCGATCAGAGATGATCAATCACAAAAGACAAAGGTTCACACGGCGTGTTGGACGTAACCGCACTCGGACCTTCCGATCTCTACGAGGCACACGACCAATCGTCTTTGAGAGAGAGGTGATCCAGCTGGTCTCTCAACAATCTGCACAGTGTGTTCATGTTCTCTACCGAGTCTGTGACAATCTCGGATAGGAGGTTGAAGGCTATATTAGAGTCACTTCAGAAGATACAAAGCACACACTCCAGACAGCCTCATCACTTTGTGGATTAATTTCGTACGCTCAGTATGCTCAAATCTGTCTTGAAAACACCCGATTTTTCTCCGCTTCTCTTTTTCCACGTTCTCACGTGATACGACACAAAGATCAGATGGCAATCGATGGTGAAGACTCCGGAATCGATTTCAATATCGATTACCATAGCCCCCCTCTCACTCTTGCCACATTCAATATACTAGGTGTTTGTGTTTGAAAAACTCCAAAACATGGAGTACCTTCATTGTTTCACACACCATCATTGGCAAAAGAGTATTGATGTATTATAGCACCTTGTTACTTCAGAAAAGGAGGGACATTAGAATCAGCGGACAAGGAAGCATATGAGAAGCGACACGAACAGATCCTCAATACTATCATCGATTTGAATCTGTCCAAAGGTGAATCGTTGAATGATGACAATAAAATTGATGATGTAAAAAAGAGGGTGGCACTGAGTATGTGGATATTTGGGCTTTGCAAGAGTTCTGGTTCAAGCCTTCTTTCGTGAAGATGTATGAAGATCACCTCACGGAAAGGTAAAGCTCTCACCTGTCCTCGCTGACGAAATCAGAGGATATTCACATTCATATCTTCAACGTGATTCAGGGCGAAGAGAAGGTGAGTCACTCAGATGCTGAACTTATGCGTATTATCCACCAACAGAGCTGAAACGAGACAGACGGACTAGCCGTATTCTTCAACAATAAAAAACTGGAACTGATCGAAACTTCAAGCCTTCTGCATGATGAGGTGGGCCACAGGGTGGCTCTTCTCTTGGATTTCAGGCTGAAGGAAAAGAACGGTAGATTCATATTGATCACCACTCATCTCACATTCCCCCACTCCCACTACGACGAACAAGTGAGTCTCTCTTCATCACATCATCCTCCAATATCCCATCCATCCATTGACGACGGTAGATCCTCCGCATGGAGCAGATCGAGACGATCACCTCCGGGCTGGACTCTTACATCTCCAAGTGAGTCGATGGCGTTGATGATGATTCACGCGAGACAGAAACAACTTGAAGGGCATCTCTGTTCTACTGTGCGGTGGTGTGTCGTGGTCTATCGATGCGTGGAGACTGAAGGAGAACAGATTTGAACAGCCCAGTGAAGAAGAAGGATCCGGTGTACATCCACCTGACTGACACGTGTAAGTTTTCATCTACTTACAAATCACTCCATGGAAACGATGCAGGTGATACCATCCTCTATATCCATACAAAACAGATACTAGTTCATCCATATATATATGTGTCCTCTCGTTGAAGTGCATGCATCTATGTGTATGTACCGTTCTCTTCTTGTGAGCTGAACAGAGAGGAAGGATGTACGCATTACAATCATCTGAGACAAGAGGCTTCAGCTGATTTCATCTTCTTGAGAAATCCGAAAGAGAAGAAGAGCCGAGATCGCCTCATCGAACTGAACCCCATCACCGCCTTCTTGCATCCCAGGTGAGAGTTCATCCTCTCAGAGGCTGAATCATCACAGTAACGTCGTCGATCCGAACGTGTGGCCACACAAAGGATTCCTCCTCTCTGATCATCGTCCCGTGGTGGCACGCTTTCAATTAAAATACGACGAATGACCTCTTTCATTTCTACTGTTGTGATGCGTCCACTGATTCTGCCTTCTTCTTCAAGTCTTGAGAGTGACGATCGAAGCACTCGATGAGATTGTTGGTTTGTGTCCACTTCACGACTCTGGCCAGCACTCCTGTCTGTGACTCCCAGTGCTCGTATTCACAGTTCTCTCCGTCTATCTCCGTCACCTTCTCTCTTCAATACGTCGTGTCTAGATGGAGGACATCGGAGGATGTCTCACCGCACCTGTTGAACTCTTTGGGCGTACAGCAACCAATGTGGTGTGCCGATACCTCCTTGCCAAACGATCCGACGTTGCTCAGCATTGAATTCGTCAATGGTGAGCTGCACTCGTGTTGGCTTATTGGCTGTGAGAGGGACATAAGAGTCCAGATGACCCTGAGTGCCAGGTTCAAGTGTTTGTGGAAGACTGACTACTGGTGTGAAAGTACTCCAAGAGTAATCTTCAAAGTGGCTCAGTATCTCCCACACTCGCGCTGCGGGTGCTTTGATCTGAATTTTAGAAGATAGGGCCAACGTAGCAGAGGATGCGGGGATGTTAGGTGTGTCCTTGCTCATCTTGCAGCTGCGGTTGTCTGCGACACCAATTCGACGTTTTTGAAGAATATTCTCGGAAGAGTCAGTTGCTCGAGGTGATGTCATTTCAACACAGGCTCATCTGATGTCAGACGCACCAGCACAAGAACCAACTGGTGTGTTCATTTTGGTATCAAATTCTGTAACAAGAAGCTAACCATCGAGCGACAGTCTGCTCCTTCAAAAAAGGATCAGGGAGAAAAGCGACCACACGAAAGCGAAAAGAAACCGACGAATCAGTGACCAACGATGATACGGTGACTCAGGTAGCACAGAAGAAGAGGGAGGAAGTGAAAGGTCCATTCGCAGTCAAATCAGAGAGCAAGAAGATCGAAGACTTCTCCATCGACTCTGATAAGACAAAGGTGAGCAACATCGGTTCATCAGACGACTGATGAAACAAGGGACCAGTACATACGGATGCAATGGCAACAGCACATATAGAGATAGAGACGGAGCACGACAGAGATGCAACGGCCATTCGAGAGAGAGCGAAAGATTTCCAAGGGAAGATCTTAAATGGAGAGGAGGCAGAGAAATTGTACCACGGAGCAGCCAACTACAAACAATATCTAGAGCAGAAGGACAAGAGTGGAATGGCTAAGGGAACAGGAATCCGTGCCGGACCTATTCGCTCAGCCGTGTACGCCAGAGCCATATCTCGTATCGATTACCAACCAGATCTCTGCAAAGACTACAAAGAAACTGGTTACTGCGGTTACGGTGACAGTTGTAAGTTCATGCACGATCGTGGAGACTATAAGAATTCTACCGAAATCGACAGAGTGAGATTTTAATCGTTATCATCACTCGATCATCATTCAATCGATCATCACTCCATCATCGTTGGATCATCGTTCGATCATCACTCCATCTCAAGAGTAAAGATTGAATATGGTGTAGGAATGGGAAGCAGAGCAGAAGGCCAAGGCAGCCATGGAGGCAGCGATGGAAGGAGACAGGGAAGGAGACGAAGAGGCAGCACTGAGAGATGTTCCCTTCGCCTGCTCCGTCTGCCGTCGACCCTTCACCGATCCGATCAAGACAAAGTGCGGGCACTTATTCTGTGAGCTGTGTGCACTGAGAGAGGCCCGAGTCAGATGTCCCATCTGTGAAGAGAAGACGGAAGGAACCTTCAAGATCGTACCGCAAGACATGAAGAAGAAGTTACAGAAGGCAGCAGAGTTGTATTACAGGCCTGACGAGGAAGAAGCTCCACGGGAGGAACAGGAATAGATCACGTCTCTGGTTTTCGCAATCCTCTCTTGATCGAATTTTTGTACAGGATGTCCTGGTAATCTTGTATGTACAGGCTCGTCACTTGCAGTTGTTTCAGCGTCGAGGTCTTCTTGTATTTCTGTTTGTTACGCTCTAATATCCGACGGAATATGTTGTCGCAGGCCCTGCATCATTCAGTGGGAGGGTCAGCCGTATGACTCACATCTTGATCTGGCTGGCCTCTAAGTTGTGCATCAGGATCGATTTGGACCGTTCCTCGGCTGCATTCTCTCCTTGGAGCAATCCATCCATTCTAGCCTCAAGTCGATTCTGCAGAGAAGCCACGATGTTGTTATAATTCAAGATCTCGATGTTCTTCTCCTGTGATTGATCAGCTTGATCAACGTGAATGTAAGCGTGACTTACCTCCATATACTTTTGCATCGATTTGGACTGCGATTCCGTCCGAAGAGTGCTTTCTTCCGTCTGTCTGCGCAGCTGATCACCCGTATCCTTCAGTATCTTCCACCTCTCCACCAAAAATTTGATCTCTTTATATTCATCTGTCCTTTCAAGGACAGAGTTGAGGAACTCCTCATACTTTCTGTCTGAATGAGGTCAGCTTCCACCATCAAACTGGACTCACGCTTCTCTAACAGGCTCTCCTTCTCGATGCCTTCGTTCTTCAATGTCTCCAAGCTTTCAGCCAATCGATGGATCTCTTGTTCTTTGTATTCTCTCTCTCGTTTCACTTGAAGATGTTTCCTCTCAGCGTCACTCCTCTTCGAATTGTTATCCTGCAGAAACCGGTTGAATTTGACGAGAGATTCCTGTAGCTCTAAATCCTTTCTCCTCAGGATGTCTTCCCGATGACGTAGCTCTCCCTCTTGCAACACAAACTCTTCTTTCTGTATATCTAATGCCGCTTGTACTTCTGCTACCTCTTTCTTCTTGTCGACGAACCTTTGACTTGACGGTTCCAGAACCTCCTGGTATCGTGCTAGCCTATCTCTGTCTGATGACGCTAAGCGGAGGATATGTGTCATACTTACCTTCTTGTCTGAAGAATCCTGTGTAGTCATCGCTTTCCTCTTCTTTCATCACCCAGAATTGCGGAGGTCTTCCAAGAATAGCTGAATCTACAAGCGAAGTATTCAACATAAAACGACTTTCTTCACGCATTCGCAATTGTTCACTCATTATAGAGTAGCGATTTATCAACGATACTTTATAATACCAATGGTACAGAACATCATCGTGCAACCAACCATTTGGAAAATAAAAAGGAATTCCAGAATTTTATTCTTCAAATTGCGGAGCGGCAGGAATTACAAACTACGAAGGGATTGAGATGTTGAGAGGGCTGCGTCTGTCTCAACCCTTTTTGCAGCGATCCTCTGTCCCTGTCAACTCTTTCAACCGACTGAGAGTAGTGAACCATGTCAAGAGCGGGATCTCTCATCGATGCAAGAGCACTGAGAAAGTTCTAGCTTATCCGGGGGAGAAGTCTGTCTTCGACGACAAGCTCGAATTTCATTCGACCAAAGAGGTGATGTGTTACATAATTTGGGAATCGATAATAGAATGATGGATATGTATCAACCAACATTCAGATTTTACCAACTTATCGCATCATGAATGAAGATGGTATCATCATTAACTCAGAGGAAGACCCAAAGGTGAACATTGATCCGATCCCAATCTGACCCACTCAGCTCGATCGCGACACTGTCGTCAAGATGTATCGTCACATGGTCTCCCTGAACGCCATGGATAATGTTCTATACGATGTCCAGCGTCAGGGTCGCATTTCTTTCTACATGACCAACTACGGAGAAGAAGCAACTCATTTGGGATCAGCTGCAGCACTGAAGCCCGAAGACACCATCTTCGCACAGTATCGAGAGGCTGGTGTCTTCTTGTGGAGAGGTTTCTCCCTCGACGACTTTATGAATCAATGCCAGAGCAATTCTCTCGACTACGGAAAGGGAAGACAGATGCCCGTGCATTACGGCTCCAGGAGATTGAACATACAGACTATCTCATCACCCCTCGCCACTCAGATCCCTCAGGTACTCCATCTCATCATCACTCGACTGTGCATCTGACCATCAACTCAGGCCACTGGTAGTGCATACGCACAGAAGATGACAAAGAGTGGAAATTGTACGGTGTGTTACTTTGGTGAGGGAGCAGCCAGTGAGGGTGATTTCCATGCGGCCATCAATTTTGCGGCGACACTAGAGACACCCAGCATCTTCTTCTGCAGAAACAATCGCTGGGCTATCTCTACACCCAGCACAGAGCAGTACAGAGGTGATGGTATCGCCGGAAGAGGAGTCAGCTATGGTCTAAAGACGATTCGTGTCGATGGTGTGAGTACTCCACCTCATCCGTTCATCTCTACTTCTCTTCATCGTTTCTCATCTCCCATCTTCATCTGTGGTGTCTTCTGCATTCCAATCCCATGCTGATGATCATCAGAACGACATTTTTGCCGTCTACAACGCCACCAAGGCCGCCCGAAAGATTGCCGTAGAGGACAACCAACCCGTCATGATCGAAGCCATGACCTACCGAGTCAGCCACCACTCCACCTCTGATGATTCCACTCGCTACCGCACTCTCTCCGAGGTGAACGACAGAAAGACATCCAGACCATCGACTGATGGAGACAGATCGAGCAGTGGAAGATAAAGCACGATCCCGTGAAGAGACTGTACAACTACCTGTTGTCGAAGGGCTGGTGGAGTGAAGAGATGGAGACGACATCGAGGACAGAGGCCAGGAAGGAAGTTCTGTCGGCGTTGAAGAGAGCGGAGGCACAGAAGAAGCCCAGCCCGGACGAATGCTTCAACGACGTCTACGACGAGCTGACACCGCAGTTGATTCAACAAAGACAAGAGATGAGAGAGCACGTTAAGAAGTATCCACAGAACTACCCTATCGATCAGCATCTCGTATAAACCATCTTCTCTTCTCTCTTATCTTCTTCTGTCTTCTCTCTTCTCTCCCTTCTCTCCTCTCTCTTCCCTCTTCTCTCCCTTCTCTCCTCTCTTCTCTCTTCTCTCTCTTTTCTCTTCTCATCTTTTCTTTCAAATACTTTAGACGAGACTTTTATTCGTTCTTCTTCAACAGCTTTTTGTCGGACCTCCTCCAGATCTTGTCCAAGAGGAACAGGAATCCCCTGCTGATGCGTTTGAGGAGAGAAAAGATCTTGTTCCAGTTGCTCCAGATGCTCATCACTTGAACGAAGGAGATGTAGACAATGTAAATCCACGCCGAGTGCTGGAAGAACAAGAACCAGAGGATCCCCACCACAAACGATACTCCCAACAAGGGCCAGCCAAAGATAACTGACATAGCATGAAAAAGATGAAGGAGAGAGATCGTCACCTGTGATGAGACCTGATAGAATGGGATGAGCGTTGAATGCATCGGACACTCTGGAATAGATCTGATTGAATGTCAGATGGGACATGTTCGTGAGAGTGACACGTCACAATGGAGGATCACAGTGGATGAATTGAAGAACGGAGAACTCACTGCAGTGACTACATATAAGAGGAGTCTTGGAATGGTGTCGATGGGGTAGGTGATGAAGAGGGGTAACCTGCGGTAGATCTACGATAGTCGCACTCAGTCTCGTCTCGTTCCATCGGATCATCGTCTCACCTCATACATGAGTGAGAGGGTGATGATGATCTGGATGGCATAGAAGACGGCCACACACAGTTGTCGATACTGTCTGGAATAAAAGGGCAAGAGAAGAGCCAGTGGCATCTCGAATAGATATCTGATCCTTTCAGTTTCTAATGAGATGACGAGATGCACCTGGGTATGCCTCTCTTTACTTTTCTCATGAGATAAGGAGAGCTCTTGATGAAATGATCCAATTGACCTCTGTTGACGTAAGTTGGATCACGGTGGAGGTCTCACACGTCTTCTGAGCTGAATTGACAGAGGAAGAAGTGAACAGGTGTTTTACGGACCGCTGAGACTGCGATGGGCTTCCTCACTTCGATCAAGAGAGAGCAGTTGTTCAATTTACTATATTGAAAATCTAAGGCGCTGATCTGTGCAAGGGGTATCTTGATGATCACTGGCTCCTTCGCATAAGGATCAGATCAGGATGGAAGGAAGGAATTCGTACCTCTTTACTGTCTTTCCGCAGTGAGAGTGTGATCTCTTGCTGTGCGACATTCCCAGAGAAAGTGAAACCTAGCCAGTGATCTTGATTTCTCTTTAATTGGTAGAGACGTGAGGGTCGATGGCGATGAGCGCCCAGTGAGATGACGTCGATGTTGACCGAAGACATGAACTCAAATAAAAATAAAAAGATGCTTGACAATAAACAAGAAAGGGAACGAGATGCCTCCCACCGCTCTTCAGACCCTGCACACTTATCAACTCCATTCTGTCCTCTCTATTTCAATCATTCCACTGCATCTCCAACCACATCGCTCGTGTGACGTAGACGATCGTGTTTCTGTCGCAGATCGCAATTCGCATCAAAATTAAGAAAGCGATTCTCAAGAGAGACTTCGGCATTCCAATTATTTTCGGGTTTGGGGGTGGGAGGGAAGAAAATGGAGGGGGGAGGGATCCTTTTTTCCCTTGTCCCCTCTCCCATTCAATTTACTGCATCGAAACACATAAGGTGTGTCCCGTCCTCCTCTCTTTTTCATCTCCATCTTCCTGTCTGTGGACGTCCATGTCTGTCTGCAACTCTCTTCTCCATCTATCATCGATGATCACATGTCGAATCATGTTCTGACCTAAGAACAGAAACATGGGTAAGGAGAAGGTACACATTAACCTTGTCGTTATTGGACACGTGGACGCTGGAAAGTCCACCACCACCGGTCACTTGATCTACAAGTGCGGAGGTATCGACAAGAGAACCATCGAGAAGTTCGAGAAGGAGGCCAAGGAGATCGGAAAGGCCTCTTTCAAGTACGCCTGGGTGCTGGACAAGCTGAAGGCTGAGAGAGAGCGTGGAATCACCATCGACATTGCCCTCTGGAAGTTCGAGACCACCAAGTACTACTTCACCATCATCGACGCCCCAGGTCACCGTGACTTCATCAAGAACATGATTACCGGTACCTCTCAGGCCGATTGTGCTATCCTCGTCATCGCCTCCCCCACCGGAGAGTTCGAGGCTGGTATCGACAAGAACGGACAGACCAGAGAGCACGCCCTGCTTGCCTTCACCCTCGGTGTCAAGCAGCTCATCGTCCTCGTCAACAAGATGGACGAGAAGTCCACCAACTACTCTGAGGCCCGTTTCAACGAGATCAGAACTGAGGTCTCCTCTTTCATCAAGAAGATCGGATACAACCCCGAGAAGGTTCCCTTCGTCCCCATCTCTGGATGGAACGGAGACAACATGCTCGAGAAGTCCGACAACATGCCCTGGTGGAAGGGACCCACCCTCCTCGAGGCCCTGGACTCCATCACCGAGCCCAAGAGACCCTCAGACAAGCCCCTCCGTGTCCCCCTTCAGGATGTCTACAAGATCGGAGGTATCGGAACGGTACCCGTCGGTCGTGTTGAGACCGGTATCTTGAAGCCCGGAGTCTCCGTCACCTTCGCCCCCGCCGGAGTCACCACTGAGGTCAAGTCCGTCGAGATGCACCACGTCCAGCTCCCCGAGGCCAGACCCGGAGACAACGTTGGTTTCAACGTCAAGAACGTTTCCGTCAAGGACATCCGCAGAGGTTACGTCGCTGGTGACGCCAAGCAGGACCCTCCCCTCGGAACCGACTTTTTCGTCGCCCAGGTCATCATCCTCAACCACCCCGGAGAGATCCACAACGGTTACGCCCCAGTTCTCGACTGCCACACTGCCCACATTGCCTGCAAGTTTGCCGAGATCACCTCCAAGATCGACAGACGTTCCGGAAAGGAGCTCGAGGCTCTCCCCAAGTCCGTCAAGTCCGGAGACGCCGCCATGGTCAAGCTTGTCCCCCAGAAGCCCATGTGCGTTGAGACCTTCACTGAGTACCCCCCTCTTGGTCGTTTCGCCGTCAGAGATATGAGACAGACCGTCGCCGTCGGAGTCATCAAAGAGGTCTCCAAGAAGGCTGCCGCCGGACCCGGAGGTGCCAAGGCTGGAAAGGCTGGAAAGAAATAAGCTATTCGGCTCGTTATATTCCACCTATATAAAGTTTGAATCAATATATATAACCTACCCTCTTCTGTCGTGTTACCGTGGTTGATGTATGCTGTGATGTTCTAGAACTAAGTTCAAGTGTGAAATAGAAAGTAATGGGTTAACGATGGCACGATGTGGGATGAACATTCGTGGATTATCATCCAACACGCGAAATCTACCGATTCAGCACCCGATCATCATCACACCCGCAGGACACCATGGAAGACACTTTTATACGTGAGGGGTTGATAAGATGGTACGTCTGACCGTTTGCCTATCAGCACAAGAAGAGACACAGAGATTGAAGGAGCTCAGACAATCGATCGACAAATACCGCACCACAACCGAAACTTTCGTTCGATTACCCAGAGATGTGGAGGCCGCTGGTCCAGCTGAGGTGGCACAGCTGTGCGCCGTAATGGACAGTATGATGTCATCTATTCGTTCGGTCGTAAGAGACAAAGACGCCGCCGTCAAAGAGATCCAAACTTGTTTCACTGTCAGTGGTTTCATCTCATCCATCAACTCATAGGATCAGGTCCTCTCCGAGTTGTGGGGTCGATGGATCACCGTGAGAAAGGATAAACCTCAACTCAACGAACAATTGAAGACTGCTGCCGCTAAAGTGAATCGAACATCAAGGACATTGGATCGATGACGACGAACAGGTCAGAGGAGGCAGCCAGGAAGAAGAGAAGAGTTTCTCTCGCACCGTCTTCACGCTCTACTTGCAGTTGATCGAGGTGGCAGTCACTGATTCCAGGATATCACGTGATGTCATTCTCCCCTACATCCGCGTCATCACAGAGAGAGAAAAGGTGAACCCTCTCAAATATCTCTCGTTAACCTATTCAGAACCTTCATCTGGCCAAGATCTTACTGCAGAAGCCCTCGTCACCCGTCTACAAGTTATTCGTGCACGAGCTCGTCTTATCTCTCCTCTCTTATCCACCCGAGAAAGTATACAAAGCCTACCACCTCCTCACTCAATCTCCCGGACAAACCCCACAGGACCACCAGAACGTAAGTACACTACGCTCATCACGAGCATCACCTCCTATGCATCATGTATGATGAATGATGTGATGAATGATGTCACGAGGACTGAAGGAAGAAGGTGTTAGAGTTTCTCACAAAGATGTACCCCGAGAAATACGAAGCCGACCCCCACGGAGCCAACGAGTGTGTCATCAGGATGCACTTCTCCACCCAGAGATGGGAATCTGGAACTGCCTTCATGAGTCAACTCCTCAACAATGGGTGAGCACCGACAGGTCATCTCGTTCTGAAGAGGAGCAGGTTCTATCACCATGCAGACACCTTTGAGAACTTCCTCTCTCACTTTTATGGACAAGTGTTGGACGGTGCCGCCGAAGACAGATCCACCGAGTGAGAATCTTATCTAAATCGTTTCATCATCAGATTCATGCGATCATCACTGACCTCTCTTCCAGCTCTGAGGCCGCAAAGAAGCGAGAGCTGTGGGTCTCTTCCCAATTAGAGAGACTCTACCCCGACATCAGATCGACACCCACCGCAGTGAACACTTGGAACCAACTCTTTGAACGCCTGCAGCAATGTCCGGGACTGACGCGAGAGGAGAACGACGAGATGAAGAAGAGAGCGGAAGAGAAGAAGAGAGAGTCGTTCTGCACGACGTGTGGAGTCAACGGAGCGGAGAAGAGGTGCTCTTCTTGCAAGAAGGCCACGTACTGCTCAAAGGATTGTCAATCGAGGGACTGGAAGAACGGACACAAGGAGGCTTGCGTACAGAAGTAGTCTGTAGAATAGATTCGAAGTTATAGAATGTCTTCCTTATACGCTATATGATGAGCCTTTTTCTTAGAGATTTATTCGGGCGAGTTGAAGACATCAGATATGATCTTCAATAGGTCTGCGATGGCTTGAGCGCCTGGAGTTACATCAGTCGATCGAATCTTCAGGTAACTATCTACCTGGGTCAGGGTGACCGATGGCCCTTGAGCCCAGATAGCTACTCCTGCCCTTCTTGGCTTGCATCTCTTTCGTCTTATCTGCTCCCTATCTCTGCATCAGATCCGTCTTCTCGATGTCACCCAGTACCTTCTGAGCGGCATCTGCCGCGAGTTTCAACACTTCGGCATCCTGTTTCTCCTCTTCTCTTGCTTTGTGGATCGCCTGCACTGCTGGTAACAGAGCATCCATCATCGTTCTGTCTCCTTCTTTCGCTCCACCCAGATCCGTTATCCCTGAGTAACGTCACACGAGACTCTTACGAGGGGGAGCACACCTCCACAGCCCGCTTCGAATGCGGCAGCCCACAAATGACCTTGTTGGAGAGAGCGAGAGAAGTGGAGGAAGAATGCCGTGTAGAGGACACCCGACGTTCCTGTACTCATTCAGAACGAGCCACTGAGGAGAAATATCTCGTCACCTCCCATCTCGTCAGCCAATATCGTCGCGATCGCTTCGGTGAAGAGACCAAGGGAGAGAGGCATGATGTCCAACTTGTCTCTTATCTTCCTCCCAGCCTGTCATAATCAGTCGATCGATCACCATCAAGTGTCCATCACCTTTTCTAGATTCGATCCCAGATCACCATCCCCAACCAGAGCATCCAGATCAGATAAGTGTTGCGTCTTGCACATCATTCTGTCGATCACTCCCTCGCAGAACCTCACCACCCCCCTCGATGTCGTTTCATCTCTCTCTCTCAGCCTTTCGATCTTACTCGTATCGTCTGTTATCTTCAGATTTCACCTTCTCGTGTAATCTCACCCTCTTCATCTCTCAGGTCAGCCTCCAGATCTTCTCTGTACTCTCCACATGCGAGAGCGATGGGCCACGATGAGACTTGTATAGGATGATCCAAACTGTTTCATCCTTCAATGTTGATGTCAGATCATTCTCCTCACCCTCTCAAGTATTCTGTCTTGCCGGGAACGACAGATAGAGACACCCCATGCATGTCGAGTGCAGTCATAAAAGCACCACAGTAGATGCGTGATACTTTGACGCCTCGTTCATCTGTCTGTGTCAATGGATCGTAGACACTTAACATTCACTCAATCGCTGCACCACGTGTTTCGTGAAGATGTACATCTCCATATTCGTCGTCGATCCCAGATTGTTGATCATGATGGCAACATCACCCGATGAATACTGACAGATGATGTCCACCAAGTCTCTCTGCTCTCGTTCACATCGAGTAGGTGCGAGCAGAATGGATGTCGTGTGAATGATAAGAACGCACCGCGTGTTGTGAGGAAGTTGTGAGGGGTAGATTCTCCCTTCCAGATTCACCGTGGATGCCTAATCCCATCTCGATCCTCTTCTCTTCCATCTGAAAGATCGGTTTGTCTGATCCGGGGAGAGTGCAGCCAGATAAGGCGAAACCAGCACTGAAGATGTCTACCGAACGTGAGCGAGAGGAAGACTTGTGTACGCTCACCATTGCACAATTGGAGGCCGAATTTTCGTATGGATTCCAAGTCTTCTCCTGATTCGGCCAGTGCACCCAATATCTTGTGCACGAATAGAGTACCGGCTATGCCTGAGAGTGTCAGAGGTCTCATGGAAGAGAGGTACCTCTTCTGCCGGCAGTTTGGCCTTCACGATCTAAGAGGGCGCAATCGTCACCGACGATCACCATGGCAACTTCGTACCCCTCGTTTCGCGCCAATTCTGCCTGAGCGTCGTTCAGTTTTCCCGCCGGATTCTAGATTTGAAATTCGAACTCACCGCCATACCGAAGTTGAGTCTGTCTCCCGTGTAGTTCTTGACGATCAGAAGGCAACCGGCTGGTCCAGTGACAGCTCTGATGGCCGATAGAACTTGCATCGGTGTCGGTGAGCTGAAGACGTCGCCTGCTCAGGTGAGAAGACACGTCGAGCGTCTGTCCAGCTCGTTCTCACCTAACACGGCGGCAGATAGCATGCCCTTTCCAACGAAGCCAGCGTGACTAGGTTCGTGACCACTGCCTCCTCCTGATATCAAGGCGACTTCTTTACCATCCTGTCAGTAACATTCAGAAGAGTGATACGAAATTTGACGCTGTGAGGGTGAGATCTGTATCACAGCGCAGAAAGCAATGTTTCATCACCTTTGTGGATGTTCGATCCTTTCGTATAATCACGTTCCTTCCTTTGATCTTCTGGATATTCTTGTTGGTGAAAAGTAGGCCATCGATCATCTCTGGCACAATATCTTGGGGCGAATTGATCAGTTGACTCATTCTCTACAGCTATCTGTCCTCGATCGGTCCCCACGCATCTGCAATATACACCGAAAAACAATCTGTTTGTTGTAGACTCCTGGGACAGAAACGCATCCATCCATCCATCGCCTCCTCCCAGTTACACACGTCAAGAATCGAGACCCTAGATTTCATTTCTCTTTCGCTAGCTCGTTCGTATCTTTCGATTTCTCGTTGGCTTCCAGATTATCAAACACGGTCTTCACGATCGACTCCTACTCGATTCATCAACACACGACCATCTCGTCGGGTCAACTCACCATCGCCTCGTGTGTGAAGAATGCCTGGTGGCTGGTTATGATGACATTGGGGTACTGCAGCAGTGCGTTCAGATCATCATCTTGAATGACTTCATCGTCCTTATTGGCAAAGAAGAACTCGTGTTCAGACGGCCACACATCTAGAGCTGATGTCGACTCAGATCAATGACATCATCTTCCATGTCACACCCAATGCACCGATGCGATTCGACCTCACGGCTTCCGTCACAGCTTTAGGGTCGACAAGTGCACCTCTCGACGTGTTGACCAGGGTGACTCCCTTCTTCATCTTTTTGATGTTGTCTTCGTTAATGACGTTCTTCGTGTCTTCTGTCAGAGGGAGGTGCAGAGAGATGATGTCTGTCTTTCATCAGCTCGCGAACTCCGATGCCAACATCACGATTGGTGATGATGATGTGATCAAACGTCGATCACATCAACGTGCACGATGCGACGATCATCGCTCACCCGATGAAGCCAACAACTGATCGTGTTCAACGTAGGAGAAGTTTTTCAATCCCTCCAGCTCCGGATTACGTTTGACGTCCCAGGCGATGACCCTGCATCCGAATCCGAGCATGATGTTGACGAAGATCTGCCCGATCTGCCCAGTTCCCATGACACCCACCGTCTTACCGTGTAGATTGCTGCCCATGAGTCCATTCAATTCAAAGTTCTGATCTCTCACGCGATTGTATGCCTTGTGGATCTTGCGGCTGGATTCGTTCAGTTCGATATTGGGATGAAGTGATGTCGATGATGGGTGATCGTGTTGACATCGATTCGATCTTACTTGAGAGTGAGGGTGAGACCGGCTGCAAATTCGGCGACAGCGTGAGGAGAGTAAGCGGGAACATTTCTGACCGAGATCTTCTTCTTTTCAGCAGCCTTCAGATCGATCTGATGTCCATCAACCAGATGAACAAAGCAACATAAGATGAACTCACACGATCGTAGCCAGCACAACGTAAGAGGATCAGATCGGTACCATTTTTGTGCAATTTGTCCAACACCTGTTTGGTATGACGTGGAGCGATGATTGTCACATCACCTCCTTCGAACCGTCGTCATTGACGAATAGACACACAGCCTTGCTTCCTTCTGCCAATTTGGCGTTCTCTTTTGTTAGACTGGAATCAACAAATGAGAGTTTGTGAGGTGAACCTCTGTTCTTATTCTCCAATTCTAAATACTTCTTGTCGTATGGACGTGTGCTGAAGACAGTGATGGAATGATTTCTACACAGATAAGACGTAAATCTGCTAAGAATCTACCTCTTCAATGTAGCATGACAGCGTGTGCTCTTAAATATAGTGGAATTAGCGATAGCTCTCTGCATTGGATCTTGTGGTTGTGTGTATCTTCAGAAGCACCACGTGACCTCGATTTTTCGAAAACTTTTCAACAATTTGGCCAAATTGGCCGGCTCTTCGTGTGACTGCACATCCATTCGTTCATCATCTCCAACATACAAGATATATCACAAATGCACTGCTATCGAGAGGCAATGTCTCACAAAAACGTAAATTCGTCGGTTTGTAAACCCAGGTTCTACAACGATGAGATTTCTGCCGGTTCTTGAGCTTGAACACGACTTTTTCACGACACGTGATGTCATGAGAACAACACAACACCAAACATTATGACCATAACTACCTTAAACCACCCAGAAGTCCGTGACACAGGAACGTGTCGTCACTCATGTCTGACACACGCTTAGGATACACTCTATGATGAGCTAGACGAGACGGCAGGAGCCTACCTCATCTCACACCTCCGTCCTTATTGTGAAAATTGTGGAACGTTTGAAACCAGCCAATGGAGGAAAGGTTGGACATCAGGTCTGCTGACCCACTCAGTTCTACTCTGTAATGCGTGCGGGCTGAAATATCACAAGGTGAGTGATGCCACCTCCGTTCATCTTCTCAACCACGAGCAGAATCAGTACTGCCCTTTCTGTCATTACATCTACGGCAAGGAAGATGAGAAACAAACACAGAAAGAAGATTGGCTGGTGTGTCGCTCGTGTGGCCGTCGCTGTCACAAGGAATGTGAATTGAAGATGGGAGACCCACACATGATCGATCACCCCACCTTCCAATGTCTCGGCTGCAGAAAGATTCAGCCACAGAGGCGACCGCAGGTCTTGTCCATCGACAAATTATTTCGACACGAGGAACTCGTCAGAGATGACCAATAGATATATGTATTCTACATCCACTCTTCTCATCATCGGAGTTGTGGACCTCATCGTCATGTCGTGAACATCACCAAACGAGCCCAAAGCTTACACCCATCACAACACAAAGCAGAGTCATCAGAAGCTTATCGTTACTAGTACAACGATTTATGATCATAGGATGGCCATGACCGCTCCGAGGCTGAGGAGGAAGAGAGGGAGGAGGGAGCTGACATCACCCGAATTGCCATTGATGACAGCGAGATCGTTGTAAGTGGGCCACACGGCTGGGTCAGGTGTGAGGGGGTCGAATCCATTCGAATCACTTCCGTCCCTGTTCTCTTCAGTCTCTCTCCTCATCGTGTTCGTGCCAGCGACGATGATGATCGTGATGATGATCGTGACTACTGTGACTCACCACAACCAAGATTCCCACAGATCGAGTCCCTTGGAATCGTACATGACGAGTACTCCCTTGTCTGTCAGCTCGACTCGGTAGGGCGCGGTCCCAAAGTTTTGAGTCATCTTCGATTGGAAGGTGACGTAGCCGGAGCCGTTGACGACCTGGAAGAGTCCATCGTTTGTGATTTGAGCCTTGAATCCAGATCCCGCCTGGTTGCAAGAGCATCCCCAGATCGCACCACCTGCAGACACCATCTTCAGCATCATCATCGCGATCGCGAGCGTCATCATCATCGTGTGAAGAGGATGAGAAGAGATGGCCCACCTGAACTCGACTGGTTGTAGATGAGCAGATTTCCATCTCCTTGTAAGACGGCCTTGAATGCTCCGGATGGTGAGACGAGTTGTTCAGAGGAAGTGAAGGAAGATTTCCCGTTAGAGCTGATGCGGTAGCCGTACTTGTTGGGGTTTAACGTCGCATCGGAGCATCTGTCACATCCATCAGCTACACATCGTGCATCATCGTCCATCACATGACTTCTGTTGAGATCGGTTTGTTCGTCTTTGGCACGGGGTTGGTCGTGGTGAAGATGTCACGCTGGGCTCCGTTCTTGAATCCGAACAAGATGCTGTAAGTGGGAGCGTTGTGGCCAGGTTGGGGCATGTTATCGTCCTGGTCGTTTCTGAAAGAAATTGAGTTGAAGTCAGACAGAAAGAATAAATGATGAATGACTCACACTTTCCAGATCATAGGGTGACGGGGTCCCTGCACGCAATCTGAAGGGTTGGCACACTTCCTGGGGGCTCTCGCGTTGGCGTAGTCGATCTGAGGAGCATTCGCGAGCGAGTTGACGACGTTGCATTGGAAGGGTGTCATGTACTGCTGGATGTCAGGTTCTATCGGGAGCTGATGCGAGCGAGTCACATCAGAGAAGATGAGATGAGAGACTTACCATCTGATCGGTACCTCCGATGGACTTGTGAATCCAAAACCAAGCGCAGTGACACATGTTGTTAGGACATGCGGGCAAGTTGGGTGTAGAGAAGTTCTGGAGGAACCTGGCGGGACAATCATGTTCCACCGTGAAGATGACTGAAAGATGTCAGATGTGATGAAGGTAGAAGACACGACAAGGGGAAGAGAAGAATTACCAAAGTCCTCCGGCTTGATGTCGAAGCGGTTGGACTTGTATGCGATACCGACGGCACATCCTGCCACGTCCATTCTCTTCGAGGCGTGGGCGTTGGTCACATCTTCGATCGTGTCAGTCGATCTTCGCAATGGTCTCCATCTGTCTCACTGGCGAACTCGCTGTCCTTCCATGGATTCGGTGCGGCTCTTGGATCGTCTACTGTGTACTTTCCAGTCCAGCCCCACTGGGTGAAGGCGCGATTAGAGGCTAGGTCCAAGTCGAAGACGCCGTTGGCGGGGATCTCAAAGACCTAGGAGAGAATGAGAGACGGAAAATGCATTTGCATCTTTACCGTGCCGGCGTTCTTGGTCAGACCGAGTCTCTGGTTCTTTGCAGCCCAGTAGGTAGCATTAGGAGGGGAGTTCTACATCCGATCAACCGAATGAGAGAGATGCGGTTAGAACTCACCAGGTTACTGTGCCACCACCACGTGTTATAGTCCATATCCGCCAACGGATTGGCGTTTCCATTCGCATTGTTGTTCTGTTGCTCAGGATCGAATGCGGAAGGATGCCACATGGCCATGTGACCCACGGCCACAGACACTACAAACAAAACGAGGAGAGCGGCTCTCATCTTGTCGATCGGAAGGAGAATGATCTTCTCAGATCACCGTCCGCGTTTGGAATGTTCTCTTGTAAACGTCGCATTCTCGATGTTCGGCTGTCACTATGACGCTTGCTTACCGCGTTCCTCTCACATTCCACATTCCACGTGTTCCTATCCCTCCATATTCCACGTGGCCACACGAACGACACACCACATTCTCATGCGATGGTGTCCATCACGTCTTCTTTATTGTGCCTTGAGAGGCTCCTCCGCGATTCCCCACACCGAAACGCTTCCTCCGTGTGCCTTGAAGGTTCCAAATCCTTCATCATCGATGGTGACTGATTCTTGAACGTATCCCATCAGATCGATCCACACTTGTCCGGACGTTCCCTCTCCCACGTACATCCTCTTGTCTCCCGCCTCGCTGGCACACAAGACGACGGCACATCCGCTCTTCTTAGAAGGCGTGGACGACTCTGCCTCTCCCCTTCTGACCCATCCAACGGTCGATGGGTGGTCAAAGTAATCGTCTTCGTCTCCGTATGCGTACAACTTTCTGGCCTGGAGTAATTTGGAGAGGGGATCAGACTTGGCTTCGACTGGTGTGGGGTCGCTGATGCCGTAGAGATCTCCGTAGAAGAGGCAGGGGTAGCCTTCCGAGCGGAGCAGGATGATGGCGTAAGCCAACGGCTTGAACCAGTCCTCCACCCACGAGTCGAGAGCTTGTCCGGGCTATTCATAGGTCAGTCACCCCTCTCGGTACGTCGGTACGTACCTGGGAATCGTGGTTGTCGACAAAGGTGACGGCCTGCATGGGGTGGTCCCTGACGAGCGTGCCGTCGAAAATGGCTCTCATATCGTAGTTGTGTCCATCTTTTGATGCGGCGGCAAAGTTGAAGTGAAGGGGAACGTCAAAGAGAGACAGATCCCAATCGACATCGTCCAAGTAGTGATTGAGAGCTCCCAGATCAGGCTTCCAGTACTCTCCTACGCCGAAGAAGGAATTGTTACCGGTCTCCTTCTTGATGTGTTGGACGAGGTCTTTGATGAAGGGTGCGTCGATGTGCTTCAAGGCATCGTAACGGAAACCGGACAGACCGAGCTCTTTGATGACCCAGATGGCCCATTTCTGTTGAGCGGATGAGATTGGTGTGACACGATGATGATGATGATGTGATGATGATCTCACCTTCGTCTCTTCTACCACATCGGGGTGAGAGTAATCGATATCACATCCCATCAAAAAATCGTAGTTGGAGTGCTCGCTGTCCACGCCGAGAGCCTGCAGATGTTCGTGAGTGAGAGAAGAGAGGATGGACTCACCCAGCCCTTGTTCTCTCCCAGGATCTGATAGATGGCGTACTTGTCTTGTCCCTCAGCGTAGTCGACGCCGGTGAAGTGGTTAAAGTTCCACTGGAGGGTGTGAGTCACATTTCCAACACGGACAGCATCATGATGATGTCACCTTAAACTCTGAGTATTGATTGTTTCTGCCTGGGAAGTTGAAGGCAGTGTAAGAGCGGATGTCGTAAGCGTCGGAGACTGGGTTAGTGCGGTTGTCTGGGTCGACCTCTACCACCTTGAACAATTCGAGTTCGTCTCCGTTCATCTTGTGGTTCAGAACGGCATCCAGGTACACTTGGATGTTGTTCTCCTTGCAGGCCTGGATCATCTGTCAGACGAACTGCATCGTGCATGGACAATGATGATGGTGGTGGAGAGGAGTGACGTGGAGTGTCTGTACCTTGATGGCTTCTAACAGTTCGGCCTTGCTTCCGTATTTCGTGTTGACGGTTCCCTT
This sequence comes from Planoprotostelium fungivorum, assembly GCA_003024175.1. NCBI lineage: Eukaryota > Evosea > Variosea > Cavosteliida > Cavosteliaceae > Planoprotostelium > Planoprotostelium fungivorum. The sequence continues at coordinate 260,483 of MDYQ01000020.1, read as the reverse complement.
CTGGTCGAATTCTCCAAGATCCCAGATGTCATAGACACCATAGCCCACATCATACTGAGAACCACCCTTGGTGGGAGGTGGAATCCACACTCCGTGGACTCCCAAGTTGGCCAGGCGAGGCGCCTCTTCAACCAGACGCTTCCAGTGCTTCTGATCGGCGGGGACGTTCCATTCGAAGAATTGAATCATGACATTGTTCACATTGGATCTGTGGTGGGTGAGATGATGTGTGGCTGACGTCACGTACCTGGCCTTTCTGAATTCGGTACGGGTGGATGTCTTCTTGAGTGATCTCTTGGGTTGAACGGGGCTGCTGGGTTTGTCATACGATCCAGATGTTCGCATGAAAGAGACGGAAGAACGGATGGAGGCGACGGCGGGATGGAGGACACTGACTCCGGTCTTCGATCGGTTCAGGCCGGTCGTAGAGGACTTGAGGGTTCCTCTACCGGGTGTGACCTTGATGGTCTCTGGCTTCTTCTCTTCCGGTAACTCGTTCATGTCTGTAGGTGGGGTCAGGTGAGAGAGAGGAGGTGGTTCACCTGCTGTAGCGTGATTGTTTACGAAATGATCAGACGTGGTGAGGTGGAAGAGACGGAAAAGTGGTGTGGAAGACTGGATTCCGGGGATCGGCAGGGTCGCGGGAGCCAGACAGGAATCTCTGATGAAATCTCGTTCGTTAAGCCGATCTGATCTGCGTTTACGGTTTTGATGGATTATAAGCAATAGACTTTTCATCATAAAACGAGAACCGGTCGAAAGATGATGACGGTGTCTAGATCCAAGTGCTCTTTGTTCGTCTCGGCCTATCACCTGCTGCTGTGGATGGCACCCGTCATCAACTCATTCGCAACATCATCGTCATCGTGTGGTGGGAGCAGAATTGGATTGATTCAGATGGATCAACGTGGACCTGGGGAAGTGAATGATTTCCTCCCTCAACTTTGTAGCTCGACATGAACGACCGAGCTCACTCCACGATGACGTAGACGAAGATCATAAATAGATGGAGTCACGGTTTGGCTCGATTTATCTTCATTTATGAGGATATCAACGCAGATCCTCCAGCTGATTTCGTATAGCAGTGAAATCTCCACAAATTGATGAAAACTACACACAGCTGACAAAACATCTTACGTAGGCTTGAAAGAAGGTGTTCATACCTACTATCGATAAATGAAGATGAATCACTCGCTCTGATTCCAGAAGATTCTGCGTATGTCCTCCGCCTAATGATGTTCATCTGTTGACCAATATAAGCGACCGTTCACCGCAGCAGCTTTTCATTTCCTCTGTAGTGTGGTGACACCAATGAGTCTTCGGCGGTGACATTCTTGGCCCCACGATCACTGATCTTAGTTTCTACGATTGACCTTGGCAGTGCCAATGTTTGATGGGATCCACAATTGGATGGTTAAACATTAGCGGATAGCTTACTTCGATAGGCACGCGGTCCATCTCTTTCGATCAACGTCTTTGGACTATGAAAATAAGATAGGAGATTGTTGATCGATTGTCTTCGATTAGGTCAGATGCAGACAATGAGAAGGAGGAAAGGAGAGGAATGGTTCTCGCATCAGAAAGGAAAGGAGGCGTTAGGGTGCGGGTTGAATTTGACTCAGAACCTCCGAACAAAATCCCGAAATTCTTTTTGCGTTAGTTAACGTAGCGAATCCGCAATCAAGACTCGGAGAGTTTAGGCCACACACGCATCATTTTTATCGACTTCATCAACAACAACCTCAGCTCCTACTCTACGGACCTCCTAGGTCTACGCTATCATCCCACTCCAACGTTCGAGACCTCATCGTCTTGATACGTTCACCTTATTCCCTCCACACTTTCATGCTATTTGCCAACAACAACACACACCTCCGTTTCAAAGACCGTCTCAAACACAAACCCCAATCCGCTTGCTAGGTGAGTTGTGATGTGAAAATGCACCCCTCACCATCGTAGACATGGAGACAGCACCTATGGACATAGTCAACTTCAACGACAGTGAAGACTATTCCGAGTGAGTGAATACTCTAGTGGACCTCTCTAAACGCGCACAGCATCAGCATAACTTGGGGAAGTTACGACAGCGACTCTCAGCTGTCCCCTCCCAAGAGTATCCTGTGCGTTCCTCGCTTTGAAATGGAGGGACATTCACCCAGCGATAAGCACATCACCTGGTCAGAAAAGATGCCCAAGTATTATAGAAAGGTGATGCATTCTGCATCCAGTGCACCATCTCACACTTTGTAGAAGCAGCCCAAGCAAAGAACCTGGTTCTGAAGTTTCGAAGCCAAACACATCAAACCAATGTACAAACATCTACTGTATAAAATGTTGCACATGAAACGCACCACCAACGTTTATTCTTCTATTGTCCGAGGCAAGATCCTGCAGTACACTCGTAGTCTACGGTGCACTTGGTCACTCCAGGATCCACTGGTGTTTTGTCAAAATCGTTACTCAATCGACGGAATGTAAGCGAGTAGAGGAAGATGGAGAAGATAAATTCGCACCAAGGCACTTGAGAGAGATCTCATTCTTGTGGAAGCGACCGGTGCAGAAGGTTGGGGAAGAAATGAGAAGACTCTCTCCCAACATCCTTCCTCTGACGGGTGTAGGTTGAGACCTGGGGTTAATCTCCTCCATTCTGAAAGAGGTACCCTGCGAATCGAGATCAATCTCGATTTGTATGATACACGTTCCATACTCACACTCAAAGTGACGGTGTAATCTTTAGAGAATCCATTGACAGCATCACAAAAGTTGTGGCAAGTGCACGCTGATTGTGTGTAGTTTCCATCGATGGAGGCAGAGACACCGAAGACTGATGGAGTTAGTTCGACTCGATCGAAGACGAATCACCTGCGACACAGAAGAGAGAGAAGACGATGAGGCCTCTCATACTGTCTATGGTTGTAAAAAATGAACCCGATGTCGGGGTACGCCAGAAGTAGCAACTGCTTTTTCTTCTCGTTTGAGCACAGGAACGAACCTTCTGAAGATAAACGAAATCAACTGTTTCAAAGACTTTATGCTGCATTCAAATACTTCTTCACACTCTCGTATGCCCAAAAACAAGCCGCATTTGCCGGGAAGGCCCTGCCTGCGATCAACGAGATGCACATCATGATGCCACTCACCTGACGATGCAAGGTGTGAATCCTCTGAAAAAACCTTTCGTTCCTTGTTGTCTGTAGATCTGTGTGGCACAATCCACGTAGTTCTTGTACTTCCTCTCTTGTGGAATAGTCTTGTCGGTCTGGATGCTCGACTGTTTTATACGTCAGAAGACCACCGCACTTCATTTGACTCGATCCCACCTTGATGACGTCTAGGGGAAAAGTGAACGTCCAATAGGCCATACCTCCAACACCTGCCATGGTTGGTCATCACATGATGATCCACAGGACAATGACGGTGACGCGATGATGTGACATCTTCTTCACCTCCTGAGACTAAAAACTTCCAGGCGGGCATGGATTGTAGACTCTCTCCTTCGCTCCTCAGCTCTCCCTTCACCAGCTCTATCATCGCATCAGGAGGTCATCTTCTCGGAGGATTCACCGTAGACACCAAAGTAGGCGGCGTTGGCGGGGACGTCTCGAATGAGGGTGGCAGTCAAACCTGATGAGAGTCAGAGATCTCTTGACATTTCTGCATCTGATTTGTCTATGCGGTTATCCATGATCCATCGATCGTGAATGTGATGAGATAACGATAAACTCACCCTGGAACCATCCGGGAAAGACACCCCTCGAGCTTGCAATCTGTCTGCTGACGTCGACTAGTCCCTTGTATTGGGATCCAGGTACCTGACACAAGAGTTGACATTCACATCTCGACCATCTGTTCGATCCATACCTGCAGTTGTGACTTGAGAAAATCGATCGGGCACTCTAAGCGGAATCAGTGAACTGACGTTACACTTGATGATGTTCAATCGATTGTGACCCACCGATGAAACTGATGACACCACCGACGAGGGAACCAGCGACAATGTATTGCTTGATCGTGAGATCGGCCTGTTGATCGACATCGAAAGACTTGATCAGCTTCTTGATTCTTCCGTATGCCATAAATTGAACTGCATTGAAGAAAGAGAGACCGATGAGGGGAGATTGAACACCCTTGTATAATCCTGCAAACTGATAGACTCAGTCGCTGAATGGATTGGAGAATCATGATATCAACTCACACCATCCTGTTTGACTGTAATGTTGAAACAGTCAACCATTCCCTTGTACTGAGGGTGTGTCTGCGATTGTGTCTGCAGTCTGACCTTGATGGTGTCGAGAGGATGTCCAGTCAAACATTGTGCCTGACGAACCCATCAGAAACATGAACCGATTAGGTCTCTCGTGAGATGTAGAGTACGGGAGAGGTGATTTCCATTGTGATGTTGAATTGGACGGGGAGGACTCACCACACCACCGAAACAACCCGCGATGACATCCCGCACACCCTCCTTCCAAGAAGGATCAGAAGACATGGCTGTGTGTGATCTCTTTCGCGAACCTTTCCGCTTTTACACCCGAAGTCGCGTTGTTTGTCGCTCCCGCGTCACGATGCCGGCTCCCAGACTGACGATGAACGAAGAGACAGGGGACTTCGATGAGTCTGACACTTCCATTCGTCTGATAGATAGCCTCGCAAAGAGACAAGAGGATGAAGACGATCAGGATGACGTTGTACCCATTCAGAGGTCACACTCTTAACATATATCTGTTCGTTCCTGACGATTCATTCAGAACGACACTGGGTTTCTTCTTGTTATGCATCAAATGTCTAGGAATCATCTTTCCCGATATCGGTGAGCCCATACCGCCAATTGTCTCTGATAAACATCAGGTACATCACAAATGTGGGTATGTCAGTGGCTAACCTGATCTCATTCGTTTGACAGTTTAGTACAACCATTTCGCAACGGGAATCCCTCAGAAGAAGACGTGAACTTGACCGCCTGCTGCGTCACTTCGACTGACAATCGCAGATCATGGGAGTGACCAGTTTCATCATATGGTCCATCATATCACATGCAACCATCAAGTACATGATCATGATCATCACGGCCAACAATCACGGAGAAGGTGGCACCTTCAGTCTCTGTGCTCTCCTCTTACAGCAAGAGAACGTGTCGGGTGACTCATCGTCTGTAATGTGCATTCTGTGACCCTCTCAGTCAAAGTGAAGAGAGTTGTGAGAGCGGTGGCCATCATCGGTGGGTCTCTCATCATCGGTCAAGGTGCCATATCTCCAGCCGTGAAGATATCCAAGGCCATCAGCATCGTTGGAGTCTACAACAACCAACAGTGAGCTCCTCATCTTCACCATCATCTCATCATCATCTCACGATTCAACATCTCTCCTCTGTCGTGAACTTGAGAGCAGGATACCCCCCGAAGCCATCTTAGCCATCACCGGCATCATGGTGGTGATCATCTACCAACTCAATCGCTACGGCTCCGACCGAATGGGTCTATTCATCGGCCCAGTGGTTCTACTGTGGTTCTTATACATATTCTCCACCGGCGTCATCGGCATCACTCATACCCCCCGCATTTTAAAATCTTTTAATCCTCTCGTCTCCATCAAATACCTCACTCAGGTGAAGCTTCTTCTCTTCTCCTCTTCTTCTCTTCTCCTCTGTGTGATGCTTGAAAGTGAAACCACGTATTGATGGAAGGACAGACGGTGCAGAAGGGCTCGGTGTCAGACGCATTGAATGTCATCGGTAACTCTTTCGTTGCCGTGGCTGGAATGGAGACTCTGTATGCGGGTGAACTATATCGTGATGATGAGCACTCACATGAGGATATAGACATGGGAGATTTCGGTCCGAAGACTGTTCGATGCTGTTGGTTCTTCTTGGTCTTACCCTGTCTCATCGTCAGGTGAAATCACCCCTATTCAGAACATGTGAACGAGTCATACTGTCATATTCGTTGTAGAACGAAGAGGAATGAGAGAACGAATGGATGACATGGAGCAGTTATCTGGGTATAGGAGGTCAAATGATCCTCACAGATGGAAAATTTTACAATCAAGTGAGACGATGAGTAAAGATCGACATCAGTAAACATCGACACAGGTCAACTTTTCTCTGCTGCCCGACGCAGGTCCGGCCCAGAATTTCTTCATCGCCATCGCATTCATCATGCTCCTCCTCTCCTCTCAGCGTAAGTTCTTCCACGAGATCTCACTCACTCGTCCGACAGTGGGAGGTGTGTTCTCTACCATCACCCAGGCCATACGTTTGGGTCTGTTCCCTCCAGTGGCCATAGACAAGACGTCAGGTTTCATGTCTTGTGTATACCTACCTCAGGTCACGTGACTTGTAGTTTTACACACTCACAAAGACACAGGTGAACCAGATCTTGATGGTCCTCTGTCTGTCCGTTGTCTTTGGTTTCCACAGTGACGCCAACGGAACCATCACGGATATTTACGGTTTCGCCATCGCACTTCTCATGCTGACCACCAGCATCCTATTCGTTCTCGTCGTCGTGTGAGTGTAGGGGAGAGTTTTTCTCTGAACGAGGTAGATACGTTTGGAATCAAAAGAGATGGCTCTTTTTGATACCGGGTGTCGTTTTCATTCTGTTCAGTGACATCATTCTATTAGTGGGCACCGGTGGTACACTGAGAAACAACAACAACGCCACGGTGAATCTACTTCCATCTCGTTCTTCCCTTGACTCATTTGATCAGGGGTGGCCGGCCATGGCCATCGCAGCTTTCTTCTCTTTCGTCATGTTCAGTTGGTTGATCGGTCGCATCGAATTGCAGAGGTGCACATCGATGATGAGCGTCCACAGAGACACTGAATCAAAGTTAGGTATCTGAGAAAGAGACAACAGATCCGATTCAGAACCTTCGACGCCTCCGATGAAGAAGAGGATGAGTGAGTGAGAGTGGAGATGTGTGATGACGAGAGTAGTTTGTCCATCAGAAAGAGATCCCACCACTGCACACCCCTGGAGGTGATGTTGGTGACCGACGGAATCCAATTGGAGTCGATTTCTCGCTGGGAAGGTGAGGACGTTCAGCCGAGATATCGCTGAAATGTCACTGAAATCTCGCTGAAATCTGACGGAAGGTATGGGAGTCTTTGTGTCTACGACGTTAGATGGTAGAGAGCAAGTGCCCGAGGTATTCGCACATTATCTCACCTTCTCGAACTCTGCTCCCACGATAGGTGAGGTGCATGTTTCTACCCGAGAGCGTAACTCGAATTCTCAGTGGTCTTTCTGAGATTAGTCAACGTGAAACGACCTACGGTCAGTGAAGAGAAGAAGTTGAGGATGATCACACACGGCAGGGGATGCTACACCATCAACGCCAAGTGAGATCTATTGGCATCGTGGTCTTTATGTAAAACGATGAAGGTACGGGTACATCGAGAATAGACCCAAGGTGGATGAGATCATACAACTGGCACAGAAATACTGCTACCTACCCGAACACGAGAAGACGAAGTACTTCATCCATCAAGAGACCATCAAGGTGAAAACGAAAGATCACGATCATCCTGACAATCACGACCATCATGTTACACAAGACTCACGTTCGACAGTTGTACGGATTCAGTTGGAAGTGGTTGGCCCTGAAGGCCTTCTCCTTGATGTCCGACATGTTCAACTTCACCATGGTGAGAAGAGAGGAGGGAGAGAACTGAAGAATCATAGAGTACCATCAAAGTGTCCCCGGCAGATACCATGCAGGTGGGTGTCTTCAGAGAGATACACTTGGGGAAAGCAAAGCACAAGTGAGGGTCCATCTTTCATTCGATCATCGTATAGAATCACATCATTTGAGTCAAATATTGAGATAGAGACAGGAGAATGAGTGTGTTTGGAGAGATGATTGAGTATCACTGATCCACCTTGCTTCCGTCTCCCGTCTGTATATTTAATATCTATAAAAACCTGGCATCTAATTCTCTTTCATCATACTCTCTCTCTACAATTACAATGTATCCTAATACAATTGTTACGTAAAATATGTGTAACAATCTCCTTTTCAATGGTATTTATTCATTCTAGATATTATTTGTCATACTGTTCTATGACCCTCAAGAATTGTAATAGTACTCTGCAAGTAGGTGTAAGACTCTAACAAGTCTAGTGTGGTCTCCTACAAGCACCCACTACCTTTCACTACTAGAAGACAAAGACAGTAGATCTGCAGATCACTGATGCACTTTGAATGCGCGTTTATTATTTAATTCTTTACATCTACAATCACCTGTTTACCAATCAACCCAAATATTTACATTATTAAATTTACAGGTGAATTACCACCTTCGCTTTGCTTCCTGACAGTAGGAATTACAGCATCCCCTTCACTAAGACTGGCATCAGGAGGGTTGATAGAAGCTAATGGATCTGAGCGGAGAAATTCAATAAAATATTTTGCAAATGAGAGACGGTGATCTCTCTTTTTTGTCAGGTGGCATTAAGAAAGGTTGTAGATGAATGCATTGAATTAAACTTTGTCTTTTTTATCCTTGATCTTCTGGCGCATATGATGCATGTATCGAGTCAGATCCTCCTTCCATTTGCTATCATCAGGCCCTGACCAGGAGAATTGATGGTAGGGAATGTATTGTTCAGCATCTGCAACTTCAAGATACTTCTTCCTCACACCCTCCCAATGTGCTTGCCAGGCATGGTGTGCCAAAATTCGGTGATAAGGCTCCCTGCCCTTGGGAATTTCAAGCTTACATCCAGCTAGTTTTTTGAATGGAGTGTTATTTGGAGTGGCAGGGCTGTTTGCTATTGTTTATCAGATAAATAGTGTCATCATCACCTACCAAATGCTAGTGTGTTGTTCACAATCTTCATATGAAAGTTGTTGTGCAGGTCACGGAGAAAGCAAATGTCCCTGTTGTGCCCAACATTTGACATCACTGACAAATTGGAAAACTCAGAGAAATCTCAGAGAAAACTCAGCAACCAAGAAACACATTCAATGCACATTCATTGAAAGGGAACTCCTTGGCTTTCTTTGGTATGAAATCATTCTTTATAAACAGAGACTCATTGAACTGTTTGGTTCTTATGTGGTGACCATACACCACAGTCCCGATTATCAAATGCCTCTTCAATTGGCTTGCACAACAGGAGGTTGTTTCTTGGTGAATTGATAGTATCCTCTTTCAGGCCATAAAGTGGCATGAGACTAGAGCGGCAAAGCGGCAGTATGTGGGCAGCTGAAATTAGACTTTTGTCATGCTTCTCTCCTATGCAAGAGATTAGTGGTTGATGATTATTAGCAAATCAACATACCACTCAAATGGCAGACAAGTCTTTTTCTTCCTCTGAATTTTCCCTGTCTGTAGTGTGCAATAACCTTTTTCCTGAACTGACTATCCCTTTCTTCTGGGGAGCTGATCACACTCTCTGTCCAAGGTTCCAGAATTCCAGGGAAGATAGTTTCGTACATATCAGCATCCTCAGCTCTTTTCCTTAATAATTCAATTTCTGCCATCAGCTCTGCCATAATCAGTAAGAACTTTGACTACAAGACAGAGAGAGCATAGAGGCCCTGGAGACACCACAACAATAATATAGAGAATAAAAAGAGAATAAGAAAGTCAAGACTCATGGGCAGGGGCGCCTCCTTGGGGAGGAGGAGGGACTATGGCGTCTCTGAGGCCCTCCCAGTCAGCGTCGGTGTTGGCTTGTGCAGCAGCATACCATACATCGATAGTGGCGTCCTCAACAGTGGTGTCAGTGAGGATTCTGGGTGCTGCCTTCCCACGGAATGTGATGTCGTAACCGTTGGTACGGTGTTGTTGAATTAGACCGTTGAGGAGACGTTGGTTGGGGTGGGTGGCGGTGTAAGGCATCTTGCTATCTGAAAGACATCAGTCAGAATCCAGAAGATGATATGACGCCGAGGTCGAGAGGCCAATGTCTGAGTGTAAGAATTTACCTTTCGAATATTCGACGTGGGGACGGGATGATATGGACGAAATCTGTCACACCCAGTTAGACGAGAGGCGTCTAATTTTTTGTTGTTACCTCGAGATGTGTCTCAAAGGGTCTTCAGACGAAGTATGTAAAGATACGGCGCGATGCGGACGAAAGACCTGAAAAATGCTAAATCATCTAAGATCGACCAATACATGTCAAGAGACGGAGATGATTTGACTGAACGTCTACCTGTGTGCGTGGTCGAGGTCTTTGAAAGTGAAAACGGACGAATAAGAGTCTTTACGTATGATCTTGTCGCTTCGCGAAGCAAAAATCTCTGCAAAACACCTCAAAGGTTCAGTTGTAATTGCACTGTAATATTTATTCTCTTTTTGGTGTCATCACATGAAGACCCTTCTGGCAACACTGCGTCATCACATGATCGTCTCTCGCACGAGGGTCGGCTTTCGGATGCAACAGAAGCTCTCTCAAGATGAGAACGTTCTCGTGCGGTCGATGTGATGAGAGCCTCGTTTGCGTTTGCCTCTGATTCACTCTGGAGTCCTCAAGGAGGCTCAGAACGACCTATAGAGGGTAAGTTGAGTGACATGATTGTCTGTCCACATCTGTTTGTCCATGTTTGACGGCCGATCGGAGAGCAGCATCGTTGTAATGGCGGTCCGATTGACTCTCATCCATGCCACTCGATCTCCCCTCTCCGCAAATTGAAAGATGTGACTCCATAACTCCGCTGGTAAGACAGCCAGCATCGCCGTTGTGGCGCTGATGACGTGGTCCGACGCCCTAGTGGTATCCCTACCTATGTTCCGACGGGCACCAAGTTCTCTGGTCCAGCATTCCTCGATTGAGCGTTCCAACAAGATAGAATGGCCGATGGCTACCTCCATGTCGGTGTTCAGCAGGGACAGTATGACGTGAGATGGATGAGTTCATCGTGGAACAGACTTGTGACGCCACGCAGGTCTACACAAACGGAGTGCCCGTGTCGAGCTCACTGATGTCAGCAACGTCACATTCTGGCTCGACGATGTGATCCTTACATTCAGGACTCGTCTCTCGGTTCGCCATACAAGTGGAGTACACGGAGAACGTATCGATTCGAGGAATGACCGCGCATTTCAATCCTCCTGAGATGACACGTCAACATTCCAGTCCACCAAGAGAACACAAGAAGAGACAGAAGAACGATCCGTGGTGTATTGAGTGAAATCACTTCCAAGCGTTGGGAGCAGTGTTTCCCCAGTTTCCGTTCTGGTCGTAGAACAACTCCCAGCCCATGATGCCTCCGTTGCTGTATCCCTTTCCCTTGGCCTGCTGGATGCATCCCACCAAAGTGTTGATGTCCATGAAGCCGTTGTCGGCGTCGTTTCTGGACTTGGTGCCGACGGGCTTACCAACGACGAGCTTAGAGGTGGGGATGTTGAGCTGCTGGTGGATCTCCATAACAGATGACTTGTCTCCGTAACCGTTTCGGTTGAACATGAGGTCGTTGCAGTTGTCGTACCCGCCGTTGTTGTAGTACTGGATGTTGTACCAGTCGATGAGGTCTCCGGCCTGCTGGTTGATGGTGATGTAAGCGTTGTCTTGGAAGGTACCGTAGCTGAAGTGAGGGCCTTGAGGTGCATGCGTGATGAGGTAAGGTCTGGGGAGACCGGCGCGGAGAGTCTTTGTCAAGGAGATGACCCACTGTGCTCCTCTTCCCTGGCCGAACGAGTTCTCATCTTCGTAGTCCACATCGACACCGTCCAATTTGTTCTGTTTGACCCAGCCGACGACCTGGTTGGCGAAATCTTTGGGGTTGAGACGGGAGGGGTTGCCATCGGCACCTCCAAAGAGGGAGACGAGGACCTTCATGCCGGCCTTGTGGTAGGCATCGAGGTAGCTGTTTCTGTCTCCAGAGCTGAGTTGGGCCCATGTTTGAGCCATCTCGCCGGCACCGTTGACGGAGTCGTAGAAGGCGAGATTGATGACGTTGTAGCCAGATGAGACGGGGCTGTGGCCGGGAACATTGAGAGACTTTCCATTGTTGTTCCAGTCTACGGCTTGCATGATGTAGATGACGTTCTTCCAGGTGAGGGTTCCGTTGTTGCCTCCGTTGTTGCCTCCGTTGTTACCTCCATTATCACGTCCGGTGATCTGTCCACTCTTGCGGCAGCTGCTGTCGACCTTACCGGGGGAGCCGCTCTTCAACCAGCAGTTACTGCCCGAAGATGAGATGAAGTCCATAAATCATATGATCGAGGACACTCACACGTTACCGCAGGAGTCATAAGCGAAAGCGACACAGGCAGAGTTATCGTGGCACTGCTTCTGGCAGTCCTGAGCGCTGGAAGCTTTGACGGGCATGTTAGGCAGATCCTGTCCAGCTCTGTCTCCATCGTCGATGGTTCCGTAGTTGTTGTTGTCTCCTCCTCCGTTGTTGTCTCCCCAGCAGCCAGATCTAAACCATTCAGCATGAGATTTGCAAGATGGAGGACTCACTGGCAGCCGTTGTTCCTATCGCAGTAATCGGCGGTGGTTCCACAGTATCCGTACTGACTGAGAAGAGGATCAGAATGAGAACGACTCGAATCGGCATCTCACCTGCAGCAGCCACCTCCATCGTTACCACAACCATCATTAGCACAGTTCTGTGCGGAAACGAAGGCAGCAGCGACGAGCGCTACGAGTAGAAAGGTCGTTCTCATCGTGTAGACGAGTTTGTAAATGATTCTCCTACCACACGAATCGCGTTCGAATCCTCCCCTCTGTCTTCTCCTCCTTGTCACTCTCGCGGACCTTCTTCTTCGGGTTCTCTCACCTGAGCCACACCTTAGACATCAGCTACCGCTGGTGCTCACGTCTTCCAGCTTTCAATGAGATGCCTGCGTGTCATAGATGGTATCGCGTTCTATGTATAGAGGGCATTCGGGGTTTTCGTTTATTCGATCTCATGCGATGAGATGGTCTACAAGACTCTGATGACGTGCTCGTGGTGGCGAGTGACGATTGGCTTTCCGTCCACCTGTTCGTCATGAATCATCGGTGTCTTCCACGTTTGCATGCACGTATCACATTGTCCATCGGTGATGATGGTGATAATGAACTCACCTGTTTCCTGACAAAGGTGATCTTCGTCCTGTGGAACCACTCCGGGTCACCGTTAAAATCGTTCATGCGATCCATGATCTTCCACACGATGGGATCATCTAACAAGTAAGCGTGCTCGTTCTCCGTCTCATAGACATCAAACGGTACACCTGTCCGCGATGAGTCTCATGAGATGAAGAAGATGACAGACCTCTCGGCAGTGTCGTCGATGCAGCGGAGACTCGAATGTCTCCAGTCGTCTTCGGCAGAGTCTCAAAATCGAAGCCTCGAACGGATTTGGGACCGTCACGGAGGACTGAACGGGTGAGTAGGGTCATTCGATGTTGAATTACCTCTGGCGAATGTCTCGTGGGTGGTGTTGTGTAGCATGGCCATCGGTGGGTATTCTACCTGTTTGAGATGAGACACCAGATGAGAGATGAGCATGAGACATCAGACGAGAGATCAGATGATGATGATGAAAGAGAGAAGAGGAGAGGAAGTACCTTTGGATTGAACTTGATGCGATTGCGAAAATGTACGCCTTGGTACATGGCGTGTTGCATGTGGGAATTGATGACGGCCTCCAGGTCTTCTTGTCTGGCTCCGGGGGGGAGCTTGAAGTTCATGTTCTGATATTCCATCGAGAAAATTCCTTCTCTCTCATCAGATGTCTGTGGTGACATCATGCGATGACATTATCATGTGATGTCACATGATCACAGTTGAACGCAATGTACGAGATGACATGGACTCATGATGCAACGTCTGATGATGTTCTCACCGATCTTGAATTCCCTCCAATCGTTCGGATCGTAAAAATCGATATCAAACACCGTTAAATCAGGATGATCTTCGAGAAACTACAACGAGTCAATTTCTCACTCACCCATCCAACAGCGACATCATGAGTCTCTCACCTGCTTGTGATGTCTAATCTCTTCGTCACTCAAGAATGTCGTGTGGTCTTCGTCTGGCTCTGGTCTCCTCCTCTCATGTTGGACTTGATCTTTTCGAATGAAAACTTTCGGGTTATCGTGGAAAGGATAAAAGACAGAACCGGAGGCACACGTGAATAGAACCTCGTGGAACATGAGATCATCATCGCCGTCGTCTTTAGACATCTCACCTTCGGGTCTAAGATTTGATTGTTGAAACCTAGAGGATGCATGAGTCTTCGCGATATGATGAAACACGATACCGTTCGGGACGCCGACGTGCATGTCGAAGAGGAAACCTATCTCTTGACTGAATGGAGTGCCCGCAAAAATAACGTTGTGGAACATCTTGACTGTCTTTGGATCGTTCAACGCGGCGAAGACAACGAGACCGCCCATGCTGTGACATACGATCTGCATCATATGGATATTATGCACCTCGATGGATCGTGTCTTCTCACTTGAACGGGTCCGTGTTGAGCCACAATGGGTTCTAAGAATTTGATGAGGTTGTGACTCGCTGTCGGTGTTGTGTCAATCTGGATGTGATGTCGATATCCATCTCACCTTCGTTGAGATCACGTCTCCAGTCATAAGCGAACTGAAGAATGTCAGTGGAGGATGTTCATTTGTGACTTCACCTCGTAGTATGGTCTGTCGATCTTTCGAGCGACCTTGAGCCAGTGACCGTAGATGTGAAACTTAGCGACCTATTCTAAGAGGTGAACCTGTGACGAGATGGTCGAATCACCTTCGAGATGGGTTTTCGTGGTTGGATTCCATCGGTCATTTGTCTGTAACGAAGATGTCCATCAGGGTCCTCTGGGTCGTTGTTGACTTCATACCAGTGAAGAGGAAGATCTAATGCCTGACAATGTCTTGGATTTTGTCCAAAAGCCTACGATGCAGCTCAGTTTTATACATCTCACGAGACGATAACATGAGCTGATGGAATCACCTGTCGTGGAGTGATCCAAACCTTCCTTCCTTCAGCATCTTGCAATGAGCTACCTTTCACTCCTGGTACGAAGACGAGTGGAATGCGTTTCGAATGTTCTGATACATGCATTTATAACGTGCGTAGGTTGTGGATGTTCGTGTTGATGTTGTTCCTCTGCGATCTTGTGCCCACTGTTCGAGTGGAATACCCACGGAAATCTATTCATCTCAGATACTATTACCGCTCTGAAACATTTGTGATTGTGTCTCCCTCTTTCATATAAATTGCATAGACAACAAGCTCTCATTGTGATTCTGTTCAATTCACTTGGTACTCCCTCTTTCATCTCTGTCCAAAGAGAAGCAGATGAAACATAATACACAACACGTAAGATGGACATGAGTTTCCATGGTAGTGTCATGTATTTACTGGAATGGAAGACTTGGATCATCTCATGGAACATGAGCCCATGCCGATCATCGTCTCCATTTCGCACACACAAGGTGATACTCCACATTCAATAGACTAAGTACAAAGCTGTATTACATTCTCAGTCGAGAGCCTTCACTTCACTTGAAACTGATGTAGATCTTGTTCTCTAGCTGGCTCAGCCCCGATTGAGCTGTCTCCTCTTAATCGTGAAACGGATGAGACACACACCTCCCCTCGTGGCCTGCTGTACTCTTCTCCTCAATTGTTCCCTCCCCTCCCCTGATCTCGTCAATCTACAACGCCCCCTCTCTTCTCACCTCCCAACGTCGAGCAGCTCTCCAGCCACTGGATGACTCGCTCGAAATCACAGTTGTTCGTTGTAGAAGAAGCCAAGACGGCGTCTCTGATGACGTCGCTGATCTTCCTCTTCTTGTCGGAGGCGAAGACGATCTTGTGACCTCCTTCTTCGTATTCTTCTTCTGAAGATGAATCTTGGTCTCCCGGACGTACGTCTCCGTGCTCGATGGGTCTCGCGGGCCAGCGGCGGACCTGTCTCGTTGTAGATGGAGAGATGGATGGATTTACCTGAGATGATTTTCGTCTCTTTCTACCGGTTTCAGGATCGATCGGTGGAGGCTTCGAGCGTAGAGGTAAGGTGGAGCCTGCAGGAATTCAGAAGGGGACATGATGATGATCGTGATGATGATCGTGATGATGATCGTGATGAGCTGACCCTTGTTCATCTTTGTCTTTCTCGTCATGGCAGTGTGATGACTCTCTTCTCTCGCGCTCTTCGGTGTCTCTTTCTTTATGGTCGGTGATAAACTCTCTCTCCTCATGTTGGGTGACGATGATGTCTTCAGGGTGGGTGAAGGTGTCTCTCTCTTCAGTGTCGGTGATGTTCTGTCTCTCCTCTGTGGTGTAGCTTTTGGAACGCTTTGTATGACTGCACTTGTTCAATTGTGAAACTCGACAGATAGGTGAGGTTACCTTTCGGTCGACTGAACTGCTGTGTGTTATGTACGTTGTTTGGAGATTTTTCATTGGTTGATAGCTTGTGATTCGGTGGTGATGTCTATGCATGTGAGTTGCAATAATGATGAGTATATCACTTGGATGAGATTGTGTGTCTTGTTGTGTGCCTGAATGGGTGTGATGGGACTCGTTTGGATTCGATTTGGAGGTGCAGGTGGTGTGATTAACTTTTGCATTCCATCTACATTACCGGACGACGAAGTGGTTGGCGTTGATATTGATACGTTGGAACTCATGGCGCCTGTGGAGATGACCTCTTCGGGAGGGTGATCGACCGACCAGATGCAAGAGAGTGTCTTGATTCGATTCTCCAATTGTTCACAGGCTTGTTGTTCATCCAACCACAGACGTTGTAGAGTGTACAACTGTGAGATGTTAGATCGACGTTTATGTATGCTTGAAACATTGTGAATGGACAGAGGTATGGATGACGACCTCTGATTCCAATTGAGAGAGATCATTCTCGAGAGCCTCTATATCGGTTGCCTCGTCGATCTTTTCGGAAGACCCCGACCTGTTGTCACTCATCTCACTCCTGATCGTTATCTCCCTCTATCGAGAGTAGATAATGCTCTTCTCAATTGGCCGTTTCGCGTCACGAATTTAAATTCAAGTATAAAAGAAACAAAACACAGACATCACATCACCATGTCACAGCTAGACAACAATCAGAAGCCAAATCACCACCCAAAGTTCGGCACAAAGAAACCGAGTCAAGTTTCAGACGTTCTGCGGCCGTGTGCACAAGAAGCCAAGTTGTCCATAGAATGTGAGTGACGTCACAAGAGAGGACTTCTTTGCAGCTCATGCGAACGTGAAGGTCAGAATTGGGGATTCGATCCGACTCGTAAGAACGATTGCCAAAAGTACATTGATGCATACAAGAATTGTTTGACCGCAGAGGTGATTACATCTCTGAAGAGTCCTCCAAACGGTCTTATGGGCTCTCATCTTCCTTCATCTCTCACCTTCTCATCTCTCAACAGAGGGAGAAACTCATCGACCCAAAAATCAAGCGAGAGAAAGAAGAGAAGAAAGAAAAGAACCGACCAAAAGTACGAGACGCTCCTCCGCAATAAACAGACACAACGTTTCGATGGGATGGTGCAACTCATGTTCTATACAAAGACAGCTTTAATGATGATGTACAACGCTCTCTACATATCGTGGCTTATTCGAGTTGAAGCCACTATTGTAGTTGGTCGGCTCCATCTGCTGTTGTTGTTGTGGCTGCTGTTGCTGCAGCTGAATCTACAGAGTCAGTCTTGTCATGATCACGAGATGATGTACCTGACGCAGTCTCATCCTGGCCACATTGAACCAGTAATCAACTTGAGCCACTTCTAAACCACTCAGATTGGCCAAGTGCATCCTCTCTTCGTCAGAAGGAAACGGTGAGCTCTATAGAGGGTCATGATGGTGATGATGATGATGATCTCACAATGTGCTCTCTGAACCAAGTCTTCAATATCGTCACGGCTCGTTGCATGCGTGTGTCCTGTCGAACAGGAGGTGGTTGGAATTCATTGTACTGCGGCGTGAAGTTGGGTGCCTCGTTGTAGATGGACGGCTGAGCAATAGTCATACCTACTACCATCAGAAGGGTTGCTTTGGAATGAAACCCACCCTGCATGTACGGAGGAGGCTGCATGTCGCTGATGACGTACATCATTCCATTGTCCATCACATTTGGCTGGTTGTAGTTGGGCCGTTGTGGGTAACCAGATGTACCGTTCATGGGATAAGGTGCGGGCACATTTGCATTGATGACCTTGCCACGCATCTTTCAGGATGAGCGAGGAGAGAAGATAGATGATCACCTGAGGTGTCGTGGGTTGCATGGGAGAGATGACATGATCGATGCGGCGTGGTGTGTGACCGGGGTAATTATATGGATAACTGGGTGGCTGGGAGTCCGTTGTAGATGAAGTGGGGTTGGAGGCTGGTGATGGAGTCTTTGGTGATTTGACGACGATCTGATCGGGTCAGGATGGGAGACGAGAGGGCATCGCACCTGGAATGGAGATGGAGCATCGGTGGAGCCTTTCATCTTCACCACAAATCTTCCATTCTGCTCGACGACCTGTCGGATGTCATTTGGATGATACACTCGTTCATTTCACCTCGAAGCCGTTGGCCGATGGAAGGCCGGGTATCGTGTGGAGGTTGAATGAAGGTTGAACGGGTGTCTGGACGGGTTGCACGGGTACGAGTTTGGGTTGTGGCTCTACGAAATCTTTGACTTTCGCTTGTTTGAATGGAAGGTCTTTCAAATCTTCACTCTTTCTCTTCCTCGACAGCCCGGGCATCTCTAAAGATTGGCTGGCCAGAAAGGAAGCCATGTCCTGTTGCACCGACGATATGCGTTGGGGTGCGTCATTGTTTGGAGGAGAATTTACCACGCTGGCATCTTTCGAGACCGCCTCAGTCTCAGTGTGATTGACGCCGCTGATCGCGATCGTCGGTGAGGGCTCCTCTCTACTGCGGTTCGTCAATACAAACGTAAGAATACGGCAATTGAAAGAAGGTACCCTGGTGAAGATAGTTCGCTGCTGCCTGGATTGTGCTCAGGGGTTGAATTTGGCGATGCTCTATCGGCCTCACTCATCCCTGGATCGATATCAGCGACGTACATGACCCTTGACATCTTCCACGTCAAAGCTCATCGGTGCAACCAACTCACTCTGCTTTCGTTGGTCTTGTGACTCTCAATAAATTATAGACAGTCGTGCAGCAATCGCCCTTGCTGTTGGTGGTTGTCTCAAAGAGAGGCTCAGAACGCCCGAAAACTGAAAGAAAAGCGGCCGACTTTCTGATTGAAATTTCAAAGCTTTGCCCAGAAGATATCTCCGGTGTCATCTTATTCAACGACAACAGCACCACAACGAGCTCTATGAGGGCACACCATATCCCTACCGACACGTTCTATCCCTGCCCGTAGTGCAGTTTGTTCCCAAGATATTTGGAGGTCACAGGTTACCTCGCAACGGAAGACTGCGGAACCTCTCTATCATTATCGTGTTCGTGTCGGCTGCCTTGCTTTTTCTCTTTTTGTTTCGTTACTGAAAAGTCCAACTTCTGGGTGTGAAATGGAGGAAAATGAAGTTGGAAAAACAGTGCATCTACAGCGAGGGGTCGCCATGAATGCGACGTCGCACAAATCTGAGTGGGGTGGACTTCAGAGGTCAGATAGAGGCAGGTCTGACGAGTGAACTATCCACAGCCATGAGTTCTGAGTCACTTTTGAGTTTCGCATCTGATGATGTCGTTGCCATCGTCGGTCCCATCATCACTTACTGGGTCGCGTCCGGCTTCTTCGCCACACTCGATACACTGAAGCACCCTGCCACTGAAAAGTGAGAATAACATCCACCGCAATTGATTCCTGATGGAACTAGATATCGCATTCACCCAGAGGAAGAGCTCACAAAGAACCGTGTGGGACGCTTGGACGTCTTTAAGGGAGTAGTTCTTCAGCAGATCGCGCAGGCCGGTCTGGCTTTCGTCTTCTTGTGGTTGCAGGGAACAAAGGAATTAGATGAGAGAGACACACTCTTTGATAATTATCTATTACCCGCACTCAAATTCATGATGGGCATGTGAGTCATCACGAACACCATTTCATGTTGAACGAAACAGGATCATCATGGACACCTGGCAGTACTTCTTACACCGTTTGTTTCATCAAAACAAATGGTTGTACAGAAACATCCATGCGTGGCATCACACTCTCTACGTCCCATACGCCTACGGTGCCCTCTATAACAATCCCATCGAAGGCTTCTTGTTCGATTCTCTCGGTGCTGCTGCCGCAGCCGAGCTCTCTGGCATGACAGTCAGAGGTTCCATCTTCTTCTGGTGTTTCTCTACTCTCAAGACAGGTGCCCCTTATCATCTCAGCTGCACATCTCTACATCGACTCATCTGTAGACGACATCCCCACATCATCACTGACCGAACAAACAGTGGACGACCACTGTGGCTACAACTTCCCTTACGATCCTCTCCAGCGTTTCTTTGGTAACAATGCCTTCTACCACGACCTCCATCATCAGTTGCATGGTCTGAAGGTGAACTTCTCTCAGCCCTACTTCACCTTCTGGGATCGTATCTTGGGCACATACGAAGACCCCGTGCAAGCTGCGATCAAGCACAACGAAAAGAAGGCCGCTCAGAAGAGCCAATAATAAATTCGAGAGATATGAGATTTATTTATGAATATCGGACGTCTTTACGCGTATAGAAATGAGAGTGTTCGCTTCATCAAGGTACAGGATGACCTTTAGAAGCTTCCCAGATGGAATACCACTGCTGAAGGTCCAATCGGATGTTTCTGTCGTACAAGTCCCTCACGCTCTGCATCCTCTGTCTGTTGTTCGTTCCCAACAGAATCACGGGCTTGGATGGATGTCTCAACAGCCAAGCGTAAGCCACCTGTGCGAAATGTTCATGATGATGATGATGGTGGTGACGATGATGAGAATTGGCTAGAACGTCGACTGACCAGGTCTTCCGGTAGATCATTCAACTCGTGAGATACATCGGAGATTGCCTTCTGAATGCGTTGAATCTGTTGGTCTGTGTTCTCTCTGTCGAATAGTTTGCCTCCACCCAAGGGGCTCCACAACATGGGTCTGTTCATCGTCAACCAGCATCACATCATGCATGAGATGGCGTGAGTGATGGAGGCACGCTCACGATATTCTCAGTTTCTGGCACTGATCCAGAGTACCATCGTCGAGGGGTTGAAGGTGTGTGACCGAGAGTTCGATCTGGTTGGTGACGAGGGGGAAAGACAATCGAGATTGCAGCAGCTCCACCTGATGGTGTGTCGGCTCGTCTCGACATCATCATCATCATCGTAAGACATGTACCTGATGGACGGTATGGTTCGACACACCCCAGTGTCGAACTTTTCCTTCGTTCTTCAACTCTGTCATCACGCCGGCGACCTGAGATGGACTTGAGATGATGTGATGGGAGAGGAGTGGACGTCACCTCATCTGCATCCATCAGATAATCGAGTCGGTGGAGGAGTACGATGTCGAGAAAGTCTGTGTGTAAAACACGGAGTGATCTCTCCACTTGGGAGCGGATGTGCTCTGCAGAAGAGTTGTAATGTTTCACCTTCACTTCGTACCCCCAATGGGAGCTGGGGATGACAATGTTCGTCTTTGTGATGCTGGAATCGAATCAGATGGTCCGTCAGTGGTGGATTTTACATCTGAATCTTTTCTCTGAGGCCAGGGCGTAATTTGAGAGCGGAGCCTAACAGCTCCTCGTATGTGTAACCTGCACCGTGTCATATGATGTGGAGAGAGATTGACATACACCCATAGATATCTGCCAAGTCAAACGTAGTGATACCAACTTCAAGACCTTACATTGTCAACAATCAGTTTCTGTGCACCTTCTCACAAGCATCGATCCTCTGTAAAATCGACTGAGGGTCCTTCATTCCTTCTCCATCTCCTAATCTCATCGTCCCGTACACAAACTGAGAAACCTCCAGAACGTTGAATCATTGCAACAGCGATGGAGGACGATTATTTTTATCTCACCATAGGTCCTTCAGGACCGAGAGATACTTGAGGTACCGACATGATGTCGTGATGTGCTTGCCGATCTCGCTTTTAAAATTCAAAATAAAAAATCTGCCTGAATGCGTTGTAGATCGTAACAACCGTTGGTGATTCTGAATCAGCGCGCGAAGGATAATCATGGATTACCTCTCTAATCCTGCGTATTACGGCTCTGAGGGCATACCATTGGGTATGCTCTCTCAAGATGTACCGATTCCACCGATCCCATCTCAACCTCAGTGGACAATGCAACAACAGCAGCAGCCACAGCAGCAACAGGAGGCCTCAGAACAACCTCAAGAACCGAGAAAACGATTAGGACGCGCTTGTTCGAATTGCCGTCGTGGACATCTTTCTTGTAACGCAGGTATGGACATCACATCACCCCGAGATCTCGGATGAGATGGATACGTCCTCCAGAATGAATAATCCTCTCTCAGAGAGACCCTGCAAGCGTTGCATCGCTCGAGGTACCGCCGACACATGCAGAGATATGGAGAGGAAGAAACCAGGGGCCAAGATGAAGAGAGGTCAAGACAGTGAAGACTCGGACGATGGCGGAGACTCCATCGATCCCTCTTCCATGTTGCAAGAATCCTCCATGATCCCTCAAGGAGGACAGAGCGCCCCTTATCAACAACCGCAACAGGGCTATCCACAACAGCCACAGCAACGATATCCCCAAGCCTCTTACGGTTACCCTCCTCAACAGAGTCAAGACATCTCCGCCATGCACGCTGTGAGTCACCATTCCATCCGATCACTCAACGACTTCACAGGATTACAACACCATGGCATACAATCGCTCCATGCCCATCCAACAGGGTGTCGGCGTCGGCGTCGGTGTCGGGGTCGGTGTGGGACAGCCCGTGCCCGTCAACATGACTCAGCCCAGTCCCGCCAAAAAGGTGGGCCGTAAACCCGCCCAACCCAAAGTGAGTCGATCCCTCGGAGTGAAATTCTAAACCCTAAATCCAGCTCAAACCCGCCACTCCCCCCGTACAACGCATGACCAGCGTCAACTATTCCAGCTTCCGTTCGGCCATCCCCAATCTAGCGATGGACCCCAACGATTCTCGCAACCCTCTCTTCAGCAGGAACACCAACATCTACCCTCAGCCCACACTCACACAGGGCGACACCCTGGGCATATTCGAGAGTCCCAACGTCCGTAAGTCGAAATCTCATCTTTGAAAGACACTCACCCTCTCATCAGAAAACATCATCCGCATCTTGACGACCGAGCCAGAGGAGAGTCTTCCCTCCCTCTTGGCCAGAATCGAAAACTTTTTTCCCAACCATTCGAACCAGAACGATATGGGCACCTTGATGGGACAATCAGAGATCGACATGAACTCATCGGTCGCCGCGTTAAGAGACGAAATCAACCCCATGCTACAACAGCAGATCCACACCAACTTTGAGCAGTTTGTCAACGTAAGTGACGATTTTATTTCCTTTTATTCTTTCGATTTGGGACGGAGCTGAAGGAGGCCAGACGTTCAAGATGGCGACGTCTCACCTGGCGCCACCGTCTCTACTGTGGGAGAGGAACGGTAGTGTCATCTTTGCCAACCCTGCCTTCTGTCACCTCACTGGTTTCGTTCAGAACATGCTGCCCACGAAATCCAACGGAATCTCCCAATTCTTCAAGGTGACAGTTTTACGCGAGATTTCACGGTTCTGACGCGTTGTAGATGCCGGATTACTGGAAGTTCATGCGCGACATCTTCACGCGCCCGAATTGGAACGAGGCGGTGATTCACGTCTACTTGAAGAGCTGGAGGAAAGAAACGGTCTATTTGGAGGGCTCCATGTGCATCAACGTCAAGAGAGACATGCTGGGTCTGCCCTCCATCATCTACGCCCACTTTTTGGCCTTGCCTATCAAGAGAGAAGCGAGCGGGCAATAGAATCTCTTTATTTGTGTTTTCGTGTCGTTTCGTATGTCTCTTTGTGAAGATCGGGTGTTGAAATGAGAGATGAGAATGTGATTGGAGATCGAGTGGTCATCTGATGATGCAGAGGTGTTAATTAAATACAGAAGAGAGGTCACTCGCTTGTCTTCCTCGACACACGACTGCGCAGCCACTGGCCACCAGCTCATTGTGATCCCACGGGTAGTTCACTGTGACCCAGATGTAAGGAGGAATATCATCGTATAATATCTCGAAACACTTGAGATTGTGTGAACGAACGACCCACGTTCTTGACAATTAGAGGCATGTATTAATAGACACGTCAGACTTTTGTAGCTGTATTTGTCAGTCCACACGCACCTGAGCAGGAAGCGATGGCGATGCAAGCCTTCTGTCCAATAGATCTATTGTTCCTGCCGCACCGAATGTTTTTCCGTTGGTACGAAGCTCTGAAGCTTTGCAAAATACTCTCGCCTATTTTGGCCTCCTGACAGTTTCCGCCTGTAATTCTGCTAAGGCTAAGAGGCAGAAAATACCTTGGGTGGCGTGGTCTCATGGTCAGGAGCAGGAAGTCCATGGTCATTCCTTTAGAGGGTGACTTCACTCCCAGACTCAGCCGAGCGAGCAGCTTCATGGCCTCGTCTGAGGAGTCACAGTCGAAAAAGTGAGTCAACAGCTAACATCTCGTGCTGATGTACATCAAGGGCTTTTAATCTGAGGAGACTCTTATCGATTCGTCTGGTGACAGCTACGGTGGGGGTTTTCTTTGTTTTGGTGAGGTTTAACGGTGAGGGCATCCTCTGAATTCTATAGACAACAGCTGCCATCATCGGAGGAATCAGCATCTCTCGACAGGGGGCATTGAGGAAGGAAAGTTTGTTGGCTCAAACGTCACAAGCAATCAGTCTAGTTCATTATGAAGTAGACGATCTGTTAGGGTGGGCCAGCAACGAGTACACATCATGTGAGATGGAAGGGTGACAGAGGCATCAAACTGATCTCCGGCAGTCGTCCTATATCTGAAGAAGAGCAACATCACGTATATCAACGGTGACCCCAACATCATAGCCAGAGATGTCTATCGAGACCAACTAGATTACATGATGGCTCAGGCTGCCGGGAAACCGATGGGCTCTTGTCTGGGTGAGTGATCGAGCACCTATTCACCGACACCTTCACTGACCCTCTTAGATCTCTTCTGGGATAATGGAAAGGTGCATTCGTGAAAATGAACATCACATCATCTGACCCCGACAGATCATGGGAGCTGAATCTTACAGTCTCGTGATGGACGTCTTTGAGAACACCGTCTATAATTCATCTTACGCGCTGATGGACGCTTGGATCACCCTGCCGAACGTCTCACTCAGCGATACCTTCAACGAGGTCACACCCTCCACGTACGAATTTGTCGTTTTTGACACGAGCAATATCTCTGTCTTCACCTCATGCAAATCACCTCCCGTGTGGTCCGACTTGCAGTATTACGTCAGTGGCTATCCCGAGCCTAACGCGCTCATCTGTTTGGAGGGCCCAGTGTGCAAACCAGACAATGACACCATCATCGTATACGTGGATGTGTGCGTTGCCACCACAGGGTGAGATGAGACAATACGGAGGATGAGGTGTCTGACACGATCATCAGCATCCAAGACGTCTTATCCGATATCTTCAAGAGGATGCGTCAGAGTCACGGGCTGTCGTTCATCGTGGAGCGGGACACAGGGAAACTCGTCTCGACATCCACTCACATGTTTCCCGCCACCATTTTCGAAGATAACTCGTGAGAAATATTCTCCTCATCAGCTTCACTCATCTTCTTCAGAACTGCTCCCATCTTCGCATCCGACTGCAACGAAACTTGGATTAGAGAACCTTACCTCTATTACACACAACAACCAGAGTCACTCTTCAGCATCGACATTCAAGGTATCAGCTATAACGTGGCAGTGGGGGATATCAATTCTACTGGGGTCTATTGGAGATTTTATTTCCTCACGCCACAAGCTACGGACATGTTTTTGAGAGACATCGCACTCATCGCGCTGGCCATGTGCGGTGCTACCACCATACTGCTCATCTTAACGGCTTATGCCGTGACGAGGTCTTTGATCGGTCTCTCGTCAGAATTGGAGAAGGTGTGGGAAGATTTGATAGAAGGATTGACGTTCGACAGGTGTCTCGAATGGAATTAGACATGAACGAACTCACGGAACCACCTTTTGCGGAGGCATCCCACCTGTACAGTTCTTTCACGAGCATGCACGCCGCTCTCAGCTCGTTTCGAAAATTTGTTCCACTGGAGATCATCTCGCACGCACTCCAATCAAAGGTGAAGACATCCGAAGAGAGATCATGAAATCTGCGTCAGAAACAGACTCTAGAAATATTTCTGATTACATGCAGAGAGAAGCGGTGCCGTTTTTGAAATCGAGGGTGGCCACCATCTACTTTCAGGACATCAGAGGATTCACCACTTTAGCAGAGATACACGAACCAGACGTTTTAGCTGCCATCATGGAAGAATACATGGAGGTCATGACTACCGCCATCACCGATGTGAGTTCAGATGATCGATACGCTCATCATCTCATCACTGCGTAGAACGGAGGAGTCATCGATAAATACATCGGCGATTGCATCATGGCCATATTCAACGTACCCACGCTGAGAGAAAACCACGAAGACGCAGCTGTCAGAGCGGCACTCGAATGTACGCACAAGTTGAAACATCTGAACAAACGATGGCTCAAGGTTTACGGTTTCGAACTGTTCCACAGGGTGGGCATCAACACTGGACCCGTTTTGGCGGGAAATATAGGTCCGTACGTCACTTTCGTATTTACGATGACACTACTTCAGGCAGCAGTCAACGATTGGCTTTCACTTGCTTGGGAGACAACGTGAACCTGGCCTCTCGCGTCGAAAACGCGAACAAAGCCTTCGGTACCACCATTCTCATCACACAACACACGCACAAGGGTCTCAGCGAGAGCCAGTACAATTCGAGGAGGATCGGGTACGTTCGCGTGGCGGGAAAGAAACAGATCACGACGCTGTACGAGATATCTGGTGACTTCACCACGGAGAGGAAAGACATGTGCCAGATGTACGAGGCAGTTCTGAGCCGATTCGAAGAGAGAGACTTGAAGTTGGCTGAGGAAGGGGCCTTGAGTATGGTAGAGATGTACCCTGAAGACGAACCCGCGCAGCATCTTTTGGAGAGGATCGTGAGAGCAAAAGAGGCGAAGGATGGATGGGACATTGTACAGACACTCGAGAAATGAGAACATTATTTATTTTGTACGATTAAAGAGACTCGTGTACGTTTTACTTCTACTCGCGATGATCGTGAGGCAGGTGTTAGTTCACAACACGAAGATCATCATCGACAAAGAAAGAACAGACTTGAGAAACAATTCTATTCAACAATCTATCGAGGCTTGGGTCCATTCGTCACGGCCGTCGTTGCCGTTGCCACGTTAACCGTCGCCCCGTTCCCCGTCGTCGCCACACCGTTCGATGGAGTCACCATGGGAATCCCAGGGGGTAAGATGGGGTTCCCAACGGGAGGAGCCACCGTTCCCATGCTCGTGGTAGAAGGCGTCAACGTTCCCACCGTGGGAGCTGATGGCAGGCCGCTCGTCTGCGTTACCGTGGACGACACGTGAGCTACCGAGGTGTTTCCCGATAAGGGTACGGCAGTTGTTGTTTTGACGGGAGGCCGTGGAGTCTGTGGGTTGACTGGTAGAGCTAGCGGTGCCCTCTTCACTGGAACTTGCGGTGACGTCATTGGTGAGGGTGCCGGTCGAGTCAGGGGGCGAGGCTGGAGCGGGACAGGGGCATCCGTTCGAGGGGGGGTGATGCGGTTCCCGCCATTTTCTTCGATCTTGCGGGGGGCTTGGATGGGTATGAGAAGTTGGGGGGTGTGGTTGGGCGGGTTGAGTGAGGTCGGTTGCCCTGGTAACCCGGGGCGGGGCCCACTTGGATTCATCGGGCCTGGTGGAGGGGTTGGCCGGTTGTAGACGGAGGTGAACGACTTACCGGTCAGTAATTCCTGAGAACCGACACCCTCCGTCAGCATGTCTATATATAGATCTTTACTCTTCACTTTCGATTGCACGTGTACGGCGGGAGAGAACACCTGTGGCCGAGTCACTTTCCCGCCCGATTTGAATTTCAAATTCACCTTCGTGACGGAATTCGTCACCAGATCCGTGAACTCCGCGCCGATCCAGAAGGGTGACCTGCTGGCGTCAGAATTTTCCAAGAACGTTCCATCTACAACTCACCCCCTCCAGTGTTTCGCGGTAGAAGTGCAAGTGATTCGAAAGGTGACCCATGGGTGTTCGTGCTCTCTTCCTCTCCTGGGTAGAACACAAAAGACATTCGGTATACCGTTCTCCCTGCACCTCATGCAGTTCTCGATCATCTCGAAGCTGCTTGACGTCAGATGACGTCATCCATCTACAACGAGCCATCACTTGTTGTTGGGCGCCCACTGTCCCACGCCGTTTTCCGTGGGTACCAGACTGGTCATACCGTGCGTCGATGTCTTCTGTACGTACAGGTGCGCTCCCGAGAACTTGCAATTGGACGGAACACCTTCTATCAGCATCTGAATCCTGCGAGAACCTGTCGAAATCAGTCGATCTACAACGTTGTAGACGAACCGATGATCTGCAGTCTGCCCCCGACGAGATCCAGGAAAGTTCTCGTTCCCGGATTGAAAAATTTCCAGTAGACAACGGAGGGTCTCTTTTCTTGTGGAATGTGGCCCATGAAACAGATGGCAATGGGAGTGTTCTGCATGACTGCGATCGTCTTGTCTTTTGCATCTTGTTCTTCTCCGAAATGTGTGTTTTCCATCATCTCTTCTTCGTCATCTACAACGGGTCAGGGGATGGATGGTTCATTCGTATAGAATGATTTGTCGATATAGAATGATTCGTCGATATAGAGTGAATGAATGATATAGAATGAATGATAGATGTAGAATGATGATGAACGTCACCGTCTTGGGAATCTTGTGAGGCGATCGGAGTTGTAGATGGTTCGATTTTGGCGGGAACGGGCGTTGTCGATGTACGGAGGGGTTCTGGCTTCTCTGGCGTCTTAATAATCTACTCCCATTTCAGCCTCGGGGAGAAAAATGGCGGGAAATATTTGGCGGGAAAACAAACTCTCACCCTCTCCGTGGTCGCCGTGCGCGCGATCTTCGTTGGTGGTCTGTTCGTGGAATTATCTCTGACAGGATGTAACAACTCTTCCTTCCTCCTCTCGAAATCAGCCATGGCTGTCTCCAGTATGATCATCCATCTACAACGAGTCAACATCAAGATTTAATATCATCTTTTTATCACTAAAATCTCTCACCTGTCTAATTCGATCATTCTTGTGACGTTGGTTAGACCAGATGACAAGTTTTTTACGGCTGCCCTCTGTTCATCAGTCATGTGTGTCGTGGACATGACACTGAGGCCGCTTCCCGAGGAGAAAGAAGAGGATCTCTTCATTGCAGATGGATTCACTGCCGCAGGAAATGCGTCTGCACTCCGGATGGGGGGTTCTGCAGGTTTCTCTGTTCAAGTGTGAGTGATGATGTTGATCACGATGGTAGATCATGATGATGATCACGATGATGATCACGATGATGATCATGAGTGATGAACACCTTCTCTCTTCTTCGTGGTGAAGAGTGGCTTCTCCACACAGATTTCAGTGAAAGTGATCGGATCTACGATGGAATGATTGCTGTTCTGATCTCTGTCTTCCTTCAGTACGAAATCCCTTTCATCACAGACGAAAGTCGATCACCTCAACAAGACTTGCAGCGTCATGTTGGTGTTCTTCGCCTTCAGATTCTACGACACTTAATCTCCTTGTCTCGTTGTAGATGATCACCTCGACGGGAAATTTGTACGTGATCATCATGTTGTCCGAATTGCGGAAGATAGTGCTCCTCTCGTCTTGCATGTTGTCTGGATCATCTTGCAAGTGCCCGATGGTATACTGTCCACGGTGAGACCGATCACGTGATCCATCGAAACTTCGCGTGGATTTCGTCGAATTATCACCTCTTGGGTGTTACTCTTGTCGTTGTGGTCTACAAACCGGGCGACGACTGAGATATCTTCTAATTGCATTTTCTCAGGCACTCGACTGCCTCCCTGCACGTTGACCAGAACACACTCTTTGTCGTTCTTGATGTATACGATGGTCTGTATGTCTGAGTCCATCTACAATGGTGTAGACGCTCACCTTGAATTCGATCTCCCTTTTCGATTCCGTAGAGGCGTTGTAAATTTCTTGGAAATATTGTGGGGTGTACTCTAGCACCAAGTGTGAATTGGTCAGCTGTTGATAATCTACAATGCTTCCCAACGGTTTCGCGAGATCTAAAAGCCGCGAATCGTCCGCGCTCGTCCCCGGCGTCTCGATGACTCTCACGTCCTTCCCTGAAACTTCTCAGAAATTTCACAGACATTTCATCTCACCCTCCGCATAGATGAGATCGTAATTGGCCACCCTGACGACGATGTTTTGAGAGCAGCACTCTGGCAATTGACATTCTAAAAGTCCCTCGCTCCACCAGATCAGATTGGGAGGCCGTATCTCTAATGTGTTCCTGGGATCGAAATCGACCTGTCCGTTGTCTTTCTGTGGACAGAGCTGTACGACGGGCGTCCTGCCCCACAAGTAGAAATTGCAGCCAAAGATGAGGAGCATTCGATCGTTTCTACCCGGGAAATTTCCGGTAGAAGGAACGGAGGAAGGAGAGATCGATGTGACGACGGGAGCTGCATCTTCATCAGATGATGATCATCATATGATGGATGATGATGGATCAGATCGTGAAGACATGAACTCACTGGGTCTCTTCTTCGTGTCTCTCGGTCTCTTGGACCGGTTCGTCTGAACTTTGATGGGAGGAGACTTTAGAAGGCACCTCTGATGGCCCTCCGATGAGGTCGTGTGGATGCCGATGTGAAGCCATGAGCCTTTGCTTCCGTTGGTGAATCTCATCCGAAAGAGAGCTCTGGAGGCTCCGGGTTTGTCTGTCTCGTAGAGAGATACGACGACACGGCTACAGAACATGGTGAGTCGAATGGTGCGATGTGATTGGAATGAGACGATGGGAACGAGAATGAGATGTCGCACTCTTTCTGCGCCGAGTTTGTTGTCTCTGGCTCGACGTGCCACATGACGAAGCCTTCCGAGTTATATACGACAGCTTCTAATTCCTTGATGGTCGGATCGGTGCAGGTGACACCCATGGTGAACCATTTGTCCACGATGCACCACTGAGGAGGTCTCTCATCGAACCACACAGTCCCTTCCGTCTGGAGAGGTGAGAAATAAATCTCGTGCGGAAATGTTTTAATCTCGTCCTTCTAGGAACGTGGATGATGATGGAAGAAGAGAGAGGAGGTGGTAGAAAGAGGTCAAGGTACCCACCGGATCAGAGACTTTACCTCCGCTGAGAGCGGCATTCAATTGTGAGTCGTGCTGAGCAATGGAAGAGGAAGCCTTGCATTCTATGGCCTCTAATATAGCATCCATCTGAATGCGGTGAGCCCTCGATACAAAAACCGCAATGCACATGTGTTATCTGAGTGGTGACACAGAGACCACCAACAGCGATAGTGAGACAAGCTATAGACTCACCCTAGACGGTGACTCTGTCTAATCTGAACCAATCTAACCGCTCGAATGATGTGACAATGGTACTCGTCACTCTCTCCTTCAAATATAGATGTCTCTCAATACATACACCTCCGAACTCGAAAGAAATCCTTTGCAGCGAAAAGACAACAAGAGGTTGTGCACCTGTTTCCTCGTTTGTGATCCCTTGACCTCCATTTTCAGTCCGGGAATCCTCTGGTTCTTCTTACCGTGATCTTGGCATTAAAGAAACGTGAATAAAACGCGATTGATGACATTTGCATCCAAGAAGTTGGCAGAGGGACCGTTGTTTCAGCGAGTCGGCGAAATCGTTTTTCTTCGTTCACGGAAAGCGGAGATGGAGGGGAATGGAAGGGTTTCATCCTCTAAAAGAAGAAAAGAAGGGTGGTGATCTGTAAGTGATTTATATTTGGGGGATGGGGATGTGATTCTGGACGTAGAGCATTTTGTTATGTTGCTCCATGTGAAGTGTTGACAGACTGTACGAGAGGATGATGTGAGCGAGATCTGTGAGCTGTGCGATTGTGACTAACTTCTCGTTTTTGAGGGAACATTATTATAATCTTCGTGATCTTCTTTACGTTCCTCTTATCGAAGCACCACATCACTCCCTCGATGATCTGAGACGTAGGTAGTAGTTGGTCTTTGCATTGCCCTGGCAAAACTCGATGAAAACTGAGGGTTGCGCATCCAAAGCTTGTTACTAAACATCGCCAACAAATTGCAGCATGACTTATAGCGACGAAATCAAACCGTTCTCCCTTCATTTAGAAGAGGCCTTCCTGAAAGACCTGAGAGACAGAATCAAGGTCGAAGATGTCATCACGTCCATCTCTCTGACGCGTCACAGAGCACACGATTCCCCCCAGCTGATCTCAGGGGTTCGCAAGAATTCGAATACGGCAGTCCACTCAATCATGTGATGTCCCCCACCGTTGACATCACTCTCACCCCTTCTGCAGGTGAAGAGGATCGCCGAGTACTGGGCAGATGGTTACGACTGGAGAGCCAGAGAATCCACCATCAATCAATTGCCCATGTTCACCACGAAGCTGTGGGCGGGAGTCGAGGGGTGATGACAAGTACTTAGTTGTGTTTGGTTGACGGCGGTTCAGACCCGAACCTGAGGCGTTGAACATCCATTTTGTCCATAGCAGATCTGAAGACGAAGACGCCGTACCACTCCTCTTCATTCACGGCTGGCCTGGCTCTTTTCTAGAGGTACTATCTTCACATCACTGACGATCTCATCCTCTCCATTCGAGTTTGAACTCTTTTCAGGTACAGAAGATCCTCCCACTCTTACAGAGCGGACACGGTCAGAAGTTTCACATCATCGCCCCCAGCCTCCCTGGTTATGGATTCTCTGATGCACCCACCGCAGTCGGTTTCGGTTTAGACCAAGTGAGCCCATTTTATTTCATTTTATTCTGAATGTCCACAGGCTGGGTTGATCTGCCACAAGTTGATGTTACGTCTGGGTTATAAGAAATACGTAGGGCAGGGGGGTGATATCGGTGAGCATCTTTTGAGAGTGAAATGAAGCTGAGGGGAACAGGTGCTATGGTCTTGTTGTCCATGTCTAAGAATCTCGAGATATGCAAGAGCCTGAAAGGTGTGGTAGGATCGGTGTGACTTGACTCACATTCTAACAGGCTATCACTTGAACATGTTATCTACGAGGGAACCCACATTCACTTCGAATCCTCTCTCTTGGATCTACGATAAAGTGACGTCTACAACGTTGTAGATCGTCATCACACTCACCATCTCCCAGTTGGTCCCTTACAACGAATACGAGAAGAAGGCCGTACAGAGAAAGAAGTGGTGAGATCTACGCGAAATTTCCCCTCCATCTACAACGAGGCAGGTTCCTCACCCAAGGCTCCGGCTATCGAAACGAGCAGAGCACGAAGCCACAGACGTTGGGCTATGGTCTGTCGGACTCTCCGGTCGGTCTCCTGGCCTGGATCTACGAGAAACTTCACGATTGGACCGATAAATATCCGTGGACGGACGACGAGGTGATCTACAACGTTGTAGATGAACTCATCCTATCAGGTTCTAGATTGGGTCATGATGTACTGGGCGAACCCGAACGGCCCGACACCGACGTTTAGAATGTACCGGGAGAACGCAAAGACTTCTTTCGATGAGCTCATGAAGGGTGGAGACAATCGTCCTTGGGGCATGACTTCGTTTCAGGTGATGATGAGACGATTATAAGTCGATGATGGAAGACGATCTGATGATAGACGTGGATGATGATGTTGATGAAGACAGATGGAGTTGTTTCCCGCCATTGAGAGGTACGCCAGATTGAGACCCGGCATGAAATTTTGGGCCCAGAGAGCGAGCGGAGGCCACTTCGCCGCCACGGAGAAGCCTGGGGTGGGAAGGTCTGGGAAGATTTCAAGTTGACATTTGGGACAGGAGCTGGTGGCGGACATCAGGAAGTGCTTTGGACCGGGTGGAGCCATCCTCAACGTCAGGAAGAAGAATTCAGCCGCAGTCAACAGCCTCCAAGCCAAATTATAAAGACGATTGATGATGTGATCAGATCGTCCATCCATCGCATCGCCACTGTGCAATATCTTTATCGACAAATCGAGTAGTCCGTCCTATCCTGTCCTCTGACTTGCTTCGCATGCACGCGACGCGAGTCAGAACGACGTCATCGTG
This sequence comes from Planoprotostelium fungivorum, assembly GCA_003024175.1. Classification (NCBI taxonomy): domain Eukaryota; phylum Evosea; class Variosea; order Cavosteliida; family Cavosteliaceae; genus Planoprotostelium; species Planoprotostelium fungivorum. The sequence continues at coordinate 226,262 of MDYQ01000020.1, read as the reverse complement.
ATCGTCAGACTTCGGATAGTGGTCAGGCCCCGGGACAACTACCAATGTGAACGAAGAGGAAGGGGGAGAGTTCTGATAATGCAGAGGCTTCCTACCTTCTACGACACAACTTGACCTTAATGGATTGTAAATTGACAACCACAAGTGTCCGCCAGGAACACAGATTGAGAAGTCTTCACAGGTGGCAGCAGAAGCAGCTCTTACCGTTTAGCGGGTGGCTTCACGGTAACAAAGCGAGGTATTACAAACCAGTTTCTCATCTTGGAACATCCATTTCGCGGTCAACGTCAGATCGATTGCAACAACTCTATCGCGATGGAGCTCGACCCTTGCATCAATACGGGTGATACCACTTGGGTACTTGTATCCTCCATCCTAGTCCTCAGTATGATGCCAGCTCTTGCATTTTTCGAAGGTGAATGAAGAGCTGAACTGCAGTCCTGACAATCGACCTTATCCTCTACCATTAGAGCTCACGATAAAATGTGTACTGATTGAATCATAGCTGGTCTCTTGAGGAGTATCAACACAGTTTCTCTAGTCACACAGATCATGTCAGGCACAGCTGTTCTAGCAGGTGATGTGGATGGATTGAATCGTTGATTTCATCCTCATATCAACCTTCCCGTCAGCCCTCTGGCACATCATCGGCTACTCTCTCGTATTCGGTGACACCGTCGGAGGATTCATCGGTAACCTCAAGAATGTGGCCATGATCGGCGTAGAGTACAACACGTGCAGTCAACACGCCCCAAACATTCCAGCTGCCCTCTATGGCTTCTTTCAGATGATGTTCGCCTCGATCACACCTCTCCTCCTCACAGGTGTCCTACATCCATCACACCGATCGAATGACATTCCCAATCAGGCGCATTTGCCGAGAGAATGAGATTCAAGTGTTACTTTGCCTTCATCATCTTGTGGGAGATCCTCATCTACTACCCCGTCGCCCATTGGATCTGGGGAACCGGATGGATGTCCACCATGAACCCTCCCGTCCAAGACTTCGCCGGAGGTGATGGACCATCTTCCACCCGACCAATCACATCATCCCATCTCACCTCCATCAGGCATCGTCATCCACACCACAGCCGGTGCTGCCGCTCTCGTCTGTGCCCTGGGTGAGTACCTCACCGCTCCCCCCTCTGACCCACCCCAGTTCTGGGACAGCGTAAGGGCTTCGACCAGTACGATGGGGAGTTCCCTCCATCGAATTTACCGTTGGCCGCCCTGGGCGGCGCGCTTTTGTGGACGAGTTGGTTTGGATTTAACGCTGGCAGCGCCCTCACCAGTGGTTCTCTCGCTGTATCGACTGTAGTGGCCACGCAGAGAGGTGAGAGATCATCATCATCAACATGTCAGTGTTGACATCATCAGCTGCGGTCATCTCGGGTCTCATCTGGTTGGCCATCTCTTGGATAAGGGGTAAGCCGTCGGCCGTGGCGACGATCAACGGTGAGGTTTTGAAATTTGAATCGGGCGGGAAATGAACGGGTCAGGCATCATCGCCGGTTTGGCGGGAATCACGCCGGCCTCTGGATTCGTCGATCCTCAGATGGCGACTGTCATCGGAGTTCTACTCGGATTTTCATCTTACGGGGGGGTGTACCTGCTCAAGCACATCCTCAGGATAGACGATGCCTTGGGTGAATGGAAGATTCAGAGAAGAATCTGAATTTTCACAGATGTTTCCAGCGTCCACGGCATACCTGGCATCGTGGGAGCCCTTTGCATTGGCTTCTTTGGTCAGGTGAGATGATATCACGTGTGATATCATACCGATGGTGGGATAGAAAAAGTTCAACCCAGACGGAGCGGACGGAATATTCTTTGGTGATCAGTGAGTGGCGAGTTGTAGATCGTCGCATTCTGATGCTACCCCAGCTCGGCCCGACTGTTGGGTGTACAAGCCTTAGCCATTGTCGTGTCAGGTGAGACAGTTCATCTACAACCAACCACTGATCCACTCAGGCTTGTGGGCTGCGTTCTTCACCTGGGCCATCCTCAAGGTCAGGAATCAGAGCGTCACCTTTTATTTCATTTTGTTTATCATTTCAGGTGTTAGACCTCATCATGGGCCTCCGTCTTCGCGATGAGGAACTCGGTTTAGACGTAAAAGATCACGGAGAGACCGCTTACGGCTGGCAACACTACCACCAGCAGCAACACGAAGTCCTCCTCAACGTCGATGGACAGGTCACCACGAAGCATCTCGTTCCATCGTCCTCACATCTTGCAGGTATTAGACACGAATGAGACGACACGTGTTCTGGTCGCCGCCGCCAGCAGTGTCCTCTCCCTCTCACGATCGCAGTCGAGAGAGAATCTGCTCAGCAGCTACGGGACCATGAACGAGAGAAGATCGAGACAACCCAGCGTCATCGGTTTAGACCTGTAATAAATCAGATCGATTAGACGATTCTCCATCTTACATGTTCTCATTTGCATTCGATGATCGTCGCTTCGGAATTCGTTTGACAAACCCGAGGATTCACAGTAACCGAGGAAGGATCAACTCTGACGTCCACGGAGTCCATCTTCCGTTCTTCCTTATCTCACAAACTTCCTCCTCTTCTATGTCTACTCTCTCGCTTGGATCATTCATGATGTGTCTGCGGTGCACGATGATGATGCATCAAGGGAGGGAAAAGTGAGATTTTGTTCTGTGAATGTCAGTCGTTCGACCGTAGACACGAGGCCCGCGCCGGGCAATCGGAGGATTAGACGTGGCCGAGCTCTAGAACCACCTCGCCGAGACACTCAGACCGATCACAATCAGCAACATGCAAGGCAACAGTATCTTGAAGAGAACCGATTCGAAGACACTGAAGAAGAAGGTATCCTTCTCAGAAGAGCTGACGACCGATGCACCATCATCTCCTAATCAATACTCGTTTCGAAAGAGAAATCCATCACCACCGGCCAGTCCCGTCATGCAAGTGGAGCTTTATACAGAGACCCAATTGATGCAGTACCAATTCATCTCAGGATGTTTCATCTTGGCGTGTCTTACAATGGCAATTTTATCTGCTGGAGCTGAATTGGCTATCAGCACCGAAGTCAAGTCTAGATATCTGGGGTTCTTAATGACCAAAATGTGACGAGCACTGAATAGCCATTGGTGCGAGCTGTTAGAATTCACATAGAGCACTGCATAGTGTGCGTCTATGAAGCTGTACGTGTACGATAAGAGAAGTGAACAAATAGATAATCGATTTTGAAAGTTTGGTCACTCTTGTTGTTTGTTGGCGGTTTCAACGAAAGGGAGCAAATTTTTTTCTCTTTTCAAGGAGAACGATCGACTCACAAATCTCATCGGACAGTATCGAGTAACATCACACATCCATGGAGGAAGATGGAACTATCAACGTGAAAGGTGATTGACGAATCCATCTTTGTTGTATTGAATTGAATGAATCATCGCTGACCGCATTTCAGTGTGAGTAATGGAATAGAGTTCTTAACCTCTGATGTGAGATAGAGTCTTGGTTTTAGCGACGAGCACCATGATTGGAGTTGTTCTGAATCTTCTCGCTTGCATCTTGTGGCATAACTGGCTTCCCATCATCGTCGGTGGGTCATCCTTCTAATTCAGACCGATTCATTGGACATCATCCACTCACTCCAATAACAGTAATCACCTACTTCCTTGCTCCCCTCCCGAATTTCATCTTTGGAAGATGCACCGTCGACACATTCGATAATACGAGGTACCCTTTATTACATCGCCATTACGTCACTGACATCAATGCAGCTCATACAAAGACATGGGTTATTTCTTGACTGGTGCTTTGGTCATCAGTGGATTCGCTCTTCCAGCTGTTCTTGCTCACGCTCAAATTGTGAGTAGATGAGATGTCCATTCTTGAAACATCACAAATCGCACCATCTCCACACATCACATCATGTTTATAAATTACAGATCGAAATCGCTCCCTTGGCTATGTCCATCGTAGGCGGTCTGATCGTCTACGCCACAATTCTGTATTATATTAGAAGGTTTCACCCAGAAGAACAACACTGATGAATGAAATCCATACGTGGACATCATCACTCGTTTTCAAACCGTTTACGAATTCACATATTTCGTATTATCTGTAACCAACATGATGATGACACATGGGATGTCTTCTCGAACGCTGGTGTCGGATATCATGCGGCCTCATGACGTTTCCATCCTATTATTATGATATTTGTCTGTATATACCTGAGGGGTCGTCTTCCTTTTGGGCTGAGCGAGAGCTATGGCCGTGTTCGTGTGGCCCATTCCTGAACGGAGATGAAAAATGAGCCGTCCTGCGGTATAGGAGGACCTTGTGGGCCTCTGACCGCGAGATAGAAGTGATAAGCCATTTTCGACCTCCTTTCGCAGAGACCGCAGTATATTATTCTGACCGAGACATTCTCGCAATGGTCAACAACTATCAGGCGCTCATCGTCTTCTGCTTGTGCGCCAGCGCTGCGTTCGCTCAGACGAATTGCCAAAAGGCGAGGTTGACCAACCTTCTCGCTGGAAAAACCAAACCAATCGGTGGGATAGACATCATATCGAAATGGGGTGACGAGTGCAGGTGTGAACCTCGGCAGTTGGTTCGTCCTTGAGAGCTGGATGTCTCCTCTTCCCTGGTCTCAGAATGGATGCAGTGCTAGCCAGAACCCTGGCTCATACATGTTGGAACAATGCCTCAAATCGTGAGTTGAAGTTTACTTCTGAACTACAATGTTGACGGATTCGCAGCAAGGGAACCAGACAGAGCGTGATGAACAACCACTGGAACACCTTCACCACCGAAGCCGACTTCTCCAAGATGTCCGCCAACGGCATCAACTTTGTCAGACTCCCCGTCGGCTGGTGAATCTCATAGACATCACCCAACATGTTCTTCGGACTCACATGTCTCAACAGGTGGAACATCTACGACGCTCAGGGTGGCGTCGCTACAGCCAAGCTCAACAACAGTGTCTCCCCCATCGACTATCAGTCGGGAGCTCTCACTTACATCGACAAGGCTTTCGCCTGGGGAGCCAAGTATGGAATCGGTAGGTGTCGATCGAGGTTGTCTGTGAGGCTGACGAGTGGAAGGTATTCTGTTGTGCATGCATGCGGCACCTGGCAGCCAGGGAGGTACAGATAACTCCAGCCCTCCAGATGCTTCCGGTAAAGTGAGACCTTCTTCCGTGATGATGATCTGATGCACGTGTCAGTACTACTGGGATGCATACCAGAACAACCAGGACGCCACCGTCGATTCTATCTCTCTGTACGCTCAGAGGTACGCCAACAGCCCTGCTCTATGGGGTATCGCTCTCCTCAACGAGCCCAGAGGTTCCGTGAGTTAATACAACCACCTCACCAACATCATCGACGTCTCATCATCACATCATGCATCACAGTCATAGTCCATCTCATCATCGCGGACCTCATCTGATCGATCACAAGTTGAACTCTCTCACTCGCTACTACCTCAACGCTTATGCAGCCATTCGAAAGTATATCCCTTCCAAGGCCATCGTCCTCAACCCCAGAATCGTTCCCTTCGAATCAGCCTCTGAGAGTGTCTGGACTTCATTCATGCAAGGCAGCCAGTACACCAACGTGTGGTTCGATCTCCACCTCTACTCTTGCTTCGGAGGTGAAGATCATCGCCATGATGTCGTCAGCCGATCGAGTCCAGGTCCCGCAGATAAGAACAACTCTGCCGACGCCATCAATTACGTGAACAAAGACCGCGTCAGCCAGATCCAAGCTTACCGCAAGGTGGGGACGTGATTCCTCTTCATTCGCTGATTCGCCATCAGGCCCAACCCAACAAGAAGTTGCTCATCGGTGAATGGGCCGGAGCTAACAACTTTGGAGACAACAACCTCGTTGGTTTCGTCAACGCACAGATGAACGCCTTCGCCAACGCCGACGGCTGGTCCTTCTGGTCGTGGCAGGGAAGCGGCGGCGGCTGGAACTTGCAGTCCATGCTCAATGCAGGTGAGAGAGGAGAGCAGAGAGTCCACTGAACGTGTGCAGGTATCAACCGCAACCAATTCAGCCAGTGTTAAGACGAGACCTCTTCATTTGTCGATTAATCCACTCGTGCGTTTTCTTGTCTTCATTTACGGTGTCGAACACGCGCACATCTTGAACTGGCTCATCATCGCGCTCATCACCAAGAGCTGTCATCGTGCGACCCCATCGCCAAGATCGTGTGCGTGAGGGAGTTTCTGCAGAAAAACAAAGACGACTGAGCGGCTGTTTCTCCATCGCACCACATAAAAAACATACAGAGAACGAAAACTGGGCGACAACACGTGACGACCTCGCATTCCACACGAACCCACCGAGGAACTGCTCATTCTCTGACGATTTTGGCTCGGTTATGTCGATCCAGTTCCTGTTGGAGGACCTTTATGCCTTGGATCTACGTGTCCGTTCGTAAGGGCTAGATTGGAATGAGTCCTTTGCTCGCGAGATCGATTTAGACAATTGACTTGAGTAGCCGACGTCAACTGCGGTAGGAAGAGATTTCCGCAGCGGTTTATTCATTCTTTCGCGATGGCGGTCACCGTTCAGGCGCTCGTCCTCCTTGTATCTCTTAGCCTTGTATTTGCCCAAACCACATGCCAGACCACCAGGCTCAACAAGCTCATGAACGGCCAGATCAAGCCTTACGGTGTGTCGGCTCACGTCTAAAGACGTCACGCATGCTAACGTGAGAAGGTGTGAACCTCGGCAGTTGGTTCGTCCTTGAGAGCTGGATGTCTCCCAACCCATGGTCCTCCAGCGGATGCGATACCGCCACCTACCCCGGCTCATACTTGTTGGAGCAATGCCTCAAAGGGTAGAAGATGGAAACATCATCCGATCTCGACTGACGCCATCTCAGCAAGGGAACCAGACAGAGCGTGATGAACAACCACTGGAACACCTTCATCACCGAAGCCGACTTTGCAAAGATGTCCGCCAACGGCATCAACTTTGTCAGACTGCCCGTCGGCTGGTGGCACATCTACGACGCTCAGGGTGGCGTCGCTACAGCCAAGCTCAACAACAGTGTCTCTCCCGTGGACTACCAGTTCGGAGGTCTCGCCTACATCGACAAGGCTTTCGCCTGGGGAGCCAAGTATGGAATTGGTAGGCGTCGATCGAGGTTGTCTGTGAGGCTGACGAGTGGAAGGTATTCTGTTGTGCATGCATGCGGCACCTGGCAGCCAGGGAGGTACCGATAACTCTAGCCCTCCCAACAACTCTGGCGCCGTGAGTGTCTGACGTGTCTTCTGTGATGGCTGATGAAGGTGTCAGTACTACTGGGATGCATACCAGAACAACCAGGACGCCACAGTGGACTCCATCGCTCTGTATGCTAAGAGATACGCCAACAGCACCGCTCTGTGGGGTATCTCTCTTCTCAACGAGCCCAGAGGTTCTGTGAGTGTGATCCATCACATCATCCACAAGTCACTTGCCTTCATCATCATCGCGTCTGACTCTTCCTCAGCTGACTTCTCTCACTCGCTACTACCTCAACGCTTACGCTGCCGTACGTAAGTTTGTTCCCACCAAGCCCATCGTCCTCAACCCCAGAATCGTTCCCTTCGAATCAGCCATGGAGCCAATCTGGACGTCATTCATGCAAGGCAGTCAGTACACCAACGTGTGGTTCGATCTCCACCTCTACTCTTGCTTCGGAGGTCAGTCATCACAATCATCATCACCATCATCATCATCATCATCATCGTGACTGACTTGTGCCAGGTCCTGCCGATAAGAACAACTCTGTCGATGCCATCAACTACATCAAAACCGAGCGCGTCAGCCAGATCCAAGCCTACCGCGCCGCTCAGCCCACCAAGAAGCTCCTCATCGGTGAATGGTCCGGAGCCAACAACTTTGGAGACAACAACGTCATCGGTTTCATCGACGCTCAGACTGCCGTTTACGCTGCCGCCGATGCCTTCACCTTCTGGTCGTGGCAGGGAAGCGGTGGTGGCTGGAACTTACAGGCTGGATTGTACGCCGGTATGAACACCACACTCTTCAGCAAATGTTGAAGACGAGATAAATGTGCTTTATAAATGGAATTACGATTCTTCTTGGTGAGGTGTCTCTACGATGACACTCTTCGTGCGGAAACTGCTGTTGTATCGGATTCCAGAATAATGGCCCCGCTCTGGTGTCATCATCTCCACATCATCGTCTCTCTCTTCTCTCGATATCGTTCCCATCCTCTCTAATGCTACGCAGATGTCCTGCAGAGTTAATGTCAGAATCTAAGAGAAGACTCGTGATTTACGACTCACGTTGAATGTGGGACGCACGTTGGGGCTGTCGGCCCAGCAGTCTGACGGCCATCAGTGAGAGACGAAGAGAAAGCAGATAGACTCTCACCCGCCAAGAGCATCCCTAGAAGTGAATCATCCACTGGAGGCCTTCCACCCTGCGATACGCTCACGGCGATCTCGATCGGTGAAGAGAATGCGTACGGCTCCGTGCCGTGGAGGATCTCCCACGCCAATATAGAGAAGGAATAGACGTCGGTCTCACGATTGGATATCTCGCTCGATATACCTGGCATCGTTCAATTCTATCTCCATCATCTCATCATCTCATGATCTCCATCATTATGTGTTCGTCTGCTCACATTCGGGGGCCATATATTTCGCGGATGTCTTGAGTCTCTCCATTTTGTTCTTTGGCTTCAACTGAGACAAGCCAAACCCAGAGATCTTCACCGTGGACTTTGTGATGAGAATGTTCTCCGCAGATAGCTCTCTCATGAAGTGTGAGGCGAGAGTGTGATAGAGAGGATCTCACTTGTGGACGATTCCTTCTGAATGTAGATGATTCATTCCCAATGCAATCTGGGCCATGTATTGTAACTTGATCTTGTAATCGATCTCACGATCGTCTCTCAATAGATCACGAAGATTTCCTCCGTCAGCGAATTCCTATCATCACATGAGAACGTCCATGATGAGACACACGATGACGTCATCATCGTGATGATCGTGGTGATCATCATGTTTGTGATGTATTCTCCCACCGTGATGATTGACAGAATCTGCGGTGGTACGGTGATTCCCAAGAACAGAACGACATTCGGATGTCTTTTCATATCTCTCAGCACCGCCACTTGCTTCAGAAAGGCCGATAACTCTTCGAAGCCGAATCTCCCGTCGATCTGTTTGACGGACACACGGATGGCCCTCCATTCTGCCACCATGACTCCTCCTCTCTTCGTCAGAGGGGTCTCCGTCACGTTCTTCAACTCTTCGTAATCGATGACGCCCTCTCTATCTCTTCCCAGAGCGCTCGTGAGGGCCAATATGCTCTGTTCTTCTTCTCTCCTCTGGTTCACCGTGTTTCTGTTTGACGTTTCAGATGTGAACGAGTTATGATGTCGAAATATTCATGTTTCACCTCCAAACGAAGAGAGTGACTACGGTGACGAGCGTGACGAGGAAGAGAAGGCCGAGGGTTAGGCCCACGATGAGTCCTGTGTTCTTCGTGGGGTGAACGACGCAAGAGTAGGAGCCGTCTGAAGATTTCTGTGCCTCTCCGGTGTTACATCTTACGTCTGCTCCAGTGGTACCGTCGTTCACGATCAACTGTTGGTTGATCAGATCATCATCGGGATGATCAAAAGATGGATGACGATTTGTTTTTTATATTGAGATGATAGACATCGAATGAGTGACACGAATGCGCATCACAGATATCCGACTCACGGTGGAAGATGATTCGATCAATACCGTCCCTGAATTCTCCACACCCGATAGTTGTAGAGAGCCGCTCGATGACGTGACGACACTGTCACCTCCCTCCGCGGCCGTATTGCCAGACATAGATCCCTCATTCATCTTCACCGTAGCTCCTCCTCCCACACTCATAGCTCCTCCCAAGTTTCCCGCCACATTTCCGCGAAATTTCTCTCCGTACAGATTCATCGTGGCAGTATTCGTCCTCTTGTTCGAAACCCCGCCTCCAGATATGACGTACACAGCTCCACCACTGCCCGTGGCGTTGTTTTGAATCAAGTCTGAATCATTGAGAGTGACTTGGGTGCCGTGCTGTATGCAATGGATGGCACCACCGTCGCTCCCGGCTGTGTTGTGATAGAGGGAAGAATTTGAAACGAAGACGTTGCCGCTGCTACCTCTCAAATCGAAAGCTCCGCCGTCGAGATCGGCCGCATTGGAATCGAAAATGGAGTTGTTGAATTGTAGACGGTCGAGCGTGGCCAAGTCTTGTACGTACACGGCTCCGCCTGTCGATGCATCAGAGAAGTCGATTGTGAGACGTCTCACCGTTATATTGAGCTCGATTTTGTGACATTTCCGCGTTGGAGAAGGTCAGATCTTTGTTCTGGCCCATCAGAGCAACGGCTCCACCGTAATAACCTGTGTTTCCATGGAACGACACGTTGGACAATTGTCCGTTCAATATCCCCTGCAGAGATACAGCTCCACCAGTCCCCACCGTAGCCTCATTCTTTGAGAACAAGCTATCTATCTTCTCGTTAGCGTTCCCCTCTCTCATCTCACTCACTGCTGACGATGAAGTTTCCTATAGGTATGTTGATCGATATCGCTCCAGTCTCAGACGCCATATTGGAGTCAAACGTGCTCGCTTCTATCTTCAACAACCTCAATTGATCACTGTTCTGCAGGTACAAGACTCCACCGGATCTACCGATACGGTGAGATGAAATAAAATAGAATAAATACCTGGCCGTATTGTGAGAGACAGTCACGTTGGTGAAGAGGATCGAGTCGATGTCTCCGGTGAGTTGTAGAACGCCACCGTATAAGGCACTATTATTGTAGAATATCGTATTCACAATCGACACGATGCTATCTTCTGCCGCCACCGAATTGAAGAAGAAACATCCACCCAAGTGATCGGCCGCATTGCTCTCGAACGTATCTCCAATAGAGGTGATGTCGATCTGTCATCGCGTCATGAGATCATGAGACGTGGAATCGACCACGTCGGTCTGAATCTCACCGGCAATGCTGTGAGGATACCGATGGCTCCTCCCTGCGTGGCGAAATTTCCTCCAAAATAATTATCTTGGAGGACAACCGTCACAGCTTCTTCTATGAAGATAGCTCCTCCATCGTAACCTGCCAATGCCGAATTGTTCGTGAAAGTACAATTGCTGATATTCACCGTCTACATTCGAGTGAGACCGATGTCATTTCAAGTGATCATTCGAATCAATGGAATGCTGGAGCGAGATGAATGACTCACAATGGCAGTCAGCACAGCGATGGCTCCACCGAAAGTTCTAGAAGTCTGTCCAGTGAAAATTGTGTCTCTTACGGTCAAATTGGTAACCGTAGACGTGATCGCGATGGCATTCCCCACGGTGAGACCACTGTTACCGCTGAATCGACTGTTTGTGACGATGAGGTTGTCTAACGGATTCGCCACGATGATTCCACCGGAAGGGTTATCGATGAATTGAACGTCATCAAACGTGACCTGGTGTGAACGTGAGTGAAAGATGCATCGAGAGAGTCACCGTGTGGGCGGGAGAGTTGAGGTTGATATTTCCAACGTCGACGGTGGCTTGCAGCTCGAGCGTGTTCTGTGAGAAATAACAACTCTTCACTTGTAACTGAAGAGAGTGTGAGATCGTTAGACGATCGTTCGACGTCCACCCTGTCTGTCTGGACGTTTCCAAAGAAGAGGGTCGGTGTGGAGCTCTCTGCGTTGTTCCTCGTGAAACGACAAGAGTCGACGAGGTAAGTGGTCACGTTCACTTGCTGATTGAAAAATACGGATGTGGCGGTGTAGCCATCGTTGAGATTGAATGTGCAATTGAAGACAATGACGAGGAGGTTGAATTTGGTCGTGAGAGTCTGTATGGAGAAACCACTGCCGGAGTAAGCGCTGTTGTTGTAGAAGTGGCTCGAGTTGACGTAGAGGAGGGGAGTGCTACCGAAGAGCTGGAAACCTGGCAGTTTCGTTCAGCGTGCATCGTGATGGAAAGATCATCTCATTGTGATGAGTGGAAGATGGAAGACATGACGATGACCACCTCCTCCCCCTGTGGACTCGTCTACGGCCGTCTGACGAGAGAAATAATTTCGGTTGATGGTGACGGATTCGTCTATATCTCCGGCCAATAGAAAGCCAACACCACCGCCAGGTGTTGACACAGCATCGGAGTCGTTCTCATCGAAGAAGCAGTCCTGCACCAAGAGGTTCTTAGAAGTGGAACCGAGCGTGTAATAGAAGCCACTACCACCGACGGCAAGATTTCTACGGAAGTCGCTGTCTGTGACGATGATGGATCCAAAGTTTCCATCGATGGTAAAGCCTCCGCCGAGCACATTGGTCATCACATTGTCCCAAAAGATGCAGCAGCTGATCAGAACGTCACAGTGGGTGGCATTGGATAGATAGAAACCCCCTCCGTGTTGTGATGTCTCTGAAAGAAATGAATGGATGCGTGATGGATGAGATCGAATCACCCGTGTTGCCACAGGCAGTGAATGTGCAATTGTAGACGACGACCCGGTCTGACGGGCTGACGATGGTGATGCCTCCACCTTCATTGCCGTGAAAGTGGCAGTCACTCAAGAAAACAGATGATGCAGACGTGATGTTCAAAGCAAAGGACGTGTTTTGCACCCAAAGAAAGGTCAGGCCCGAAATGTTAACCTGACCTCCGCGGATGAAGATGTCTAAACCGACATTGATGATCGTGTCGACTGTTCCCTTCAGAACGAGAGTACTTGTGCTGTTGACAGAGAGAGAAATTCTTTCGATCGTGTCTTCTTCTCCAAATTGCGTTGCATCGAGGGTCAGGGTGATGACACTACATGAACTGTTTATACTGGCGGCGGCTGTGATGTCGATGTCAGCACAAAGATGAACATCATCAACCCACTCTGTTCGAGTTGATCGACGACAGATATTCGATAATCACAGGTAGCCAGTGCTATAGACAACAGGGCCCAACATACCAGTACAACACCGTTCGGGCTCATGCTGCGGGAGGTAAAATGATCGATACGGGGTGGCGATACTGCGGAATTGCGGGGGTTCTGTTGATCATTCTCTCTTCCTGTAAATGTCAGTGGCACATGAACCGCAAGCTCAAGACAATTGGGCTGTCATCTTGCGAGTCCGAAGGGGGGGACGTTGAGGAACCCCCGACGTTTTATTCTCACAGGGCTGGTTTGCTGTGAGCTCTCCAAAGAGTGGGTCTATTCTGCTGATCAACATCGTTACATCGATTTTTATCCCGGCAACGTCTCTATTCCTTTGTGGCTTCAAACTTGGAAACATCAGCCCAGTTCACCCGGTTGTCTTTTTCATCATCTGTTGTTCCTCGTTCGATCAATAGAGGGAGTAATGGACAATGTGTCAAAAACGTTTATCGATGAGTAAAAAGTTTTTCTTGGTTTTATACTTTTCTGTCTGTGAACAACGAGACCTTTCTGAGCTCATCACCATTATTTCTCGGTCCAACAGGTGAGCACTCCATACATCTCCTCTTCTTTATCATACTATGATGAAATCTTCAAATATCTAATGTCTGGACTTCAGACATACTCGTGGTGATCTTTTTATTCTGATTGTGATCTCATCGTACATTCGATTTCTTCGTATGTTCAATCCATTGATTTCTGGATAGGTTCAAACAGGAAGGAAAGCCAACAGTTAATGAATAAAAGATCAAGATCATACTTCTCATAATTTTGTCATGATCACTCTATGTCTATATTCTCGTCGCTTATCGATCAAGTTACGTGTCTGTCAGAGGATTGTTCATCGCAAACATCCTTCGCTCTTCTCCTCGACCTCTCTTCATCGACCTCTCACCCTTCACCGGCTCATCCTCTCAAGCGACCGATCTCATCTTCGTCCCTACGGACGCCGTCGAAATCGAAATTTGCAGGAGAAGAAGAATAAATCCATTTAGAGAGTACGGAATCCTCCAGCTCTTCATTTTCAACACAGCAAACAATGCTCAACCACATGGCTTCACTTCAAGATCCCATCTGGTTTCAATTGGAAGAGAAACACATCCAAGAGGGTGGCTCACGCCTCTCATCCTTCTCTCGATTGACTGACGTCTTCATCTCTGTACTCGAGAAAAACAGGGAAGCTTTACAGGAAGATCAGAACAACATGTTCACCTTTGCCAAGGGTAAGTTGATCTGCATGCCGATGTCCAAGAGGATCTACCACGAGATCAACGGCAATCTGTTCGGCGGTTTGGTGATTCGACGATGATCAGATCGACACCTTCTCATATGATGCAGATGGAAATATGCCCCTTCGCACACCCCGAGTCCAAAGAGCCCACGACACTTCTCAGTTTCTATCTCAGCAACGGTCTGTTCGTCTACCTGCCGGCAGAATCTCACTCATTGCATCCCAATTGCGCCAGATACAGCTCTTACATCACCATGGAACAACCACAGGGTATTCCAGGTTTCAGACGACTGACCGACAGCGACTACACTATAATTTTAGAGCCTCTCTCGAGATTCGCCTGCAGTTGGATGGATGTACAAGTGATCGATCCGTCTTCTCGTCTGATGTCACGCAGGTCACCACCGAAGAGTGCACTCACAGGATCGACTACAACGAAATCTATCGCATGACACAGTACACGATCATGTGTCAGAGGTTGAGAGCAGCTGTGAGGTTCTGTTTCTCTCCTGGTCAGCCAATTCCCTTCGACCACGGATTCTAATTTGACTATAAATAAAAGTTTACATCTTCATCTTTTTATCATCTACAGACGTCTACGTTGTTTCTCCTCTTCGAGTGATTCTGGTATTCTTCCGTAAACCTAGATACGTTCCCAGGAATCCTCCCACCACGTTCACCATCAGTCTGTCCATCATCTTCGATCCAGTGGAAGGGTAGCTGTCCTCTGAACATGACGTCAGAACGTCGTCTCATTTCATCCCATCCCACCGTCCTCATAGAAGATGCGAAGAGCTTGCACCATGCTGAGAGGTTCGACTTGTCCTCCTTTGCGGAGGAGTCCTCTTAAGAACAACATCTTCTTGATGGGGTCCACGTCTGTTCGTTCTCCGAATTCGGAGTGGACCTCCGCATCGATGTGGATGGAGTGAACTGCACCAGCCGGAATGGTAAATTCACCATCCTCTGGGGTGAGAGTTGTGACGACACCTTCGACAGTGATGACAACTTGGCCGCAGAAAACGCTTCGAGGGGTCAGCTTCTATCATGTTGTCGAGATGTCTTAGTTCTTACCGGAAGAATTCAGATTGGTCTGCAATGATGCGTCAGACGATGATTACGGAGTCAAATGACTCACTGGGATGCCAATGAGGTGGAACGTCGAAACCTGCTCCTACGGGTGATATACCTTTGACCAGATACACCAGTCCATCTGCTTCTCTGAGCTCATCTTCGGGTGTCCTGGAGAAGAAGACAGTGTTTCCTTCAATACCAACCCCTTCCTCTCTACCACTCTTTGGGAGTGCCCTCGCCTCATTGATGGACGCCGCTTGTGTCGTGTCTACATTGCTCATGTTGTGTGTATTTGATCTCTTCTCTCACCGCGTTGCATTTCGGCGGATGTTTCGGACATCGGCCCTCATTCCATCGCCGATGATGCTTGCGGAATTTCCGCGTGATCACGATGCGGGAAATATTGACCTTGCAAGAGGTCTATATAACAGCTGACCGGCTGTATTACATCCAAACAAGCCTCGTTCTCATGTGATGCGGAATCGTCCACCTGTCGTTCACCACGCCCGACATGCACTCCGTGGAAACAAACACCATAAGCGTCATGAAGGTTTATCAAGCAGAGACTTTTCGTCTTTAACACTTGTTGCTGTTGAACAAAGTGGTGTTCATGCCGGCGCCGAGTCCAGCCTGCAAGTTCCAGCCACCACCGCTTCCCTGCCACGACCAGAAGGTGAAGGCATCGGCGGCAGCGTAGACGGCAGACTGAGCGTCGACGAAACCGAGGACGTTGTTGTCTCCAAAGTTGTTGGCACCGGACCATTCACCGATGAGCAATTTTCTGTTGGGCTGAGCGGCACGGTAAGATTTGATCTGGCTGACGCGTTCGGTTTTGATGTAGTTGATGGCATCGACAGAGTTGCTCTTGTCGGCGGGACCTATCGAGAGAATCAGTCGAGGTCGTGACGATGATCACGATGATGATGATGATGATGTGACTGACCTCCGAAGCAAGAGTAGAAGTGGAGGTCGAACCACACGTTGGTGTACTGGCTGCCTTGCATGAAGGTAGTCCACACGGTCTCGTTGGCCATCTCAAAGGGGACGATTCTGGGGTTGAGAACGATGGGCTTGGTGGGAACGTACTTACGCACGGCAGCGTAAGCGTTGAGGTAGTAGCGAGTGAGAGAAGTCAGCTGACCTCTGGGCTCGTTTAAGAGAGCGATACCCCACAGTGAGGAGTTGGATCCGTATCTCTGAGCGTACAGAGAGATGGCATCGACGGTGGCGTCTTGGTTGTTCTGGTATGCGTCCCAGTAGTACTGATACCTTCATCAGCCATCACGGAAGACACGTTAGACACTCACGGCGCCAGAGTTGTTGGGAGGGCTAGAGTTATCGGTACCTCCCTGGCTGCCGGGTGCCGCGTGCAAGCACAACAGAATACCTTCCATCCGTCAGCCTCACACACACTCTATCGACACCTACCGATTCCATACTTGGCTCCCCAGGCGAAAGCCTTGTCGATGTAGGCGAGACCTCCGAACTGGTAGTCAACGGGGGAGACACTGTTGTTGAGCTTGGCGGTAGCGACGCCACCCTGAGCGTCATAGATGTGCCACCAGCCGACGGGAAGTCTGACAAAGTTGATGCCGTTGGTGGACATCTTTGCAAAGTCGGCTTCGGTGATGAAGGTGTTCCAGTGGTTGTTCATCACGCTCTGTCTGGTTCCCTTGCTGAGATGGCGTCAGTCGAGATCGGATGATGTTTCCATCTTCTACCCTTTGAGGCATTGCTCCAACAAGTATGAGCCGGGGTAGGTGGCGGTATCGCATCCGCTGGAGGACCATGGGTTGGGAGACATCCAGCTCTCAAGGACGAACCAACTGCCGAGGTTCACACCTTCTCATGTTAGCATGCGTGACGTCTTTAGACGTGGGCCGACGCACCGTAAGGCTTGATCTGGCCGTTCATGAGCTTGTTGAGCCTGGTGGTCTGGCATGTGGTTTGGGCAAATACAAGGCTAAGAGATACAAGGAGGACGAGCGCCTGAATGGTGACCGCCATCGCGAAAGAATGAATAAACCGCTGCGGAAATCTCGTACTACCGCAGTTGACGTCGGGAGGACACAGATGCTACTCAAGTCACTTGTCTAAATCGATCTCACGAGCAAAGGTCTCACTTTCATCTCTCTCTTACGAATGGACACCTAGATCCAAGGCATAAAGGTGGCGGTTGAGAGGTATTACGACCTCCAACAGGAACTGGATCGACATAAGGGAGCCAAAATCGTCAGAGGAATGAGCAGTTCCTCTCGGTGGTTCGTGTGGAATGCGAGGTCGTCACGTGTTGTCGCCCAGTTTTCGTTCTCTGTATTATCCGCGGGACTTGGTTCCTAACCTTTCCGACCGAAAAACAGAAAAATTATTTTTATAACGAAATTTCGTATAGAGGTAGATAAAGCAAATAAAAGCATCGATTCAATCGAATAGATTTATTATTGATCATCTAGGGTGCTCTAGATGATCATCATACAGATGGGCGAAGCCACAGTGGAAGGCACTCAGCGAAAACACCAGGTTGACCCACGTCTCTGAAGGCACCACGCCACACAGACACTGGAGGATAGGTACAACGGAAGCACAGGGAGTAGAGGAAGAGAAGCGGTTGGCTGCTGATTTATTTCACACCTCACCTAATCCCATTGTATGGGAGGACTGTTCATCTCATCATATGATCTCACCTGACACAAAAAGGATAATTTGTGGCGTTCTTTGCCGCGTGTGAGCGAGCGTTGAATTGATGGAGGCGCATATTCTCAGGGGTTGAGGACCGTTTGTCTTGCATCAGTCTTCAGGTGCTTCGACGATTACTCTGGCGATGTTAGTAATGAAAGAGAGCCACTCCAATGCAAAATGGTAGTCTAATTATTAACTGAATGTCTAATATCGTATCTGTATGTATCGTGTCTCACTTACCTACTTGTGCTTCACTCCTAGCTACCCTCGAGAGAACTCTTAACTTTGTATGGATACCTGCTCGGAATGTTAGGAAGAAGAGAGCTCCATTACTCACCAACAATTGCGGTATCCATCGATCTATTGACCCTTTTGGAATAAGAGGTTGTTCTGATGGGGACCTGGCATGCGTGATGTGATCTGATGAATTGTGAAAAAAGCCAAGTGTTGAAGCGTGACGGGCAGAGTGCCCCTCAGAGAAGCAGTGAGTCTGACCTCTGAATTCAGGGGAAGAGGACCTATCTGACTACTATTCTTTATCGCACAACGTCCTAACGGGCGGAAAAAAATATATTTGATAAATAGACGTTGTAGATATATATTTTTCATTCACCGAACATATTTTCTTCGAAAAGTTCTTGTCGACTATAGAATGATGCTTCTTCACGGTTGTTATCGAGAAATCATTGCGTTCTCTATCGTACCATACAGCTTCCATATCGAAAACGACGACATCATACGATTGCACACGATAGAAATCATAGTCGTTTTTCAATTCAAAGCGAGAGGTCTCCCACCCGCCCACCCATATATATATCTCTGTACATTGGGGAATTTTATTGAACTGATCACGGACTCAGGTTTACAATAGCCACAAGGCGGGGAGCCTTGATGGCAAGATGACGGGAGGGGGAGCCGACTGTAGACTTACCGGTGGAGCCGGAGAGGAGCTGCGACGGGACTCGCCGGACCAGAGGGGGAGCCGACTGTAGACTTACCGGTGGAGCCGGAGAGGAGCTACGATGGGACTCGCTGGGAAGAAATAACGAGGGAGAACCAGCCGTAGAATTACCGGTGGAGCCAGAGAGGAGCTGCGACGGGACTTGTCCACAAATCGCACAGAGCGGGAGGGGAGAAACGATAGTCTCGATGGCGGAACGTGGGGTGCATAGACGAGGAAAATTCTACGGGCCCGGTTTTCCTACGTAGCGTCGCGTAGGTTTTTCACCAAGGCCGTAGACACCCCCAAAAATTAACGAAACACAAACTGTTGGCAGGATGTAGATAAACGACCTCATACCTCTCATCATCAATAGTCGTTTTTCAATATATATATTGTAGCCGGTTTTCGTGTTTGAAGGGAAGGTAAGGAACCAAGTCCCGCGGATAATAGTCGAAATAAATCAATTCTGAATCGAAGTCCTCCCTGCGTTTGTGGTCAACTCGTCTGACTTTGGCCACAGGAAGTTCATGTCTCGTACTTTCAGGGCTCACTGTGTGCACGCAATAGAAGTAGTGATCCTACTCTACAATGGAGGTGGGAAGGTCACACTGTTATTTCTGTTGTCGTTTCAGACTCAATGTATGGAAGATCTTAGCAGAGGCAACAACTGTGAAGGCAAACAAGAAGAGAAATAAATCCCACCTTCCATAACCACACGTCCTGCAGTCAACTGAAGACTCACTTGTGCATCTACCCTCAACTCTGACTCGAAAGACAGCACAACTCTCAATGCTTCAGGTGATCCCACATCATGGAATCAAGCACGCCATCTGGGCCTTGTGCTCTCCTTCAGTCAGCAAAAGACTCGATCCGCAGCCTCCTCCGTGCACGGGCAACGAACGAGATCTGTAACTTGCGCTCATCTGCATCGTGTCGATTCGTGACTCATTTACATCATCTCACCTTCTGACACAAGATGTGAATGATTCTGCTTAAACATCTTTCCATTGAACCACCCACTATGATGCGCACCAGTATTTGACTATCATTTGCTCGCACATGCAAAATCGATAATTCCTCAACCAGAGCAAACAAGACAGGTCGGGACACTGACGGTCCCATGAGGCACGTCCACCATTGGCTCTTGGCGATATTCAACACGAGCGGTGTCACGTGCTTGCGTTTCAATTTATTGAGCCGCCTTGCAAGGATCCTTGTTTCGTTTTGTTTCGTTTTTATGTCGATGCAAATAGCGACATCATCAAATGACGTCTGGCCCAGCGGGAAGCATCTAGAATCCATTGGTGGTAGATTCTTTTGAAGAAAAAGGGGGTGAAGGTCGTTTTGGTTGTGTGATAGTGATGTTTTGGTGTTCCGGAGATGAGGGGCCTTGATGACGTGTGTTGGTGGTCTTGTCGGTTGCAAAGACGTTGTTGAATTTAGTGGAGTGGAGTGTGTGAAAATTTGGAAGGTGTGGTGAATGTAGCTCGTGTGGATGGTGTGACACGGTTGTTGTTGTTTTGAGAGTTGGTGAGGGGTATTTGGGAGGTTTCAATAATGTTATGATGTCCTTTGTCTCTTCCTTCGCCACGGGGGGTCTGGTGGGTATTGGGGCTGGCGATCTTCCAGGGGAGATGGCCGAACCGGTAGGGGGCTCACGCCCCGAGGGTTCTGTTGGAGACAGATAGGTTGGTGATGGAGCGTTGGAAGGTGTGTGTTCTGTGTGAGCAGGTTTAGAGGTTTGTGGGGTTGTGGGGGTATTATCATTACGCTTTTGATTGTTCTTGCATCGTTCAATCCATTTTTTACGGGTGTATTTTGCTCTTCCATCTTGGTTGCGAGAGGACAGCAATGAATCGTTATATTCATCATGCAGTTTGGGACTTCTGTTGCTATCAGTTTGTACATAGAGTGGTAGTGTATGTTGGATAATGTCTTCTGGTGATCTCTGTCGGGTGATGTGTATGGTTTCAACATGATTTATGTAACCCCATTCTTTTACTTTTTGGATCAATTGCGTGGGAATGTGATCAGTTGCATCGTGGGAATGTGATCAGTTGCATCGTGGGAATGTGTGTTTGTCAATCACGTGCAGAGAGGATGGATTGACAATGTTTAACTTGATGGTCGACAACGAGCGGTTGAGTATTTCTGTGTAGGGTGTCATGATGTGGCGCACGCCAAGTTCATCGTAGATGCTAACGTTGGTGGTGGCAATGGCAAGATTCATGTGTTGTATGGATTTGAGTCCACGGTATGTCCACCACATAATTTTTCCTGAGCTCTTATGTATTTGGCTGGAGATTTGTAAGACATTCAACAGAGAGGAGAGACAGGTCATTTCACTGGGTGGACTACAATCTACACCTCGACCGGAAAGAACAAATAACAAAATTGGTGAACAAATACTCGACCACAACCAAATTTAACGCCAACCTGATGAAAAAGAGAGAACACAGAGCAAATGAGAGACGGTGATCTCTCTTTTTTGTCAGGTTGGCGCTATATGGACATGATCTATTGATTGATGCCACTGGAACAGGATCTCGTCTATTTAAAATCCTGCATCAGCAAAAGCTCAGAGGTCAAATGATTGCAAAACTCTGTGCAATTGCTGCTGCACCTTCACTTCACATGTCATCATCTGTATCAGTCATCAGTTGCTCTGCCTATGCATTCTCATCTCAGCACTCACCACTGAGATGAAGACTAGTCAGAGCAGTGTTATTTGCAAGACTCTGTGCAATTGATGCCGTTCCTTGCCTACCAATGTAATTATCTGCATTGCATCACTTACTCTGTTACTGTGCATTCTCATCTCAGCACTCACAGCTGAGACTGAGAGTGGTCAGAGTAGTGCTGTTTGCAAGACTCTGTGCAATTGCTGCTGCTCCTTGACGAACGATTTCGTTATCTGCATCAGTTGTCAGTTGCTTTGTCTCTGTGCATTCTCATCTCAGCACTTGCCAAAAATTTTAAGAGAGGTAAGGGCAGTGTTGTTTGCAAGACTCTGTGCAATTGCTACTGCTCCTTCACGTCCAATATGATTACCTGTATCAGTCATCAGTTGATCTGTCTCTATGCATTTTCATGTCAGCTGTAAGGGTTAGACTCACGTCAGAGGCGGATTCCACGATAGAAATGGACTAGAAAAGGTTCCTGACTTCTTATTTGGCGAAGAGGCCTTGAATGGTTTATTTATGACAAAGTTGTGTGTCGTTTGGAGATATCTCTTTCCAATATTTTGGTCTACAACTTGGAATCACAAATCGATTCTACGCTTCCTTACATCAGCACTCACTACTAAGATTGAGAGTAGTCATAGCAGTGTTGTTTGCAAGACTCTGCGCAATTGCTGCTGCTCCTTGACTACCAATTTCATTATCTGCATCAGTTGTCAGTTGCTTTGTCTCTGTGCATTCTCATCTCAGCACTCACGACTAAGTTTGAGAGTGGTCAGGGTAGTGTTGTTTGCAAGATTCTGTGCAATTGCTGCCGCACCTTCACTTCCAATTTGATTATCTGCATCAGTCATCAATTGCTCTGTCTTTGCGAGCTCATCTCAGTCAGCACTCACAATGAATTCTAAAAATAGTAAGGGTAGTGTTGTTTGCAAGACTCTGTGCAATTGCTGCTGCCCCTACACTATCAAGATCATTACCTGTATCAGTCATCAGTTGCTTTGTGTCTATGCATTCTCATCTCAGCACTCACCACCAATATCAAGAGAAGTCAAAGTGCTATTGCTTGCAAGACCTTGTGCAATTGATGCTGCTCCTTGACTACCAATATGATTCTCTGCATCAGTCATCCTTCTCCATCTCTATGCATTCTCATCTCTGCACTCACCATACATGCTAATAGAAGTCAAAGCAGTGTTCTTTGCAAGACTCTGTGCAATTGCTGCTGCGCCTTCTCTATAAATTTCATTAACTGCATCATTCATCAGTTGCTCTGTTTCTATGTACACTCATCTCAGCACTCACAGCTGAGACTGAGAGTAGTCAGAGTAGTGTTGTTTGCAAGACTCTGTGCAATTGCTGCTGCTTCTTGAGTACCAATATGATTCTCTGCATCAGTCATCACTTGTTATGTCTTCTTAGCACTCCTAGAGATGTTGAGAGAAGTCAAGGTTGTGTTATTTGCAAGACTCTGTGCAATTGCTGCTGCTCCGTCATTTTTGAATTGGTTTTCTGCATCATTTGTCAGTTGCTTGCCTATACATTCTCATCTCAGTGCTCACCATTCAAAACTAGGGTACTCAGAGTAGTATTGTTTGCAAGACTCTGTGCAATTGCTGCTGCACCTTCACTTCTAATGTAATTATCTGCATCATATCACTTGCTCTGTCACTGTGCATTCTCATCTCAGCACTCACAACCAAGGTTGAGAGTAGTCAGAGTAGTGTTGTTTGCAAGCCTCTGTGCAATTGCTGCTGCTCCTTGATTTTTAATTCCATCATCTGCATCAGTAGTCATTTCCTGCTCTGTCTCATCTCAGCACCCACAGTTGATATTGAGAATAGTCAGAGTAGTGTTGTTTGCAAGACTCTGTGCAATTGCTACTGCTCCTTTGCGTCCAATATGTTTACCTGTATCAGTCATCAGTTGCTCTGTCTCTATGCATTCTCATCTCAGCACTTTTAAGAGTTGCTACTTGTGTTTGCTGGAGGACGAACCAAATCTTCAATAGATGTTAACATATATATTTACAAGTATTATTTCTGTGACTTTGTATAGTGTTCAAGACAAAGAAGGACCAAAAAGAACAATTAGTAGTCAGAATGACCCACTCTCAACACATTGCCACTCTTGATCGCAAATAATAGAACTTGATTCGAGAAGGGAATATACAATGTGTCAGCTGCGTATTCAAGTCAGTGACTTATTGTATTGTCTATAATTCACCCATGTCTCTCCACATCTTACACACACTTCTCGCTCTTGTCCAAGTCTCTGTCCCGTCCTTTTTGTTATCTCGTGGAAAGAGACAGGAAAAGATGATACGAGTGACATCAACAGACTGGAGTATTCCATTCCAGGCGTCTCTTCCAGCAGCCATTTTCACTGTTAGAGATTTGAATAGATCTTCGAAATGTTATTCAGTTCACATCATTTTGAGGGATGAAATGTGATGGATGATAACCGGAGGATGAATTCAAAATATGTGGTCTTATGTCGTCACCTTGTGTCTCTTGCAAGAATTAATGGTTGTTCAATCGGTTTCGGGCCTTGTTCGTCGTCGGAATTAGTTTCAAGGCAGTTCCGTTTGGTACAAAAATTTTCCAACCGGGTTGCACATCCCCAAACGAATAAAACGGGGTTGAGGCAAGATGGAACAAAGAGGTGATTACAAGCCCAGCCAACAAGCGAAAGGACGCAAGAAATAGTATACTACCCTCAGAACAACTACGACAACATGGGCAGAAAAGCAATATGGACCGGTCAGATAATCACATACGCATCACATCTCCAGCCCGCTGAACGGACAACTCTTACTCTGGAAGACCTGAACGATCGAAGGACGACACCAGCACAGAGCAAGTCACGCAAGAGGAAGGCCATCAACTCTGAAGACACCGAAGGCCCGCTCAAGAAGGTACCCACCACTGAGGCTCCTGTCATCAACGATCGGTGGCGATATGATCTCACCATCGCTCCCACCACCCGTGATCCACTACAGGAGCTGATGACGAGGGACTTTGTCACTGCACATTTTGGCCAGGTGACGAGGTACGCCAAGGTTGACACAGTGTCTCAAAGGATACCTTAACTTGTATATAGGTGAGCCTTCTCATTATGATGAGTTTACTCACACGGGCAACAGATTGGAGTTTGATGAAGGCCACTGGAACCATGGAATGCCCTTCCTTGCAACCGACGCGCAGTGGTACAACGGGATGTCACTCTACGTGAGAAAAAGTTCTTTTCAACATGACATACTCCTTCTCATATTGGAACACATTCCGTTCATACCCTTCATAGGTCGCCGTCTTGCCTTCTTTGGAGATGTCTCGCTCGTATGCTGGTAG
This sequence comes from Planoprotostelium fungivorum, assembly GCA_003024175.1. Classification (NCBI taxonomy): domain Eukaryota; phylum Evosea; class Variosea; order Cavosteliida; family Cavosteliaceae; genus Planoprotostelium; species Planoprotostelium fungivorum. The sequence goes on along the minus strand of MDYQ01000020.1, from coordinate 201,371 downwards.
ATTAGAGCCAGATACACCCAGAACTGCATTGCGAGTGGGGAGTGCAGTGTATTCGCAGGTCATCTTTCACCTCATCAGGCTCAATGCATCACCGAGGCGATGTGACGAAGATGGAACCTGAGCTGGAGCCACGAGCTCTCAATAGAATCTACAGATCCGCAGAGACGGTGAGCGAGAATTCCTTTCAATCTCTGATTGGTGAAGGTTTGTTTATGGAGCCCTCTTATTCAACACTCGTCGTGAGGACATCCGCGGTACTTGTAAGCTACTCTCCTCTATCTCTGATAGACCTCCGTTTCGGCTGAGAGGTGAAGACAGGCGGAACCTCCTGGCCTCTTTAGGTAACAAGAAGGTGAGGGGAGACTGATAATATATAAGAACGAGCAGAGGCTGCAGAGGAATACGGGGTAGAGGGTACAGAATAGACGATGAATAAAACATGAATGTTCAAGGATCTTTCATGTGTCCACTTTTCTATGATGAGGGACCTGATGCTTTCCTCGCCGGTGGTGTCACCGATCTTATCGAAATAGCACAACTAGACGAATTTGGCAGCCTCCAATCTGATCTTCATGTGACCATCTGTGATGGCCTGGTACATTCTCTGCATGTCTTCCTCGGAGAGCTCTTTCATCCTACAGAGAATCAGCTTTGAGGTTTAATTGTCGCTCACTCGGTCTGTAGGGTGACAACTTTGAGGGCCTCCACACCGACATCGATCTCGTTATCAGCCACCATCTGTATCAGACGGTTCTCAAAGGTAGAGATGAAAATCTCCAATGTATCTGCCAACTCGGGCTGTGCGTACAATCTCTCCACCACCTGAACATGATGAGAACGTGAGAAGAGAACGAGAGATTCACCTTCAAGGCGAGGATTCGCACTCTGGCATCCTTATCGGACAGAGCCCATCCGATGTATTTGAGAAGCTTGTCGTCGAGATAGAACTCTGGATAGCTGTTGATCCACCTTCCCAGTGCCTCCACACAAGTGCATCTGATCTTGGGTACTGTGTCACGGTATCTGTGAATGAACACCCTTCCTCTGTCATTTTCCCTGCTTCGTGATGTGACTTACCCCTTGTACAGCACATTCATGGCTTCTTGGAGTTGTTGCTTGTTCTGTTCGAGTCGGTTCTTCTTCTTCGTGAGGTCCTTCATCTTCTGACTGCCACTGCTCGCTCCCTTTCTTCGCTCTGTGCTGATCGATCGATCCAAAGCAGAGATGTCCTTGTTGATCCTCTCGTTGATCACTTTGATCAGTGCACTGTTCACTTCCATCGCTGCCATCGTCGCCGTGTGGCGGAACGGTCTCGCGAGAGCACTGCCGTCTCGTGAGTCCAAGCGAAGAAGGAGCAGACTCACTTGCTGAAGGCTGAGATCCACGACGAGATAGAGTCAAGGAAGTGGCCGTCGAACAAGATCTTGTTCGTACTCTTGGAGATGATTTGGTTCCAGAATTTGGCGAATTGAGAAGCAAAGTTGGTTCCCTTTTGTGCGACGATGGGATAGTTCATCTCTCCCTCCTTCAGATACTCGGGTGTGATGATGCCGTTCAACAACTCCTGTGTCTTCGTATTCATCGACTGTTAATTCTCCTGTTTCGCAGCCACATGCCTGCTCGATTTCAATCTCGTACACAGGGCAATCGACATACCTTGATAAGAAAATTGATGATCTGAACANTTGCTGAAGGCTGAGATCCACGATGAGATAGAGTCGAGGAAATATCCATCGAACAAGATCTTGTTCGTACTCTTGGAGATGATTTGGTTCCAGAATTTGGCGAATTGAGAAGCAAAGTTAGTTCCCTTTCGTGTGACGATGGGATAGTTCATCTCTCCCTCCTTCAGATACTCGGGTGTGATGATGCCGTTCAACAACTCCTGTGCTTCGTCCTCTTCGTATTCATCGACTGTTAATTCTCCTGTTTCGCAGCCACATGCCTGCTCGATTTCAATCTCGTACACAGGGCAATCGACATACCTTGATGAGAAAATTGATGATCTGAACAGTGGCCTCTTTTCTATCTTTGGTGTAATTCTTGATCCATTCATCGACGAGAGTGTTGATCGATGTTCCCCTCTTTTTGAGGGCTTCTGTGGCGATCCGTTCAGACATTGATAACAGGATCTATCTCACCGAAAATTCTTCTCCTTCAGCGATGCCTTCCTCAGTTACCGCTTGGACCTTCTTCTTTGCCATCTTCGTTCCGTTATACTTGATACTCCTTCCTCCGTCTCTCTTCCTTTCTTTCTCATCTCTTCTCAATGTTCCCTCCCATCTCTCCTCTTCCTATTGCCTCTTTCTTTCTTGTGTTACGCTCGTTGAAGACCCCATCACGCATAGCTAAATAAAGCTTTCAACATCTTACCGCATCCGTTGCACCGTTAGGTTTTTGCGAAAGAAAGGCGCGGCTTTCTTCTCATTGCAATGACCCGCCTCGACTTTCTGTTTTTCCCTCTTTCTCGGGAATGAATGTGAATAAAATGCGGTGTAGATTGACCACAGAAGATTGTCATCTATCTCTGCTGTACATCGAGTACTTATTGTAATTTTGTATAGGTGCTTATTCAGATAGTCTTGTAAGCAATAGCAATGTATATAACTCATCGAACCATTTTATGTGATGAGAAAAATGGGTCACAATTCTTGGTGTATCTTACACATTCATTGCTCCGTGTCCTCTCTTTTTTGTCAGATTGGCGTTAGTCTTGAAGGGCTCTGAGGTCGATGCCGCAATCAGTCATGTGGGGTTTCTGAGTTCATCACACCACGGTTATCTTGTCGTGATCGTGACAGCGTCACAGATGTTAATGCTACCTTTAGGTTTGTCTCTCCACTCGGGGAAAGCATCCACACCACAACAAGAGGCCCCCCAGTGAGCGCTCTCTGAGGAGGACGAAATATGTTAATGGGTCAAAGACGCAGAGATCGAGCGGGTAGAGCGGGAAAAGACGACTCGCACATCCATCCATGGTGACACAGAAGCCATCTCCTCCGATGAAAACGAAGGCAAAGCCATGGCCTCTGATGGGGACGACAACGAAGTCATTCGCTCCAGCGACGACGACAACGTTGACACCCCAGAGACGTTCAGACAGGAGAGAGGATCTGCTCCTCTGACGAAGAGGTCCCTGCATTGATCCCGATCGATCTCCACTCACCTGCACGAGAGCCCATCAGAAACAGAGAGTCTCCACAGACATCCACTCGTCAGCGACCTACACTCGATCGTCAAACGTTTACTCCCGACACGAAAATGGACCTCACTCACCTGAAGGAGGACTAGAGGAAGAAAATCGTCTCCACGACGAAGGTTCCGCTCAAGAATCGTCAGAGTCGGAGGTCTCCTCTGGCTTCGCTTCTTCTTTGAAGGAGGAGTCGTTCGCGTCGGTGTGTACGTCGACGGTGGCGCTCTTCTTCGCTGGGGCTCTGGTGTGTGGTTAGCCTTCGGGCAATAAAGAATGATTGTTGAATGACTCTCTCTTCTTTCCCATAAGTGACGCGATGTGTGTCGCTGTACAAACCGTCTGTGAATCTACAGAGATGTGCTGTGAAATCATCTGCTGTCATTGATTCGGGATGGATGCGGTACAATCGATGGAATCTTGGATGACTTCTGAGCGATGGAGGGTGTGCGGGCCTCCTTGGTGACAAAGATGCGTGTCCGGGCGGCAGAAGACGAAGCCATCGCCTCTGATGAGGACGACAACGAAGTCATTCGATCCAGCGACGATGACAACGTGACCACTCAAGAGACGCAGAGAGGGTCTGCTCCTCTGACGAAGAGGTCCCTGCATCGATCCTGATCGATCTCCGACACCACTCACCTGCACGAGAACCCATCAGAAACAGAGAGTCCTCCACAGACATCCACTCGTCGGCCATTCTACTCTATCGTCAAACATTTACTCCCAACACAAAACCGGAAATCATTCACCTGAAGGAGGATCAGAGGAAGAAAAATGTATCTACGACGAAGGCTCTGCTCAAGACAGCGACGACACAGAGGTGATGCCGTCTGAAGAACGAGAGATAACATCTTCCAGGTGTTCGTGAGAGAGATCGATTCAGGTGTTTGTCCTTCTAGTGTGATCATGGCTTAAGAGATTTATCCATGTGTAAACACATGCATACAGATGGACCAACTCGAAATATCTATTCAGGTGAACTCTCAAGACTGATTTTTTCCCCGTCCGTCAGATCAGGTATATTTACATCATAAGATGATGCAACTGCTCATCTCTTTGCTACACATCTTTCGAAAAATTCCGAAACGTGATTACGTGGTGTCGCATCCCACAAAGATCACTAAACGTCACACAGATCGTGAACAAATTCAATCGCATCATCTCTGGTGTCTTGATGGTATCTTCAACATCACACCTTATTGTCCATAGTTATTGGATATATGAAGAATGATGGTTGATCGATATATGTAAAGAAACGTGTCACGAGAGGTCATTTCATTCGGCGTACACGTTTTCGAATTCCTTCTTCTCTTTGCATGCCACTGACTCTCCTGTCTTCATCCTCTCGCTCAGCTCGCTCAGTTTCGGTCTCTTCTCTTCTTCTCTCGTGCACTCTGCGATCATCTCTGCCACTCTTTCGTCCACTGTCTTGTCGCAGACAAAAGTGACGCTCTGTTGAACGTCTGCGTTGTTGTACAGGTGATGACTGTCAGTTGCCATCATCCACAGCAGCACGCCGAGACTGTACACGTGACCACTTGCACTGTATCGCTTCTTGTCTACGATCTCTGGCGCCTGTTTGACGAATCAGTGCGATCAGGAGATGTTCTCTCACCGTGTGAAACTGATTCTTCTTGTGTTTGTAGACAGTAGACTCTGTGACGACACAAGACAGACACTGCAGCTTGGCAGTCATTGGACTCTGTCCCGATAAAAGTATCTGTCCTCTCGTCAGACCCCTCTCTTTTGTACCGCACTTACCTTCTTTGGAGTGACAGCCGTGTGTACGAGTCCCATAGATGACAAGTAAGACAGAGCGCTGCTCAATCCTCTTCCTCTGTTGTACGGTCACTCTCTTCTCGTCATCTGTCACTCACATGGTAAACATGGTCTCTACGCTGAGGTGAGAATGCATCGAGAGATAGTTCTGCAGAGTGCCCACGCTCATCCATTCCATCACGATGTAACTCTCTGCCTCCCATCAATCATGATGTGGATGTTGATAAAGATCGAACCACCTGTGATGTTACGTCCCAGATATTGTACAATGTTTGGATGATGCAATCCCTGCCACATTTCATCAGTTCATTCCGTCTTCGCATCACATCTCACCTTCAGTAAGTCGCACTCTCTCAATACATCCACATCGGGCGAGCACTTCTTCACTGCAACTGTCGTCGTCTCTTTGTACGTGCCCTTCCACACTTCTCCTCTGCTCGTCTCAGCTATCTTGTCTGTAAATGCAATTCCATCCGTGTCTAACACTACAAACAGAGACACGTCTCGATCCTCCTGTTTGTCACGTGAGTCATCGTTCAGATGATACAATTCACCTTCTCGTATCGATACACTTGACGATAGACGATAAATGCTACGATGGCTAAGAGAAGGATGACGCCAATCACACAGCAGACTACAACGATGACCACAGTCTTTGTGTTTCCCTCTGTTGTTGTTGGTCTGTTCTCCACACGATCGACACCGATGGAAAAATTGGTGAGATGGCTGCTCTGACAGATCGTCACACCGCCGTCTACAACAAGACTGCAGCCGTCCCTGGACCACGAAGAGAGAGGCTCGTTCCAGTACTGACACTTTGCCTCTGTTCTCTCGTTCAGTTCTCTCTCACAAACAGATGAGTGAACTCACCGTAACCCTGTGGAATGGAATCGATGACACCCATCGTGATGTTGATCAGCTCGTTCGTGCCTCTGATCTCGACCTCTCTGCCCTCAGAATAAACGCTCACTCCCACCACCTTACTGTAGCTATACGATGTCAATAGGAGGCGAACGGATGTGATTCACATGGTCTCATTCTTGATGGACACAAAGGGATTGAATGTGACGGAAGACAGAGCTACAGACACGGGCTCTGCACGAGATCAATCCACGCATCTCATGAATAGACAGCCACCTTTCTGAGATGCAAAGATGGAAAGTGGAAGAGCCACAGAGATGTTGCTGTTCACGATGCTGGTCTGTATCTTCTGCCCTCCACTGCTCGTCAGGTTATACGTCTGCAGCTGAATCGATACGGTTGGTGTTGAATAATTGAAGGATGATGTGTTGCGAAGGAGCGCCAGGACAACTGCTGATATGACTTTCGTCGTCTACAAACACGTCAGCTTCGCTCTCTTTCTTCTCTCTCACCTCCACATCGCTCTGCAACGTGCTGTTCAAGATGCTCTGTACAAATGTCATTTCTCTCTTCTTTCTATTTCTCACCTGTGCTTGTCCAGAGGAGATGACGGTGTTGTTTGCAAACAGAGCATCGACAACGGTCATTGGTGATGTTGTCTCTGCACTGGAGGACAAAGAGGTGGATGATGTAGAAGATGTTGTAGATGTTGTAGATTGTACAGCACTAGTACTGGCCTGTAATTTAGACTCTGTTTATGTTACATGTCAGCGTTCCATTACCACCGTTGTACGCAAACTGCGTGGGAACACCTTCAGTGCAGGTGATACCAACGTAATCAATGGGATCACAGACCTGTACAGATTTGACGTCAGAAGACCTTACGGAAAGATTGTCTCACGTTTATGCCCACCCAAAAGCCTGATGGGCCTGCTGATGTTCAGATCGTGAATTGATGATAAGTAGATCTCATCGATATTCTCACCTGCCAGACTGGCCCATAGGTTTTGCATGAGAGTCACTGTGGTTGGATTTGATTGTGGGGCACACGTCACTGTGTTGTTACAAGACAGAGAGACGTTCAGACCAGAACAGTAAAACGGATTGCCGCTCATGTTACAGTTGGATGTGACGTCAATGTATCCCGATAGCCTCAGCTGATTGTATCGCACATCCAGACTATACAGACCAAAGAGGCTGCCATCTCTTGCCGGTAGAGATCCAGTGAATTGATTGAAGCCCAGATTGAGATTGCGTAAAGATGGAAGATTGACGAGGCTCAATGGGATGGACCCGTTCATCTGATTTCCAGCCTTGATTGATCTCAGTCATGTGTACATCAACGAAAGAATAATCACCAAGGACAAATTAGAGAGCAATGTCATAGCATTCACGCACGCAGGAATGCTTCCTGTCAGTTCATTGGGCCCCAAGTCCAGCAAAACAATGTTCTGCATATTGCCTTATACCATCAGGAACAGGGATGATTGGTTGATGTTCAGTGACTCACAGATAGAGTCAGGCAATGTTCCGTTCAAATTATTGCTTCCCAAACGTGCATTGCTCAGATTGGTCAAACTACCTAACAACAGTAGAGGGCCTGTTAAGTTGTTTGTATCCTTCTACGGTCAGGACAGAGGAGATACGGTCAGGTTACCAAGTAGAGGCTATTCAGTCGTGTCATCCCCGCAATACAAGGGGGAATGGTACCTTCAAATTGATTTGTACCCAGATTTAGGTAGGAAAGATTCTTCAAGTAACCTTTCTCGTGTCAGCTTCTGGTCAACGTCACGCTTCAACTCACAAATGGTCTCAGGGATTGATCCGTTCAGTTCATTTGTACTAATGTCAAGGATCATGAGATTCACCAAGTCTCCTATGTTGGATGGAAGTGGTCCCGTCAGTGAATTTGATCTCAAATTGAGTACAGTCAGATTGACGAGATTTCCTATAGTTGCAGGAATAGACCCAATCAAATTTGCACTGCTCCCAGGAAGTTCAATCTGTGTTGGAACTCCTCCCTGACATGTTACGCCCCAATAATCAGTGGAATTGCAGACCTATTTCACTCAATCAGAAGAAGAGGAGATGTGACTCACGTCTCTTCCTACCCAATAGCCTGATGGACCTGTGATCTGTTCAGATGATGAAGTGAGCATATGTGGGTGAAGTTTCATTGTGTAGTTGTCAAGAAATAACACACCTCTCAGAGACTTCCATATTCCTCTCATTGTTTGTGCCAGGGGACAGAATGTAGAAGAGATGCATAGGGTGGACACGTTCTGCAGAGGAGAGCACGGAAGTGGATTGTTGTTCAAGTCACACTCAGAGAACACTCCAATGTATCCCATGGAGGTGAATTGGTTGCTTGCAAGGCGCAGGATTGACAGAGGGGACAGAATGCTGTTTCTTGATGGTACAGAGCCATTCAGTTGGTTGTTGCTCAAGTCCAATATGTACAAGTTGGGCAGGTTGATCAGTTCTTGAGGAATGGTTCCTGCCAGCTGATTGGAGTGGATATCAAATCTTGTCAAAGAACGTGTGAAACTGACCAATGGAATGGATCCACTCAGTTGATTGCCACTCAGGTTGATATCTCCAAGAGCAGTCATGTTGCCAATGGATGATGGAATGGATCCACTCAGTTGATTGCCAGAGAGGTCTAGAGATTGAAGAGCAGTCATGTTGCCAATTGATGATGGAATGGATCCACTCAGTTGATTGCCACTCAGGCGGAGAGATAGAAGAGCAGTCAGGTTGCCAATGGATGATGGAATGGATCCACTCAGTTCATTAAAAGAGAGATCCAGTATTGCAAGAGCAGTCAAGTTGAGAATGGATGATGGAATGGATCCACTGAGTTGATTGCTGTTCAGGTAGAGAAATTGAAGAGCAGCCAGATTACCAATGGACAATAGAATGGATCCACTGAGTTGATTGCTGTTCAGGTAGAGAAATTGAAGAGCAGTCAGGTTGCCAATGGACAATGGAATGGATCCACTGAGTTGATTGCCATTCAGGTAGAGGGATCGAAGAGCAGTCAGGTTGCCAATGGATGATGGAATGGATCCACTCAGTTGATTGCCATTCAGGTAGAGGGATCGAAGAGCAGTCAGGTTGCCAATGGATGATGGAATGGATCCACTCAGTTGATTGTCTCTCAGGCGGAGAAATTGAAGAGCAGTCAGGTTGCCAATAGACAACAGAATGGATCCATTGAGTCGATTGAGAGAGAGGTCTAGAGATTGAAGAGCAGTCAGATTGCCAATGGACAATGGAATGGATCCACTGAGTTGATTGCCATTCAGGTAGAGGGATTGAAGAGCAGTCAGGTTGCCAATAGACAACAGAATGGATCCATTGAGTCGATTGAGAGAGAGGTCTAGAGATTGAAGAGCAGTCAGGTTGCCAATGGATGATGGAATGGATCCACTGAGTCGATTGAGAGAGAGGTCTAGAGATTGAAGAGCAGTCAGGTTGCCAATGGATGATGGAATGGATCCACTGAGTCGATTGAGAGAGAGGTCTAGAGATTGAAGAGCAGTCAGGTTGCCAATGGATGATGGAATGGATCCATTGAGTCGATTGAGAGAGAGGTCTAGAGATTGAAGAGCAGTCATGTTGCCAATGGATGATGGAATGGATCCACTCAGTTCATTAAAAGAGAGATCCAGTATTGCAAGAGCAGTCAAGTTGAGAATGGATGATGGAATGGATCCATTGAGTCGATTGAGAGAGAGGTCTAGAGATTGAAGAGCAGTCAGGTCGCCAATGGACGATGGGATAGATCCACTCAGTTCATTGCCACGAAGAGAGAGATATTGGAGGGAAGTGAGCCTTGAAATATCTGGGATGGATCCACTGAGTTGATTGAAAGAGAGGTCTATGCGAGTGAGGTTGATCAGACTGCTGAGAGAAGAGGGAATTGTTCCATTCAGTCTTGGGTTCTTCCCATCGAGGTTGATCTGGATCGGCCATTTTTGGAAGTCATCACAGGTCACACCAATGAAGTCGGTTAAATTACAGACCTGAATGACATCATTCGACTTCGAGATATGCAATCATCCAATAAAAGTAAAACGAAAGTGGATCGATGAATATATATAGGAGAAGAAGACATAATTCAGAAGACACGTGAGACTCACGTTGGATCCCTGCCAAAGCAGCGGCGATCCTGTACTTATCAGATAACTCACTCGGATGACAACTCCTCACCTCCCAAAGTCTTCCAGATGTCCTTCATTGTGCTTGAAACATCTGTGGCTTCACATCCTCTTAATGCTGACACAAACAGACAAGAGGTGAAGTAGACGTTGAACCAAGAGAAAGCAGTATTCATCTTTTGAGATCTACCTGCCATCGTGATTCTTCGATTGCGATTGTGAGATGTTGCCAGGAGAAGCACGTCTGACCCAAATCCAGACCCCCAAAAAAAGAAATGTCAACGCGCCATTCTTCAGAAACAGCTCGATCGTTAAGCAGAAACGGAGAAACAGACACGTCAAGCTCCGAACCATTTGCTCAGCATTATGTGGGTGAGGGGTACCGTGGATGATGTAGAAGTCTCGCTGCTGATGAACGACATTGAATATTGCAGACACTATCACACAGATCATCAATACGAGGGATCATGAGATCTTCCTCTCTTTATTAGACAGTGCGCTTCACTTCAAAGAACCTCCTCAGCATGACCACCTGTTGTGTTCAGTATCGACCTCTATATCCTTCGTCTCACCTGCCCAATGCTGATGGACGCCAACACGATGGACTCTAAGATGGAGAACCATAACACTCTCTCGTTCGTGCTCTCAGCTGATAGAAGAGATTAAATTCAAATAAAACGTATCAAGAGAATGTGTAAGATGATATTTGAAAGAGTTGAGGATCAGAAGGAGGAGATTGCATCATGATGGAAGACTCACTGTCACGGAGGGACTGCTCTCTGATCTTGAGATAAGTTTGATCGATTTGGATGGCATCGATCGAATCAGAGATACGCTCCACCGCCTGATCCATGGCGACAGATGGTCTGCCTCAATATTCAATATTCAATATTCAATATTCATATCTTCATCATCGACATCAATTTCACCTGCTTTCAGCGCGTTGTCCTCTTTCTCGGCTCTGATGTCCCATTCGAATTGAACGACCTTGGCGGTCCATCTTCCCGAATCAGTGATGGAGGAATGATATGGAATGTGCACACCTGGCCATTTCATTCCAGCAGAGCATGTAAGTTCCAGTGGTCGTGGCTTGAAGGTTGAATCTCTCGCCTCGAAGACAATACCCGTCTTAATCACCTCCGCGTTGGGTTTGGAAAGCTGTTGATTAGAATCTTCTCATTCTTCCAAAGACTCACTGTCATGTCGATGTCCAAAAGCCCTCCTCTAAGGACAAAGTATGATAGATGGCTCGTCTGGCCGGATTGGATGTCACCATAAAAGCATTCCCTCGACTTCGGCTCGACTTGAAAGATCAATGCAGCGGAGGCAACGGACAGAAATAAGACAAATAGAGACGCCCTCAAATTCCTTCTTCGATGTTTTGTTTTATAGATGAGGTGTCGCAGATTTTGTCATGGTTTTCCATCCATGACGTCTCACACATCACACATCACATAATCGGATATCGTCATGCCAGGTGGACTGGGATTCAACGATGACGAAGAGGAGGAAGGTTTTGTACCACTCGGCAAACCACCACGGAAGAAGAAAAAGATTTGGGATGATATGGGTTCATCTGAGGAAGAGAACGACCGGCCGAGTTTCTCTGGGAAGAAGAAGGAACCAGCTTCACACCTGCTGGTAGTACCGAAGATGATGCCAGTACGGAAGTTGCGGATATGTCATTCGGTTAGAAGGGAGGACTGTATCGAGAATGTCGTATAAAGGAGGAAAGAAGCACAAGAACAAGGGAGGAAATAAGAAGACGAGTACACCCACGGGTTCAGATTGAGATAATCGATCTTGCATTGGAAGTAAACTATTGAAGGCAAATGGATGGAAGGAGGAACGGAGAAGGTATCAATAGACCCATCGAAGTCAAACTCAGAGGCAAGAGAGCTGGTCTCGGAGCAGAAGGTAATAGCGATCTCACCTCTTCTCGATATGACGAACTCATCGAAGATCTTCGAATCTATGTGACATTCACCTGCAACCATTTCGTCATATCATCACGAATCCATCATCATCCGTGTATATAAAGAATCGAAATTGAGACGAAGATTGCAGGTTCAGAGAGAACCCAACAACAGATCGAAGACTGTCCTACTGAGGGTGATCTCGAAGACAAGAAGAAGGGGAAGACCGTCGGTGGTGTCGTCAGAGAGAAGCGATGGAAGAAGAAGACAAAAAAAGTTACGGCAGACCCTCATCTTCCACATATCAACGTCAAGGTGATGTGATGATGATTCGATTCATCTCGAGATAGACATAAAGACATCGGATCGTGAGAATGAGATTGATGAGAGAACAGAAGTCGACCATCATCGACATGACGGGAGAGACATCTCGTGTGGTGGACATCAGTCAGGTCGCAACTTCAAGACCCGGCGGTGGAAACTTTTCGCCCGAGCTGACGAACAACATCAATATGGCCGAAGCTGAATTAGTTACCATGGAGAACAAGAGAGCACAGGTGGAGAAGACATTTATTCGAATTTAATCTTTTGTCTCATCGCCATCGGTGAACCCAAAGTCTTCACATCAAATGGAGACATCCACTGAACATTTCGATAGGAGTTGAAAGACAAGACGAGAGAAGATGATGTCCTCTCCATGACACATCAAGAAGTTTGGAAGAAGGAAGAAGGTCTCTCTTACATCAAGATGATCCTGGGAAAATGCAAGGCGAAGCTCGTGGCCTCAGAAATTTCTCTGAAAGATCTGGGAAAGGCCTTCGAGTTGCCGCAGATCGAGTGTCCGGAAGAATACGGAAAATTAGACCTGCCTCTGTTGACCGCTACAATGTCTACCTGTGGTGAAGAGGAACTTGGCAGAGTGGGATCCTCTATCTCGTCCTTCTCTGGGATCAGAGCAGATCCATCAGTAGAAGAAGTTGACTGCTTACCATGTGAGTGTAGCTTACATCCAAACATCTTCACGTGATACTCGTATAACATCAACATCGTTGAATACGTAGAGGTTAAAATCGAAAAATAATTATACACCATACTCATTCCTTATCAGACAGAAGAGGAAGAAGAAGAGGAGAACGACCTCTACCTCCAACTGTGCACCTTAACTGTCCTCCCCATCCTCCGCAGGACCATCACAACGTGGGACGCCAAGCGAGAATCTTCCAGATGGAAGAAGTTTACGACGCGTGGTCCACCACACTCCCCACGTCCATCAAGAAGGAGATATGAGAAGACCTCATTCACCCCAAACTACAACGCGCCATCGAGAATTGGGACTCGAGCGTCGACGCACCTCTCGTCCACCGATGGATCTTCTTGTGGCTGAGACATCTCACGCAACAGTTGTGGGGTCTATATCCTACCATTCGACAGAAGATGTCATTGTATCTCAACAAGTGGAAGGAGAACAATGACAGTAAGGACATGGTCTTACCCTGGAAGGACCTGTGGAACGAAGTTCAAATGGCCTCAGTTACCTCCAAATTGGTACCTCAACTGACTACGCCAAACAAACGCTGAAGGTGAATCTTGGCGGGAAATTCTTTGGGACTCATTTTGGGCAGGTGGATCCCAACGCACAGTCCATGAGAGAGATAGAGACCTCATGTATTGGGGAGACATCATCGGAGACAACAAGGTGGCCGATATTTTAGACCAACACTTCTTTCCAAAGTGGCTGCACCTGTTATACGTGTGGCTGCTCACATCTGATAATTTCGCGGAGATATCGAGGGTGAGTCGTTCTACAACTCGCCATGGATTGATGGAATGCAGTGGTATGATGGATGGAGGAAGGTGTTCGAGGTGGAATCTACACAGCTGGTGTATTGAGCCAATAAGAACTATGTTACGATGTATCCTTCCTTCTCTTTCAGGCTGTCTCCACCCCCGTCGAGCCGGCAGTCAAAGTAGCCGCCGAAAGGTGAGGTCTCGCATCTTCCATGCGTCGACATGTTGTATACAGTCCATCGAGGAGGCAGGCAGATGTGGCCCTCCCTCAATCCCAGCAACACGACACAAAGACAGACACTAACGGTGATCTCCTTCCATCATCTCGGCTCACATGACACAGGAGAACCCCTTCAGAGGTGGCACCTCTCAGAGTACCGACGAGAAGCTGGCGAGCTTCTACTTTGAACCGTTTCCTTCAACGAAGCCGACTGTCTTTTACTTTTCAACGGGCGGTGGACAAGAGCAGCCGAAGATGTTCCAATTGGTCCGTCACAGTCGGCGTGATAAACACAAGAAGGTATAAACGAACGATATTGTATGGTTGTCTCTTCTCTGTCCCATCCCTCCCCGTCTCTCCTCTTCTCCTCTTCTCCTCTTCTCCTCTCCTCTTCTTCTCTTCTCCTCTTCTTCTATGTTTGTCGTCTATCTCTTGCTCTCTCTGGTCGTCCCTCCGTCTCCCCGTCTCTTCTCTCCCTCTCTTCTGTCTCTCTGTCTCCTCTCCTTCTCTCTGCCCCGTCTCCCTCTCTTTCCTCTCTGTCTTATCCTTCCCTCTCGCTGAGACCACGCCTGATACAGCCACTTCTCCCTCAGGAGCTTAGCTCCCTAATTCTCTTTATCGCTTCCTTGACTGTCTCTCTCTTCCTCTCTTCCTCTTGTAGCTCTTCATGAAGGCATTCTCCTCTTGATTAGAGTTGAGGTTCCGGTTTGTTCCTTCGTGTAAGAGCGGATTTGGTTGGTGTAGCGCAGTGGAGGTCAGGCTGACGGAAGAAATGAGCCAACCATCTCAAACGACAGATGTCTAGATCGATGGGTGATTGTTTATTTACTACTACTACTACTTGGTATACCTGAAAACTGTTCAATGAGGCGTAGAGTCGTACTCACTGAACGAGGGCAACCGCTGTGTGACCTACCTTCTTAACTTGAAGAGCCTTTCGAAAGAGAAATGCAGGCTGGATGAGAGGATGATCCATCTTTTGGAGAGTGACCAGGGAGATGTCTACTGCTCATATAATTCAGGTGATATATAGAGATGCACCTCCGACTTGACTTCATCTGGAAGTCAACAGTTTGACAACACCATAACAAACCAAATGTCGTTTCTCTCTCGATCTGTCTGATGGATGATAGAGACAGAAAAATTGGGGTTTTATTGTAATCAGCATTTTTACAGCCGGCTGATCCACATCACACCGCGTCCTAAACAGCGCTGCTCTACTCTCCATATCAGTATCCAGCACAATGTCAGAAAGAAGATCAATCAGTCGACTTCGAATCTACCATGTCGCCTGACTCTCCATATTCAAAGTGGTATCACTTCTCGAGAGTTTATTCTTCTCTCCATTATGCCACATCTATAGATCGCCCTGAGCACCAAAGCTACAGATCCTCGGAGGATGCAGATGCTGTCAGGTGTCGTTTTTTTCCCAGACACCCAACCTCCGAGGATCGAAAACTGAGAAATGGTCCATCCTCCTTCGAGGCAGGCGTCCTCCGGTTACACAAGATATCGATGTTTCTTTCCTCACTTTTCGAAAGACAACCACAGAACAAGCCGCACACTTTTTTGAGGTGAGAAGAGACGAGCCAACGAGACGTCTGAGACAGTACAGAAAGACTGAACATGAACATGAAGACTGAAGATCTGACACTCAGACCTGATACCTCTTCCTCCATCGACTATAACTTTAATTTGGACGATTTCAGCACTGCCGAAGCCGAGGGAACGATTAACATTGGTGACGACGTTGAATTGGACGCCTTTGCCATCTCAGCGGCATGGGAGCTGTTCGACTATCCGGTGACTGTGGCCGCGACCCAGAACCCCATCTGTCAGCATGACGCTCAAGTTCCCACGGCCAGAGACAAAAGAGAGACCAAGTGGGAAGAAGAAGGCAGACCCATACCTGATCGATGTGCTGGCGCCTTCTTGTCCAAGTGTCCAGACCTTCGAGGCAAAGAGGGGAAGATGAACGGCAAGATCAAATACAATCCAACCAGCACGTGAGCTGATATCCCCTTTCGTCTTCTCTCTGATGTCTCTGCAGTTATCAATTGTTGTCTCGCACAGACGAAGACTCTTTCTTGAACGAGTGGGCAGCCGCCACATCCTCAGTTTATCCGGTCAACATGGAAGAATACACGGACGAGAGCGACAGGCTGTTTGTAAAGTACAACGAGAAGGGCGCCAATATTGGACTCTACTGCTGTAGCTACGTCAACTGCAGGAAGCTTGTGCCCGCTGCCGGACCCAAGCTATTGTTAGAGAAGAGAAGAGATGGCGAAATGCGCCTATATCCGTTCAACGTTCTGCCTGGAGGAAGGAGGTCGGACACAGAGCCCAACAGGAAGAAACAGAGGACTTATTGAATGATAAACGCAGCGCTGTTTGAAGAATGTACTCTTGCATTGTGGAAGATCAGTTGAGTTTTGCCCGGCGAAAGATGAACTTCTTGCCTTTATCGTTCCATTTTATCTCTTTTAAAGTACTGACGATCCTTTTCTCGTTCTGTATCGATTTTGATCGCTCTCTGATCAGATCCCATCACCCCACCTTTCTCATGTTTCTCCGTCCATCGGTGGATGTTCATCTCATCCATTCGAATTTATTGCTCCACTAGGGTTGAGTGCCTCATTTGACTACACATCGAATTTGTCAAAATCGTGCTTTTGACACGCAAACCCATTCTTCAGAAACATCGGTAATAATTGGGCCGGTCTCTGAGCCGACCATAGACAACACAGGGCTCATTCAGACAAACGCACAAGCATGGATGGAAGAAACAGTCAGAAACACCAAAACAAACCTTCTCGAAGCAACATGGGGTGTGGCATCACTGAAATTGCTCAGCTCATTCGATAACAGACAGACTCTCCACGGCTGGGTCAATGACGTCTGGGAGAACCAGGAAGGAACAGTTTTGGTTGAGCACCCTTCGGATCCACGAAAGTCAGGCATCTTACGTTGTCAATCCCTAGGCAAAGAGGGCCAGGGCGCAGCTGTGCTACTGAAGACTATCAAGAAGAACAAAGAGGCGAGAATAGTTGGAAAGGACGAGCAGCGCACCTGCTCAACTCTCGAGGAGGCTTTAGAGAGACATGGTCCCGTCAGGGTCAGCGCTCTCATCTTGGCAGACAAGGAAGTTTTGATCTTGAAGAACATCAACTCAAGAGCCTGGGTCATGTTCGAGTTCTCGCTGAAGGAACCAAGAGTACACAAGCTGGTTTCCTTTCTACCAGAAATGTCAAAGAGGGAGCTCGTGGTTCTGAATGCCATCATGGAACACAAGGATGTCAACCAGAAAGTTTGGCGATCCATCGGACATATCCAACTGGCTGAGACCAACAGAGGTCGGCCTCATCTCAGGCCAACAGGCCGATGACGAGTATGACGAGTACGCACCTGCCAATCCTGACAGCGCATTTCCCTTACCAATTACTCCGCCCCGTGAAGTCCGCCCCACTATGGCCCAGAGACCAACCCTCGCGCTGGCTCTTCCTCCATCTCCGGTCACTGTAGCACCACACGAGATGCGAGCATTCACCTTGGACGCTTTGAAGGATGTGGAGGAGAAGCGTCAGCAAGATATGGTGGCCATGTTTGGTCTGTCGGCCGTTGACTGCTCTCTCTGAACAAAACGTCACCTCTGATGAGAGTGGGACGTGTTCGAAGCGTGTTTGAGGAGACCCCCGTAGCATGTCTTCCTCATCTGATGATCAGACTGCGTGAACCACCATCTGTTGTGTTTCCAATGATGGAATAAATAACGTTCTCATTGTTGTTCTGGATGTTTGGACAGCTGTTCCCCGAAGCAGGAAATGGAGGGTGATGAGATCTGATCGTGATTCGAATAATCCTTTGGGGATTACAACCTGACGAGGCGCAGACACATTTTTTTTCGTCAAGGCACCTGACCCAAATCCAACCCCGTTTCTGAAGAATGGTCAGAAGAGATAACCAACAAAGTAGAGAGAGATGGACGGAAGAACGAACCCGACGATAGAGAAGTATCAACCACCAGCAAGACGGAACAATGGTGGAGGCACTACTGCTGAGAGAGAACGGACAGAGACCTCGTATCAGTCCAATCAGTCAAATACGAGAACACAAAGGACAGACCAGAGAGGCAACTACCAGAGAAGAGGTGAAAGGAACCAAGGAGGCTTTACTAGTGACGATCGGCGAAGTGTGAGTAGCCGAGGTCAATCCAACAGGTGATCCATTTTACACCCCATCCAAAATCTGATCCTCTCTTCAGACCTCAAAATCGTTCTCCTTCGTCACGCACAAGTCAGCCGAGCAATAACCCCGATTTGGATTCTCACATGGTGATCTCCACCCCCATCTCCACGTTCCCTGACCTTCCTCCTTTCAGGCCTTGGAACGCCTCCGATACGAGATGGAAGATCCTGTGATCGAATGTGACGTCCAGAGCGATGTGACTTACGTCCAAAGAGAAGACCGCAACCAACCCTCATCCTCTTCGACAGCTCACAGGAACGCCTGCACCATCAGCGTGACCGACGACACGACCAGCGTCACGACGGACAGTCTGGATGGTAAACCCAAGAGCTACACTTGGCAGACTCCATTGACCGGCCTGTGGAAAGACGACACCGGGCGTCGGTACCTCGTGTCGGAATCGAGGGTGTACGATGCATGCCGCATCACTCTCTTATCCATCGATGATCGAGGTGAAGGACTCATCGCCGTGGGTCGAGTGGAGGTGATGGAACATGATGAGATGGTGCTGAGATGAAGCAGGTGGAAGCGGGACGATATCTCCTCAATGCCGTCAGATTCGTGGTGGGGAAGGTGAAAGGACGTAAGAGGTCACGTGATTCATTTCTCGCAGGTGCCTCACTTCCAGTTGATACGAATGGAGACAAGGGCGGGAGGAACAAAGACCGCCGAGAAAGAGACGAAGAAGAGGACCATCATTCTCTCCCCCACCGACGGTGTCGATGTTATAGAGATGAACCAAGTGCGAACTGACGTCGATGAATACAGAAACTACGGTGAAAGGTGAGGCGACCATCTGTTCGTCATTCCTTGACACCCACCAGATGGGGTAAACGTCTCATTTCCTTGATCAAGAACAGTACGTTGGACTCTACACTCTCAGGAGTGTACAAGGTGAGGACGGAAGGTGGACACGAACACTGAGCATACGTACAGTCTTACTTTGGGCTGAATCATGTGGCGGCGGTACCTTGTGGTGAAGACAAGTACATCGTGGCAGGAGTGGTTGAATTGGGCGAAAAGTTCAAGTTCAACCTAAACAGTCCTCAAGAGATGGAATTCGAAGACTGTGTCATATTCATCGGTACATCTCACGAAGGAAGCACTACCTCCATCCGTCAACTGAATGCGATCGTGAGTCATCGGATGCACGATGATCTCGTGACAGGCGTAGATCTCCAGCGAGCCATCGACTATTCCTTATCAGCGAACGAGAGACGTCAGCAGACGGTCGAATATTTTCGGTGGAAAGATGTCTCCTCAACCTGACCTGATGGATTGGTACAATGCAGTCCAAGACATTTCGCGTCTCTTGCATCTCAGTCTCAGCTTCCTCCTCGATGAAGGTGAAGTTCATATTTTCCCGCCAAAATGTGTCTCAGCTTCACCTCAGGCGACCAAGAGAAGGCCATACACATGCTCAACCAGTCCCCTCACTTGGCCTTACAACCTCTCATCAGCAAGTCACCTGGCCTGATGCCCATCATGAAGGCCGCACAGAAGGGCATGATCGACACCTGCAAGACAATGATGCTCTACAAGGCAGACATCCACGCCTTCCGTCGCGGTGACAAGGGAAGAGAGAAGTCACGATCCTTAGAGTATGCCATCGTTGGGGTGGGTCGTCAGACGATGGAAGAGTCCAACTGAATCGGTGCAGAAAGACGTGCAGATGGTGCGATTTCTGTTGGATGAAGGTGTCAAGATTTTACCAACTACAGTCGGATACGCCAGGGAAGACAAGAGTATGGTCGAGTTTCTGAGGAGGTACCAATCAGAGCACCCAGAATCCATTGAGAACGAGACGAGGGAAGATGAATGATGAGGAGTTGTGTGGATGCTCTGAGAGGGCGGGGACCAACTGAATGATAAAGGCTGATGAGAGCAGTTCGTTTGCTTGTTACCGTTGGGTGATGAGATGAGAGAACCTTGTTGAAGAGACCACACTGCACTCGTCATATGCGTGGCAGAGAGTTCCCTCCATCATCTCCATCTCACCGTCCACACTTGTTTTGGCCACCCAGAAGGTGCCATGCATGGCCTTTGTTTCTTCACAAGAGATAAAATACAGAAAAAGAGCAAAGGGACCTCCTTCTGTCCTTGCTCATCTGTCCCTCTCATCTGTCCCTCTCATCTGTCTCTCCATCTCTCCTCTTGTTCCTTAGAGGAAGAGAAGGCAAGAAGTCTGACCGAGAAAGAGGAGGAAGATGTAACAAAGAAGAAAGAAGGAGAGGAGAGAGAACCAGCGTCAAAGCTTGTTGGTGTCCTGTATCTGTCTCTGAAGAGAAGAGAAGATGTAATTCACCTGCTTGTTTTTTCAATGCAACAGCTGCAGAACTTCAGAATGAACATACTTGTATGATAGAGAGCAGCCTGACACACTTTTCCTTCAGATTCAAGACTCTACACATGATCAAAAGGGAAAAGTGAGAGCCACCATTGTACCAAACAAATGTCAAAGAGAAGGGAAAATTGAAGAGAAAAAGAAAAGGGTTGTGCACAGTCAGTCTTTGATGTTGTGAGGCCAAAGTAGAAGTGAAAGAGGCAAGGTGCTCTGCTGAGCAGATCTTACAGCACAGAGAAGAAAGTCATACACAGAGACAGAAGAGGAGCCATTTTTTGTTTTCAACACTTTGTTATTCCAACACAATTGATATCATCAGTTATCACCTCTAACATCTGTCTCATCATCAGTTTCTACTTGTTCTTCCTATATGTTTCCTCAAGTCTTCTTTTCACCTTGGCTGTTTGTGTGTGGCCATTGTCTCTTGCATAATGGAATGGCATTTTACCGCTTCTATCAATACATCTGATGTTAGCTCCCATCTCTAGCAGCAGCTGCTTCTGTATCAGTCTCCTAACTGTTTCCACTTCTCTACCTTCACTGTCTCTTTGCAACCATGTTTGCCTGCCTCATGCAGTGGTGTTCCACCATTAATGTCAACATACTCATTGAGGTATTCACCACCTGTCTTGAGTAACAGCTGTCTATATGTTACCTTTCAATTTTCTTTCTCACTTCTCTCACCTCCACTGTGTCTATGTGGCCATATCTGCTTGCATGATGTAATGCAATTCTACTTAAAGTATCAGGATGAGCAACATCAGCTTTCTTCCCCAGTAGCAACTGTTTTGCATCAATCTTTCCATTTATTCTTCACTCATTCTCACCTTCACTATCTCTGTGTGGCCAAATCTGCTTGCACCAATCAATGGTGTGCTATTGTATTCATCAGTGCAGTCAATGTCAGCACCCATATGCAGTAGCAGCTCATTTTATGTCAGTTTCTCCCCTTTATTACAGTTCTCACCTTGACTGTCTCTGTTCTACCATAACTGCTTGCATCATGCAATGGTGTCTTTCCCTTGATATCAGCTGTGCTGATCTTGGAACCCATCTCTATCAGCATCTATCCAAACATTAGCCCCCTGCAGCTTTCTCACATGTTCTAACCTTGACTGTCTTTGTATGACCACAACTGCTTGCATGATGCAATGGTATCTTTCCCCCAATATCAGTATAAGTGATCTTAGATCCCTTGTCTATTAGCAGCTGACCAAATGTCATCCTGTGTAGCTTTCTCACATGTTCTCACCTTTGCTGCCTCAGTGTGACCACAATTACTTGCATAATGTAATGGTGTTTTACCATTGTTGTCTGTGCAGTTGACATTAGCTCCCATTTTGGTTAGAAACTAATTTCAAATTAAACACTCATGGCTATCATGCTTACCTCTATTGTTTTCATATTATTTGCTTTAGATGCTGCATGCAATAGTGATTGCCCTGATATATCAGAATAATTGAAATCAAAACCACTCCCTATGAGTATCTTGTACAATATAAGATTTCACCATTGTATCTCATTCTCTCTCACCTCAACAATATCTACCTTGGTTTCTGATTGATCTGTATGGTGCATACAATCTGTGTGAGCATTATGTCTTCTTGTATAGCTCTCTATCAACATCTGTATAAATCAGATTACTTTGTATCTATGCATACAATGTCTCTCACCTCAATTGTATCTCTATGATCATTCAAATATGCCTCATGTAATGCTGTCATATTGTGTCCATCAGTATGGCCCACATCAGCTCCACTCTGTAGTAGCAGCTATCCTTACAATCAGCATCTGTGTAATCAATTATTACTTTTATACCTTTACTGTCTCTGTGTGACCATTTCTGCTTGCATGATGCAATGCTGTTTTACCACCATCATCAACCCAACTAATATTAGCCCCCATCTCTAGTAACAGCTATTTTTATGTCAATCTTTGCTTTCTCTCACTGGTCCTTACCCTCACTGTCTTGGTGTGACCATTGCTGCTTGCATGGTGTAGTGATGTTCTATTGACACTATCAACCCAGCTAATATCAGCATCCTTCTCAATCAACAACTGTCTGTGCATTGACATCCATGTATCTCTTTAATTCTCACCTTCACAACCTCTGTGTGACCATTGCTACTTGCATGAAGCAGTGATGTTCTACCATCACTATCAGCATATCTAATATTTGCTTTCTTTTCTAGCAGCAACTGCTCTGATCAGTCTTACATCTTTTCCTTCTCATCAGTCTCACTTGTACTGCCTCTGTCCAGCCATTACTGCTGGCAAAATGGAGTGATGACTGCTTTTTATCACGACTACTAGTACAATGATCAACATTAGCCCCCATCTCCATCAGTAGCTGTCTTGCATTAACTCTCATGCATTCCCTCACTTGATCCTACCTCCATTGTATCTGTATGACCATTGCTACTTGCATGATGGATTGGAACTCTACCACTTCCATCGATACAATTGATGTCAGCTCCCCTTTCTATCAGCAGCTATCTTTGCATTAATGTCTTTTATCTTTTTTATCACATATATCACCTCCACTGTCTCTGTGCAACCATATCTACTTGCATTATGCAATGGTGCTCTACCCTCATTGTTAATACCATGAATGTCAGCCCCTATGTCCACCAGGAACTAGCCAATATCAAATCTCTGAATTTCAAATGCACCATACCTCAACAGCATCCAGTTGATTGTTGATACATGCGTTCTCAAGTGAGATTGATATGGCTTTCTTTGCCATATCAGATGTTCTCTCTCCTGACTCAATGAAGATCATCAAACTGATACATTGGTTTGTCTGGGTATCCAGACCATCAGACTTGGCCCATTGGCATGCATCTTCTACTCTTGATTCTATCTCTGACCTAACTCAAACATCAGCCTAACCTTCTCTGCCTCTTACTCACCTCCTAGCCTGTTGGGCTTCAGTTGCATCTCTCAATTGTTGCAGGTAGATGGAGATATCAATTTTGTACATTGCAGAGCACTCAAGAACAGCCTTGTTGTAATGGATCTGTCTCATCACATCTTGCAGTGTGGCTCTCTGTTGCTGAGCTAATTTCTTCTTGCATCTGTTGATAGTCCTCTGATCATGCCAAAAGAAGGCTGATTCTGCCCATGTGGCCCATACAGTTATGTTGTCTATGTTCCTCTCAGCTGCCCTTGCATAATGATCCCATGAACTCTCAATCAAGCAGTCTATCTTCTCCCTCTTTGTCATCTCAGATGTTGCTCTGCCTAGCACAATATTTCTGCCCCAATCTTGATCCTTCATGCATCTGGCTGTGTAATCCAGCAGATAGGCATACACCATCTCATGTGTATCACTCAGACTCCATAGTCTTTCTAGAGAGAGCACTGGCTGTGCAATCTGGTCTGTTGATGGTTCACTGTCTGTGTGTAGTGACAATTGCCTCCACATCTCCTTGATATGTATGTTATATCTCTCTGTGCTGCACACCCACTCTTGCAGATGTCTGCATGTGTTGTGCACAGATCTGATGTCTCTAGGTGACAGGTGATACAGAATGTTGAGTACAATCTCTCCACTCAGTTCCTATATACAAAGTGTGAGATATGATCTCTACTGTCCAATTCACCTGAAAATAGCTTGGTGCATATTGATCTTCCAGCTTGTCTGTTAGCTCCTGCAACAATCAACACATCAACTGATAAATGCTCACCTCAGACTCTCTCTTCAGCTTGTTCAGTCCTCCTGTGCCATGTTGATTCTCTTGATCTCCATGCAATTGCCTCTCATATCTATCTTCTACCCTACTGATGTCACACATCAACAGTAATTAGAAAGTTTATACCTGTGGTATCTGATGTCCAAGTATTCCCCTCTGTCTAGCAATTCTTTCAGTGACTTCTGTTCCAGTGGCACCCTTGCCATCTCTTCTTCACTAGACTCTTCTTCACTGCCTTTGTCCTCTTCCAAGAAGAGTTGTACATCATGATGTGACTCAATCATGAACAGTGACTTGACTCTTGATTTCAGTGTGTCCATTGTGATATTGTCTGTGGGCAGTGACATAGATCGGTAGTACTCTTCTCCATACACTCTGATGTATGTGTTGTGGCCATTTTCATTCAAGTCCAGGGGTTTCTCATCCTTTGTGACATCAATTACAATATCATTCAAAAACAATCTGACCTCTTCTACAAATGCATCATATTCCTCTGCTGAGCACGGCTCTATCTTGCAAAATACAACCTGTTATAGATCAGTGAATGATTCTCACATCAACACACTCTGCTGTTCTTGTCTTCTGCTTTCCTCTTGAGATATGTGGCCATCTGTAGTAGCATATGAGCAGATATTGATGACAAGAAGAGTCCACCTCTCTGACTAGTTGCACGTTCTCTTCTGTCACTCTGATGACCCTGACAGTTTTTACACATCCACTCTTTTTGTGACGTTTTTCTCCCTCAATCTTTGGACTATCTTCTCTGACCCTCTTCCGTGAATCATAATTGTAGTCCTCTGTTGCAGTGATCCTCACTTGAGCTCCTGGTGTAATGTGTTCCATTCTACTCTCACAATCAGTGAATGAAAAAGACTTATTGCACACCCTGCATTTGGGCCTGGTTGTTTCATTCCTTGTTGTCTGCTCACAACAGAGACTTGTATGATCTTGTCTGCTGATGCCTCCAAGAGCTTCTGTAACTCAAAGCAGATTTTTGGCAGTTCAATGGAAGACGCCTCATTGTCACAGGGATCTCTGAACTGTAGTTTAGCTCTTTTTCCCCTGGCCTTGGAGTTTAGTGGTGTAAACTCAAACTCTTGTGTTGCATCTAGTTTGAGCTGGATCCTCAGAATGGATGGTGAATCATCTGATCTCAGCCATACATGATTCCAGTCTGACCCATTGCAAACTACTATATGACACACAGAGATCTGTGATGAATGTCACTACAATGAAGAGGAGATATCATCACCATGGTCAATCTGTTGCCTACAATGAAGCTCTCCATTTGATGTATGTCCACTGCATCTTCAGCACAGTGTGTTGTCATCTCCTCTGATCCATCCTCTCTTGTCCTGATGAATGACACATGTCCCAGCTTGTGAACTGCCTCTGGATAGTACTTGCTGAGATTGTCCAAGCAGTCTAATAAGTCTGCCCTATCCTGATTGTGTGACCAGATGATCTTGTATGTAATTGGTCCACTGTCCCAATAATACTTGTATTGTATCTCTACATATTGACCCTACAACAATATCAGTAGCCCTTGTCATGCATCACTCACTGCTCTCCACAAAAAATAGTTATTGGCATCTCTTGGGGTCAGCCTCATTCCCTTGCAGTTCTGTGGGTACCATTGATGTCCTTTTCCAAACACAATGATCTGATGCAATGAATTCTTGAAGATCCAGACACCTTCCTTGTTTCTGCTCAAGTAGTTCATGGACCTGTTTTGATTAATCCATATCTGTCTCTCCAGATGCAATCACCCGCAGGCTGTTATGTTCTTTTTACAGTCTGAAATCCACTGACTCTCAATGACTCCTCCATATGATGGGCGTCTGCTTGTCTCCTGGAATACAATACATCTCTGCTGCTTCATCTCTGGTGTCAACTTCTTCTGAAACTTTTCTGATGATAGTCTGGGGAGATACTTCAATGTCCACTTTGCACAGAGCGCCAATATCTTCAGATGGTCCACTGAACATGGATTCTTTTCCAGTTTATCTCTTGCCCTTGTAGACAGTGAGTGGCACAAGATGAATTGGTGCTCCTCACTTTGATATGTTATCATTGATTGATTTCATCAGATCGTCGTCTTCAATCTCCCAAGGACAGTCATCAAAAATACTTTCCGTGCTTTCGGTAGGAGATGAGGTCAAGTTGTAAGAGAATGGCTCTACCCTGAGAAAGAAGTCATTCATCATTCCTTCAATTTTTCTCACTCTACGTCTGTATTTGCAGGTGGAGATGCAATATTTGAGCTGTTGAGCGTGGACTAGATTGTCTTACAATGAGGTGTATCGCTTGTTCTCACCTCATCATAGAGAAGACTTGGATTGTAATCTGCTAGGCTTAACATTTGGTCAAGATAAGTTTGGTCTATCTCATCCAACGGTGGTACCACGTCTATATCTATTCTCATCTCAGCATTGTATGTCTCTTTCTTCTCCTCTGACAGATGGAGAATAAATGGTAGAGAGCTGCACCTTGAGAAGTTCGAGACACGCTTCCATAGTGGACATTCTGACCACCCACATTTGCTGTTCATCGTTCAGAATCAGAACCTCCTGTATATTGTCGTTGGAGCAAAGCACATCGAAATCTCACCATTGATCTTCCCTATCCAATCCATGATCTGCTTACGTGGTCCCAATGGAAATTCTTCTGCCTTCAACTCTTCGATTGTGAGTTTCAGAAGCGTCTCCCCATGAAGCTCTTGTTTTCTGAATCTGTCTCTGTGGTTGGACAAGGCAGGTGTCGAATTGATCATGGAGTCAAACCAATGCATCACTTGGTCTGGGGTCCACGAAATCACTTCCTCGGGTGTGTATGTTCTGTTTATCATGTCAGAGGAGTTCTTCTCATCTCTCGACTCACAATTCTTCTGGAACTTGCATTGGTAGATCCTGAGGACCCACTCCGTGAAAGGCAGACTCTTCCATCGGAACGTCGGATGATCTCTTCAACGATCTGTGGGTTGTAAAATCATTTATCTCCTAAACATGCAAAATATTTCGATTTTTTGGCGAACAGAATCAGTGCCACATTCCCAGAAGGGGGTGTCTGTCATCTTTATTGAATGGTTTCTGAAGCCGGAGCCCCCAACCAGAGCTTTGAAGGCGCAGCGACTTCCATTGAAGTGCTCTAAGCACTGGAAATGCAACTAATTGCTATTTGAACCTCTTTTGGAACTGGAGCAAAGTAGGGAATAGGTGAAGGTATGGATGAACAGAGAGAAGGTATAAAAGGAAAAGAGAGACGGTTTGGAATGAACAGAGAGAGTGACACATCTCTTCGTAGAGAGAAAAATATAAGAGGGGAACAAAAGACTGAACGAAGATAAGAAGACGAGGTGTGATGATAGCAGCTTCCTTACGCTTCCTTACTCGACGATCGGTCAAAGCTTGGAGCAGGAGGAGCCAGGCTCCATCACCCTGACCCATTCAAACCGCAGGATCATCGACGCTGGCAGTCATAGAACCAATTGTCCTCCGCCATATTCATCGGCGGCATCGTGGACTGGCGATCTACGACGTACTGCAAACGGTATAGAGTGACCTCTCTGTCTCTCACATTCGACGATTTACATTTGTCCTGTGTTGACTGAGAGGTGAATGGATTTGGATGAGTAAAACAGCGACGTATCCCTCGTCTATTCAAATCTAGCGTGTGTGTCTTGAAGACTGGGTGCATCATACGCTTCACTCCTCACGTGTACCTTGCCGAGTGGTGAGATACATTCGGTGAGAAGAGATTAATGGGATCTAGTTCACCTTTTTAGAGTGGAACGATATGTATTGTGTGACGTGTCTCTTCGTGCTGCGGGGCTTCAGAGGGAGATGCACAGGACATGGAATGTGATGTCCGTGATCTCCATCACACCAATGTGATGATCGAAAGCGAAGACGATCTCTTTGTACTCTTCTGGATAAGAGAATGGCTTCGGGAGGAGGTCGGGCTCCCAGGATATTCGATCACCTCTTTAATCGTTGTATCATGTGGACCGATACCCAGGGTAAATTCATGCCTCTGACGTGAGTCAATCAACGATCATACAGAAGACGATCTACTTGATGTATTCGTGTAGATGGGCTACATGACCGACGTATCATCTCTTCATCGAGTTTAGGATTTCTGTAAGCATTACATGTGGCCGAGAAGATCCTTCGAAGAGGAAACTCCTTGGCATTGAATGTTTCAGCCATCACTGTTCCTTTTGCAGGAAAACGATCTTGTATCGGTTTCGATGTACTAGCTGCATCCCTAAATGTACCCTCGTATGTTACAGAGAGGAGGATCAATTGCGCAGGACAGCCTCGGCTCACAGTTCTTCAGATTTCAGACTCTAAGCGTGAGGGGAAGGTGTCTTTTCAACTGTGGTGCCCGTATGACCGCAATCCAGCGCAGAATGACCCCCGACACTTTGAGACCCGCCTAATGATCCGCTGTGGGGAACTGTCATAGAATTGGAAGAAAACTTATCCTGCGGGCCAAAACCCATTTCGCGTTTCGGATCGTGTAATGGCGTAGAAATAATCAAAAACGAGTTTATGCGCGGCGGCATCACATCCACAAACAGAGAAGTCCTTTCTCATGAAACACACACCGTCACTCGTGCCGCACCTCTCAGCTATCGAGCGATCACAGCTATAGATCCTCGGAGGATGCAGAGGTTGTCAGGTGTCGTTTTTTTCCCAGACACCCAACCTCCGAGGATCGAAAACTGAGAAATGGTCCATCCTCCTTCGAGGCAGGCGTCCTCCCCGTTCAGACGACTATCCTCCGGCCACCACATCGATGTCGCTGTGCTCACTTATTCGCAGACAACATAACACAAGCCACGCAACCTTCTAAGGTGAGGAAGATGAAGACGCGTCTGAGATCGTATAGAAGCGCTCCATATGAACACTTTTGGTTTGATGCTGAGAACTGAAGAGGAGGGAATCGACAGCTACTTTGACTTGGATTCTTTCACCACCGCTGTCTGCGAGGCCATTCACAACGAACACACAGCCACAGCTCCCACAGCCCACAACAATAAGGAAGATCAGATTTGGATTGAATTCACTGACGGCCTGGTGGAGGAAGAAGTGCAGGGAGGGCCGATGAAGAGGAGAGTGGAGAGGAGAGAGAAGGAGAGAAGACCGAAGAGTACGGAGGAGGAGAGAGGAGGGAAGAGGCTCAAGAGTCTGGAGGAGAGAGTGAAGAATTGAACATAGATAAATATCCAAGAGAATAGCGGCGTTCTACAATGAGGATCAAGTTTCCTTTTAAACACATCATCTTAGCCACAGCCAACATAAAGAAGGCCGTAATGAAGATAGTAGACACCAGCGATATGCTTAGGTTCTTCGAACAAAGAAGTGAATCAAAGGTGAGATTCATGATTGACTGCACTTGACCCGTGAAGTGAGAGGACTGATAAAATGATAGATTTCAATCTACCGAATGAATACCGAAGAGAGAAGGGAAAGTTGAAGAGAAAGAAAAGGGTCGTGTACGGTAAGTCTTCGATGTTGTGAGGCCAAAGTAGTACAGGAAGAGAGAGTATGGAGAGAGGTAGAGAGGAGAAAAGGAAGGAGGGGAGGAGAAGATGGAGGGATAGAGAAAGGGAGGTGTGAAGGGGGTGCTGAGCTGAGCGGGCCTTGTGTTTCAGCACAGAGGCAGAAGAGGGACAGAAGAAGAGGCGACGAACGAACTCAAACTACAACCATCATGTCGTAGACAGAAGGTGAGTCCACTGTGATGAATGTCTCTCGTGAAAAGTGAGAGACACAATAAACAGCATCGTATGTCTCTGTCCATTCGATATCGACATTTTCTATCATTCCATCACGTTCTCTTTCCATCTCCATCTACATCAAAGTATATATACTGTGTCTCTTCTCTCTTCCCTCCATCTTCTTCATCTCAAGAGCTATCAGAAGACAGGTGAGAGGTCGAACAGATGGAAGAAAGCATCTCATCTTACATCTTCTCCGCCCGTTCTGTTCATTGGATAACTCGTCGGATGATGTTGTCTTTAGACCAGTAGCCACAGATGAAGAGACCTTCGAGATGAACTACGAGCTGGACGTACTGAATGAGCCCCCAAATCTGGCACATCGACTCTCCCCCATTCGAATAGGTGATCCAATGACCTTGACCTCTTTCACCTGTAACTCTGATTCAGGTGTCATTCACTGTCCCTCCTCACACCTCACAGAGGAATCCCCCGTCGTTCATTACACACTGGAGCCCACGCTTGACGAGCTCACTCTAAGGCTCAGCACGAGGAGCAACCCTAGGAGCAGGAGAAACCTGCCGAACGATGCTTTCAAGCGGTCCATAATCTGATCAAACTTCTGATGGAAGATTTCAACCACTCCAAGAAGTCTGTCACTGAGAGGCTCAACAATCTCTTCCAGCCTGAGCCCCTCGACATAAAGAAAAATGGATTTCAGTCCACAAACGAACACAAAACAAATAGCACGGAGACGGACATCTCCAGCTGAAGAGACGATCATCTTGATAGGTAATTCGCATCATAATCGACGATACTCACTGAGACTTGACCTTCAGGATTCTATTCAAAACGATTCGATCCAGTATACATTTAAAACGCTTAGAAGAGGAGATCCATCAACAAACAGATAAACAAACAGCTTGTATTCTGAACCGTCTTCAATCTCGGACCGCTCGGCCACCGATCTCACCCACGTGGAACTATCAATCTGTCTTGTTCCCAGAGAGGGAAGATCAGAAGAACATCATTCAACGTGAGGCTGTCCTGACCGAAAATTCGGCTGAAGACGGTGAACACGGTGAGGATGCACGACAGGAGGCCTTGTAGGTCACGCACATGAGTTTGAGCGCAGACGATCAAAGGCACCCTTGGACAGAAGATCCAAACCATCGATGCCTACCATCGATTTCTCTACCATCCTCTCTTCTTCCAGATTACACTAGATCAACAAAAGAGGGACGCGGATGCTTTCTCAGAGCTGTGAGGAGGTGGGCCGAACAGTTGTTCACTCCAAACCTTCCCTTCGAGATCTTTCAAAGGTCGGCACACACCCATCACGAACAACAATGTCAGTTCTAGCGACCGCATCATGGAACTCGAACAGAAACTCGCTGAAGCAGAGAAGAGATGCAGCGAAATGAGAGAATCACTGAATAAATACATGGTTCCTCAGCTGCAAATCAACAGAACCAAATACAATCATCAGCTGCGGGAGACATGGTGGTCAGAAGAGTTCACTGTGTCACAGAGCCACCACAGGAGGCCGCCACATGGAGTTTTCCAGACGAAAACAACATTATCCTGGAGAAGGTCAACCTCATCCGAGCCATGTTCTATAACGGAGAGATGCTCAACATCCTCCACAACGGATTTGCCAAGGAACACATCCTCAACGATAGTCAATCACCATTCTGCTCGGTCGAGATCAACATTCCACCCAATCTCTTGGATAATCTTCCACCCAACCTTAGACCCACGCACCTTCAGATGGTCCTCATCATCCTACATCGATCTCCTCCCATGGCCTGCTTTCACAGATCGACTCTTATCTGTAGCGATTCTCATCGAGAAGAGAATGAAGATGTGCTGTGTGCAGACATGCACGATAACAGAGAAGGTGATCATCACCTAACGATGAATGCTCCTGGGAGATCAGTGAATACTTCCCCACGAAATACCGGTTTCTCATGGACTGCTCAGGTCCACCAACTGGTGAAGATCACAGACTCCGATCCTTGTGTCATTCGACCCTGTTGTAGATGCGGAATTTAACCGTTCTATTTCACATCAGGCCCTCGAAGAATACACCAATCAAACGAGGGCATGAGTGTTTCCAAGAAGGGGTATGACGTTCAAAGCGTATCTAAAGATACGCTTCGGCGACATAGCCAGATTGCTTGTGGGTCACTTCATGTTCCTGATGCTAACACATAAAGGTGCCGCCTGCCGTAAAGTTCACACCAGCTGCGATAAATGTGAAGAGCTTTTTGCAAGATCTCGACTAAAATCATCACAGCACGACCTTGTTCACGTTGCGTCAGAAGAAAAATACCTTGTGAAGAGCCATCGGTAAGACCAAAAAGGTTGGAATCCCTGAGATTAGACAGCTGATTTGTGTCAGATATGACAACCCATCGCAGCGAGAATCCAACAATCATCAGTCTGATCAAGTGATGGACGAGTTATTTCTCGACTGGGATTTCAGGTCCGTTTTATTACCGGCAACAGATGCTTTCTTTTCCTCTTCCAATCGAGGGACGAATTCTTCAGAGCCGCTTTCATCTCCACCAGGTAGTCTGGACCCATCCATAGTACCTGATCCCCCTTCACTCGCTAGTATTGAAAGAGAAGAATTCAACAAGGTCACACATGGAGTGTGAGGAACCTAATCCTGACCACCTGAAAAAGTACAGGGGCCTTACGTGTGAACCGGTGTGGAGAGAATACAACAAAACCGTCACACAGCTCAGAGATTTCTGCACCTCCAAGCAGAAGAAACAGCTGTGGGATGAGTATCGAAACGGCTTAAATGAGAGCATCAAGTCCGCAGATGATATACAGGTGAGATCACATGAAATGTACGTGGAATAACCAAGAAATAGATACCTACCATCATTTGGAGAAGGCGTGAGTGTGATCGTATCAACACTGATCTTAAGCGTGTAGATGTTATTCTTTATATCAATCAGGCTTATGCGGAAGCAACAGGTGATCTATTGGTATCTTTCAACAATGAAACTTGCAGGGTTTCCTCAAGGAGATCCCGGTGACCATCTGACCATCTTTGAAATGTCCCCAAAACAAGCACTTGTCGATGTGATCAAATTCATTCCTACGCTCATTACAACGAGACAGATTGAAAAGTTTTCCATCGTGAGTGAATGATGCTCGCCGTGTCATCCAGAGTTTACTCTGAAATGTTTACAGATGAATTACGAAGTGTCCTGCGTGGATGGGAAAGTCGCTCGCATGGCGATGCACGTCACAGTGAAGAGGGATGTCTTTGGATTGATCAACTACTTTGTGGCTCATGGCATCTTTCATCATGACCATACTTCACCACTGCAGCCACAGTTGATTGCAGCGTACGACGGTCAAGGGAAGCCCGTACATGTCTCAGCCTGATTGACTCTCGAAGATAAAAAAATCAAACATGCTTCAACTTTTTCCGAGTAGAGGTGATGAAAGCAACAAATCTTGATCGTCGAATTCCATTGAAAGAATCACAACATGATTCGGATCTATGGTATGAACTCTGTGATAACGGGTGCGATCGAAAAGAAGAACGGCACCAATCCCCGGTTAGGGAAGTGCTAGTTGTAGCACAAGGTCATCAGACCAGATTTGATGATGAGCGACTCACTCTGCACGAGGTCCGCACTCATTCCTCAGCTCTCCTGCTCGATGTCAGAGAGAAGTAAGAGAAAATATTCACCTGTAGCGTGGTAAAAGATGATCTATGGTTCAGGCCGGATGGGCTCCATGTAAGTTTTAATCGATCACAAAGATCCCACTGCATGTTCTCAAACCACGATAGATTCTTTGAGATGCTTTCTCCTCACATCAGAGAACGACAGAGTTTGAAAGTTTCAGAAGGAGATTGAGAAGTCTTCGGAGAGAGCAACGGAGACTCAATTTGGTAAGAGAAACGAACAGATGTTCGATCAATGATTGGTCGATCTCATAATTAAAGGTGATGAAATGTGGTGCAATTTCCAGAAGCAACATTCGACCCAAAGAACTCTGATAACGTCACGTTAATCCTGAAAATCCACAATCAAACTTCTTCCATTCCAGTATGATGTGAGTTGACTTCGGTCGTAATCTCTGTGATGCATGATCGCGATTTTTGAATCTTTTTAGCCATTCGTAGATCGATCGGGACTTCGGGTACCGAAGAAACCTAGGTCGGGCCTGTCAATCTGAATGAATGAATGCTTCGTGACTTCAATTCATAAACAGCGAAGATGAACGCAGACAAGCTAACCATCAACATCTTAGCTCTACCGGAGACTTCTGACGAGACGACACACAGACCCACGGATGTTCGTACACTCTTCATCGGTGCATCAGCTGACATACTGCAGGACATCAACGTAAAGGAAAGTGTCAGAACATTTGAAGACGTAGCAGCAAGCTTGGTCGAGAGTGTTAAAGACATCGAGCTGGAAGACTTGTCACGAAATTCCGATCTCGAGAAGGCAACCCTTCCCGAGGGTCTCAATGTGAGCTATGCACGTCGATCATGGTTGACAACATCAGGTCAAGAGATGGTTCGAGGACTCTGTACGGAACAGATTAGCCCAAGGAGGTCACACCAAGAAGGTTGGCTTCTCGGCTCATCTCTTCGTCTCACATCCAAACAGATGTCAGTGATAGCAAAGAACTTGACCGTCGTTGGAAGGGGAGCTGCAGGTGAGCCGACGTCATCCCTCGGCGTATAACTCGACGATAGGTACTGTCATTCCTGACAACATGTCTTCGTTCACGGCATTGTTCAAACTACTGTGGATTCCCTCTTGGTATGAACTTTTGTTGATTGTACTCATATTTCCATCAGGTTTTCCAAAAAGAAAGAGGATCTTGATTTCAACATATTGAAAGATGTTTCTGCTTTCTGTCAAGAGGGAGAGATGCTCCTTGTTTTGGGTAGACCTGGATCAGGATGTTCCAGCTTCCTTCGTGTCATTGCTAACCAGAGGGACAACTTTGTTCGAGTTGACGGTGACGTGTCCTACGGAGGTAATGAATGTTCGATGAATGATAGAGTGAAGTATCACAGGAATTCCGGCGAAAGATTTCAGAAGATATCTGGGTGAAGCCATATACGCACCAGAGGAAGATGCCCATTATCCCACCCTCACTGTGAAACAGACTCTGGATTTTGCATTGAGGATGAAGACACCCGGCCAGCTCGGAAGCTTCGACAGAAAGAAGACGTTTCGTCAGAGTGTCTCTGGTCTCCTCACGAAAATGTTCGGCCTCACGAAGCAGTGCGACACGGTGAACGATTCTGTGAATCGATCTTGATTGATGGGAATTGTAGATGGTGGGAGACCAATGGATCAGGGGGCTGTCTGGTGGCGAAAGGAAGAGAATGACCATCTCTGAAGCAATGGTATCCACCTCACCCATCAACTGTTGGGACTGCTCCACACGTGGTTTGGACTCTGCTTATGCTCTCAGCTACGCTAAATCGTTGCGTGAGTACAAATGTTGATGTATGTCGTCTGACACGGGCAGGTATCATGAGCGATGTGCTGCACAAAACCACCATTGCAACATTCTACCAAGCATCAGAATCCATCTATCAGCTCTTTGATCGTGTGTTGGTGTTGGAAAAGGGGAGATGTATCTATTTCGGTCCCACTTCAGAAGCGAAGCAGTATTTCATCGATCTAGGTAAGGTGTCATGAGTGACACATGTTGAACGATGCAGGCTTCGAGTGTGAACCCCGCAAGTCCACGCCTGATTTCGTCACTGGAGTGACAAACCCACAAGAGAGGAAGATCAAAAAAGGGTACGAAGACACAGCACCTCTTGATTTCGTATCATTGGAAGACAGATGGATGGCATCCGAGGCAAAGAAGAGGGCTGATCAAGTGAATCATCATTGTTGCGCTGTGACATGAAAGATCGATTCTCATTGTGACAATAGGCACTCGAACAAGCGGCCGATCAAATCGAGCGAGATCAACCCGCCGAAGAGTTCATCCAAGAGGTGAAGGAGATGAAGGGAAAGAGTGCAAGGAAAGGGTCTCTCTACAACGTTTCCATCTTTTCCCAAGCTGCAGGGCTGGTGAGAAGACAAGCACAGCTGGTGTGGGGCTTCAAGTTGTCCTTGGTTGTTCGGTACGTTTCAGTGATCATCCAAGCTCTCATCTATGGTTCCGTATTTCTCAACATGCCCACCAACAGCACCGGCGCTTTCACTCGGGGTGAGAGTTATCTGCCTTGATGATGTCTCGAAGTCTCTGACGATAGACAGGTGGAGCCATATTCTCTGCTATCATGCAGAACAGTTTCGTTGCTACAGCTGAAATCCCCAATACATTCTTTGGGAGACCCGTCTTACAGAAGCAGAAAACCTACGCCATGTACCACCCTGCCGCCTTCCACATCGCTCAGGTGAGGATCCTCTTCTGCTTGAGTCTCACCTCGATCAGGTGATCGTTGATGTTCCCATCGTTCTGGTACAAGCCCTCTTGTTCTCGGTCATTTCCTATTGGATGTACGGTCTACAAGCGGAGGCGGGGAAGTTTTTCGTCTACTTCTTCACCCTATTCATCACCATCATGTGTCTCACCGCTTTCTTTCGAGCTCTGGGTAATCTCAGTCCTTCCTTCGATCTGTCTCAGCAGGTGCGTTTTTACACCATCCATCATCGAAACCTGATCTGATAGGCCATGGGTGTTTCAATCATCGTTCTATTCACCTACTGTGGTTATTTCATCCCGTACAATCAGGTGAGGCACAGAGAGATATTCCTCTGACCCCCGCAGATGAAACCGTGGTTGATCTGGATCCATTGGATCAACCCCTTCGGGTACGCCTTCAAGGGGTTGCTCCTCAACGAGATGAACGGCCTCACCTTCGATTGTTCCACCTCAGGACACGTACCCAACGGACCAGAGTACACGAACCCAGCTTACCGTGTCTGTGCCTTGGCCGGTGCAATTCCCGGTCAAGTCACGACCACCGGCGAGACCTACGTGAATACGGCCCTGGGTTTCAACACGGGCCAGATGTCCATCAATATTGCCGCCGTTTGCTTCCTCTGGATCCTCTTCGTGGCCGTCAATTGTCTGGCGGTGGAATACCTCAACTGGTCCTCTGGAGGCTTCACAAAAAAAGTGTTCAAGGGGGGTAAGGCACCCAAAGTGAACGAGATTGTAGAGGGAGACCGAAAGGACGTCACTTCAGATGGCGGTGAACTGGAAAGGGTGATGACAATGTCTGGCTCCATCTTCATGTGGAAGGATATCCGTTACACAGTGCCCGTGAAGGGAGGGAAGAGACTCTTGTTAGACGACGTCAGTGGATGGATCAAGCCTGGACAGATGACAGCTCTGATAGGATCTTCAGGTGAGATGAATGATCGATGGAGCTGACGAGGGTAGGTGCCGGTAAGACGACCTTACTCGATGTCTTGGCACAGAGGAAGACTGAGGGAACAGTGGAGGGAACAATGTTGCTCGATGGAAAAGCTCTGAAGAGAGACTTTGAGAGGATCACGGGTTACGTGGAGCAGATGGACGTACACAATGGGTTTGTCACGGTCAGAGAAGCCCTCCAATTCTCCGCAAAATTGAGACAGGAGTCGGACATCTCAATCGAAGCCAAGTATGAGTACGTAGAGAAGGTGAGGGTGATGTCGTGATAAGTGATGACCATGTACAGGTGTTGGAGATGATGGAGATGACTTCTCTTGGTGATTGTCTCGTCGGCTCCTTAGAATCGGGAATAGGTGAATCTGAACGCTTTCAGAAGATGTTTTGCTGAATGGTGGTTTTAGGCATATCCGTAGAGGAGAGAAAACGATTGACCATCGGCATGGAACTGGTTGCAAGGCCTCACATCCTCTTCCTGGTGATCATTCGTCTTTATGAAAAACAACATTTCAAGAATTGATCTCCATTCAGGACGAGCCCACATCTGGCCTCGACGCACAGTCCTCCTACAACATCGTCAAGTTCTGCCGAAAGTTGGCAGACGCAGGCATGCCCCTCGTGTGCACCATCCACCAGCCCTCCTCTGTTCTCTTTGAATATTTCGATCGCCTCCTCCTCCTTGCTAAGGGTGGCCAGACCGTCTTCTTTGGTGACATCGGTCGAAAGTCGAGCACCCTGACAGAATACTTTGAGAAGAACGGCTCCAGGAAATGTTTGGAAGGAGAGAACCCGGCTGAATACATACTCGAGGTCACCAGTGATGAGGAAGAGAACTGGCCCGCTGTATGGAAGGGATCACAACAATTGCAAGAGATAAGAGGGGAGCTGGACAGGTTATCCTCACTTCAGAAGCCAGACAACGGAAAAGAGGCGAAAGAGTTTGCAACCACGACGTGGTATCAGTTTGTGGAGGTGTATCGAAGATTGAACGTGGTCTTCTGGAGATCACCAGACTACAACGTCTCACGTGTTGGTTTGGCTCTCATCGTGGGATTACTCATTGGTGTGTCACCTCTCATCTCTTGCCCCATCTGACAACAGACAGGGTTTTCCTTCTGGGACCTCGAAAATTCAACTTCAGATCTTCAGCAGCGAGTTCTTGCCATCTTTCTCATCTTGATATTGGGGATCATGCTGATCATCGCCGCTCAGCCTCAATTCATGATGTTAAGGGATCTCTTCAAGCGGGACTATTCTTCCAAGTTCTACTCTTGGTTTCCCTTCTCCACAGCCATGGTTGCGGTGGAGATCCCATACTTGACCGTGGCGGCCAGTCTGTGCGTCGTCTGCTGTTATTGGTCTGTGGGCTTGGACTCTACAGCTTACAACGGTTTCTATTTCTGGATTGCTTTTGTGGTCTTCATGTATATGGTAGTAGGTATGTCCTTCGTTATTTAAAGATCTCATTCTTGTCAGCTTTTGGGCAGATGATTGCTTCAATGTCACCAAACATCGTGGTGGCCATGGTGAGTCTATCGGTTCTGTCTTCGTGGTTCATCCCCTCCAGTTGATCTTACCCATCTTCAACACCTTCCTCTTCCTCTTCTCTGGCGTCCTTGCTCCTCCCTACTCCCTCCCTTACTTCTGGAGATCATGGTGAATGTCATTCGTCTCGATCTGTCCTCACCTTCTCAGGATGTATCCTGTTGATCCCTTCCACTACTTCCTCGAAGGTGTTTTGACCACCGTTCTGCATCCCGTACAAGTCACGTGTAATGAAAGAGACCTGCTCACGTACAACGTGCCTGCTGGAGAAACTTGTGGAAGTTATTCGGCTGCTTTCTTGGCACGAAGCACTGGTTATGTGACCGACCCAGAGTCTACAACGAATTGCTCGTACTGTCAGTACAGCTCAGGTCAAGAGTATTACGAGAGTCTGGGGTGGTCCCTCGATCACAGATGGAGAAACTTTGGGCTTCTGTGGTGCTATTGGACATTCAATGTCTTCGCAGCAGCTTTCTTCGTGTGGCTATTCAAGAAACAATCCAGATAAATAAGTCATATACATCATGCTTGGTAGTTGTCTTGTTTATAACAGTGGTACAATAATGACCAACCTTAATAGAGGACGTGAGATGAAGAAAGAGAAGAGCTTCCATCCGTTTGACCTCACCATCATACTTGAGAAAAAGCTATAGTCACAAGACACTGCAACAGCCTTCTTCGATCACCAGAGGCGCATCACAAGCGTGAAGAAGAGAAGAAGGTAAAGGAAGCGGGAGGCATCGATGATTTGTATCTTCTATCCACTCTCATCTTCCGATTCTTGTGATACTTGGTTGGATCCATCGAGAGATGTTTGTTTTGTTTTGTTGTGATCTTTGCCCTTTCTCTGCGAGGTAACACGTTTCGGAATTTATCGAACGAACAACAACAGATGGAAGAGCGTCCGGTATATTATTTGTATGTATGAGACCTGATCTAACGGACTGGAAAGAGCGAGTTCTTGAAAGACTACCTGTGTTCTGTCTGCCACCCTATTTAGTACCCATTGTAGATGCGTTGCGGTACGTTACATCCACATCCTTTGGAGGTACTCCTTCAACTGCGCGAGCGTCAATAAATTGAATCTGTCGTTGAACTGTGGCCTTATCCCAAATGTTCTTCCACGTCCCATCTTTCTGCAGTACTCCTTGCACTTCCGGCGGCAGGCCAAATAACCAGCTCGAGGCCTACGCTTACCTTGGAAGATTATGGAGAGACAAGACCAAGGGAGCAATCGATCTGTTCGCTACAAAACCACAAGAAGGATGGAACGAGACGACTTGTAGAATGTGTTCAGTTGAACAGAGTCGTAATTGAGGCGGAGATAATTAGACAAGATGATGACGGGGAACATCATGAAAAATTAGACAAGATGATGACGGGGAACATCATGAAAAATTTATTGTTTAACAATCCACTCGAATGACCACGTATCCTGACCTGATTGCAATGAACTTTGTTTGACATTGGAGTGACATTCAATCGTCAGAATTCATCGTCTCGAAGACCTCATGTCACGGGTCCAGCCATTCGGACTTGCTTTGGACGTAGTGTCAAAAAGTAAGTCTCGTTTACGGCATTCTGCAATAAAGTCAAAGAGAGAAGAACGTGTGGCGTTCACCTCTGGTCGATGTTTGACGGCTTCGACATATCAATCATGATGAACTGGGTGTGCTTCGCCGCGAGAGTACTCCCAATCTTGATTGTCTGATTATCGCCTGGCTTCACTGGACACATATCCAAGAACTGACCGAATCTGGACCTTGATGAGAGCACGATCATCGTGTCATCATCACACATACCTCTCGTTCCTTCTCTGATATATACGAGCGATGAAGGTTTATGCATTTTATGATGAGTTGGATGATTGAAAGATGTTGAGAACGCCCACGCTCTCTGCAGGAGGCCGTAATTCTTATCGTGAAGCCGGATCCGTTCTGCGTGGCAAAGAATTTGAAATCGACATGGATGTCTACGGTGATGTTGCTGTAGGCGGGGAATCAAGAGCATGGCCTGCAGTAATGCTCCCTCTTAGAATTCAAACTGACTCGCGTGGGAAGGTAGAATCCAGATCATCCTGTGTAGAGGTGTTGTCTGTGTTGTTCCCTCGGCACAAATTTGTCTTGTGAAGGCCAGCCAGGAAAGAGATTGAGAGACGTCTTTCCCACGGCAGCCAAACAATGCAAGGGATGGCCTCTCTCGTGTGGGAGGTGTAGGAGAACCTTTCTATGGTCTGATGTCTGAACTCATTCAGTCAACATCCTCTCGTATCTGTCTCTTCCAGCTGAGGCACGATGGGTGTCAGAATCGCTATACCTCGCTCTGTGGTGGGATGACAGCGATCTGATTCTGAGTTGTGACCAAGTGAGATGATGTCTCCCTTCTCAGTCAGGACCCACACAGAATCGTGCTCTTAAGAGATGGTTCAGTCATTCCACCGCTATGAGGAGCTCTCACCGCGTTCTCAGCTGTGAGTCCTGTCATGGTGATGGCCGTGACCTCCGCTTGCTTGTGTGAGGTGTTCTCTGGTTTGAAGGTGTCCACGACGGTCTCCCTCCACTCTGCTTGAGAGACCTTCTCAAAGGTGATGACTCAGATGCGATTGAGGAGATTGCCCGACAACTCTTCTCGCTTACCACGGAAGGATCTACTGTGAGGGTTCTGTGTGGCGAAGGGTTGAAAGTCACTGTGCATCAGAAAGTGTTGTGTCTGCTTTTCGTTCGAGCTGGAGTCGTGCAGGGTCAATACTACGGTCTCCAGAGTCCTCTCGATCCACTGCAGAAGGCTATTGGGACCACATTGAGCTCGTCCGGCAGCAGCCACTGTTCCTCTCTGACGACCACTGTGATAGGCTGCTCTTGAAGACCTCTCACTGTTTGCTTCTTGATCCCATCAGAGGATGACTCGGCCCATCAGCATCAAGGAAAGATCCGGTCGATCTTCTGCTGGACCCACTGGTGTGGGAGAATTGGTCACGATCGCAGAGGCAACAGTGCCAGAGAGAAGTTGGTTTCACATGTCCTCCTCGTGTCTCTCAGTCGTCTCCTCTTCCAAAGA
Source organism: Planoprotostelium fungivorum (assembly GCA_003024175.1). Taxonomy (NCBI): domain Eukaryota; phylum Evosea; class Variosea; order Cavosteliida; family Cavosteliaceae; genus Planoprotostelium; species Planoprotostelium fungivorum. The sequence continues at coordinate 159,445 of MDYQ01000020.1, read as the reverse complement.
TGTCATTTCCATCTCACCTTCTGGATGTTCGAGAGTGTCGTCTTCCTCTGAATGAGAGGTCAGTTGATCCTCTTCTCTCTGATTGAACGGAGGAGGATCGGGTGAAATCTTCTTGTAATGTCGATCGGCTTCTTTTTGCTGTTCACATAACAGATGTCCTTCACCGCTGATCGATATGGTCGTGAGACAGGCGAGTGAATGACTTGTATCGCGTCCAAGCACAAGTTTGCAATAAGTCTGATAGGGTCAGATCCATTCTTTTCCATTTCATTCACCTCCAATGTCTCCGTTGCCTTCTTTGTCTTCTGTGGATCATCCTTCTCTGCTTCCTTTTTCACGTCTTGTGTGCTCGTCTCTTGCTTGCCTCTTGTCGTGCATCTCGGCTGCTGTCCTTCTTTCTCTCCTCGTGCCTGACATCCAGCTGTCTTCTGTTTCGTCTCTGTTTGACCAGGTAGCCCACAGACCTGATATAGAATCGGTGATGATACTATTGATGCCACTGTGCTCCTCACGTCGAGATAAAGCTCTCAGCCTGCGATCACATGTATCCCACGATCTGTGCCGCCTTCTTCGTCTCGATCGATCGATCCGTATTGTTGGATAGGTGCGATGGGTCTGGGTGATGTAAGGTTCAAAGCGCTGTTGGAGCCAGATGGAGCTCGTCCGGCAGCAGGCAGTGTCCCTCTCTGACAGCCACGGTGGAGGACTGAGGAGACGAGACACTCGACGTTCCTCGTGATGCCATGAAAGAGTGACCCGGCCCATCAGAGCTTAGTTTTGGTGATGAAGGACATGTTCAATCGAACCATCTTCACTCCCCTCTCTTCAACTGCCTGTTCGATCGTGACTTATCTTCCCACCGATGAGTGGTACAGATCTTTCATCACCTCTACATCTGCGGCTCTCAGTCATCTCCTCTCGTGAAGATGTCATTTCCATCTCCTTCTCACCTTCTGGAGGTTCAGAAGTGTCGTCTTTGTCTGCATGAGAGTAGAGAATTTCATCTCTTCTCTCGTTGGATGGAAGAAGGTCGGGCGGAATCTTCTTGTGGAAGAGAGTGTCACCAGTTTCTTGAGATCATTTGGATTCTCGACCTACACACAGTAGATCGTCTCGTTTTGCGGCGCCTGGTTTGTTTGCACCTGTCAATGCGCCGCCAGCCATACAAATGTAGGATGACAGGGCCGTCAGGCGAAGCGCGAAATTTCGCGCCTGTCAGAATCTGTTAGAGGAACGACCTCTTAATGAGAACGCATGATCTGGCCAACATGCTTCTGGCTTTTTGGATACCTGCGGCGAGTAGAATCGAATAAATTCGAAGTCGAAACTTGTGAGCCATGGCCAATTTATTACCTCGACATTCAACTCATTGCCGGCTGAATGTGAACGTTCGTCTGTGAGAGGACTGTGTTTCGCGATGAGAAGTCAGTCTTTATTATATGTGTTCTCACCGTATGGCTTGGTTCGTTTCAATTGACCGTCTTATCCCTCATTATCTCTTCAACGGACAGAGAAATTGCTACTCTTCGTGTTTTGGCCGGTCTTGAGTCCTCATCTTGCGGAGGTGAACTGCAGATAGTAAATAGTGGTCTCTTCGTCAACTACTCACGCGTGTTGTTGAGGCGAACTCGTTCGGTGGAACCCAAAAAGATCAAACTCGTTCATGACTGTGAAATCACCGCCGATGACGTCTTCATCAAAGGAATGACGTGGTGTCTATCTACGTTAGAGACATATAAGGCATGGTCACTCACAAGATTGGTGAGTGTATCTCCCCACTCGACGCCCAGGGATTCGTCGTCCTCTTGTTGAGCGTGATCCGTTGTGAAAGCGTCATCAGGAACATCATCGTAGACAGAAGGGTGATTAGATGTCCCAGACTTCGAAACCGCACGCTCCTTCCCGGATCTTGGGCGTCGATATTTTCTACGTGATGTCAGAGATGATGTGATGGAATTGGCTTGCCTCCGTTGCTTCTCGGTCAACACTGAGGCATCGACCTGAATGAATGAAGCCTTCTTCCCAAATAACGTGCGCGTTCTCCCTTCTTGGTCTCTCAGCACCAGACCACCATTATCGTCAGTGACAATCTCCTCTCCGCTCCGTATTCCCAGCACATTCTGTATTTGTCGCTCATCACTATCGTGACATAGTGTGCGGACATTAAGAGGTTGATTCTCCCATGCAGCTACAAAGCATCTCTCAAAATTGTCCTTCGTTTTCTCGCTGTCAGGTGGTCTACTCTGAGACCCAAGCCACTGACATCCATCCACATTGGCAGCCAGATACAATCGACGAAGGATGATGAGGAAAAGCTCCTTGCACATGTCGGTCTCTGACAAACGTGTCATGACATCATGAATCAAACGATCATACTCACTGTTTGTTTTGAAAATATTATGAGATAATAGACGAGCTAAACAGTGTGCACCCTCTGACCCTTCATTGCTGTATAAATGGATGCCTCCATGGTTGGCAATGAAGTCTGACGAGATTAATAATTTTTAACAACGAGCGATGCGCGATGCGCAACGAGCGATGCACGACAAGTCAATGACGAAGACAATAATGAGCACAGCATTTGATGAGATTCACCTTCTATGTGATCCAGAAGGATGTGAAAGTAGTGGATCTTGATAGACGACGGGAGGAAACATAGTGTGAAAAGTCGCCTTGTAGACGCCAGTAACTGAGGTAGATACATCCTCATCTTGGAGTTCTCTCGGATGCGGCCAGCTGGAGCATCCACAAAGTACTGGAACAGAAGGCGGCTGTTCTCAAATAAATGATAAAATTGCGGATGCTCCACCTTATCCACAATGCCGTGTAGAACAGTAGAATAATTGTCAAGAACGGCCTGACAGGCCGCTCCCGTCATGTAAGGGATATCCACTCTGAAGAGTGTTGGATCCTCCCACACTTCAGGGTTCACCACTCGATATGTCCACGAGCTGAACCCTGTTGGAGATTAAAAATGACGTCTGAGATGACATGTCCCACCCGAGATTTTCCTCATGTTCTCCACAAAGGTTTCTGATGTTTGAGGGAATGTGGTCAGTATGTAACGAAGGAGCCCTTCGACATAGCGTTGTTTTGCGTGGAGGGCACATACCATGATGTCACACGTAAGCTCCCAGTGTCGAAAGCGTAATGTTCGCTGGCCCCATTCCTCTTGACATTTGAATTCTCCGATTCTCTCTTTATCACATTTACACATGGGACAGAAAGGATTGGTGATGTCTTCTCCATCATGGCAGTCCCATAAGAAGGCGATTGCATTTAACGCCTTGATGTCTGGCACCAAGGTGTATCTTACGTGATTTGGTCGCCTGAGATAGAATCAATTGACGCATCATCTTGATCATACTCACATGATTGCATCGTGGATCGATTGTTTCTGTTGATCTGTGAGGGAGGATACGTCGATTTCTGTGTAGATACTTTCCCCCAAACTGTCTGAATCAACGACGGAATAATGAACCTTTCACCTCACGTGACACCTGAAGCCTCTGATTGTCCATCCTTTGTGTCAACAACACTTTGGAGACGCTCGATAATTCTGGTGAAATGTTGCCGTATGCTCTCAGAATCCTCCTTCCCTTTGTAGATCCCAAGAGGGATAGCACTGTCCCGAGATTGAGGATTGAATAACATAAAGTTCAGCGGCACGAGGGAGAACACGACTTGACCTTGATAAACTCGACCGTCTAACGTGAGTTTGAAATGCCACTTGTCTGGCATCTCTTTCCCGCTCAGAGTGCGTGCAATGATCTCCATCTTTATCAAGTCCTTGATGATCGCGATGGGATCAGCATCCCATCCATTCTTGGTGGGGTCGGCTTGCACGTTGTATCTGACCTTCAATTGCTTTGTGATTGCAGCACGTGTTCTTTCGTTTGTACGAGATGAGGGGAGGAGGCCAGAGAGTCCAGACAGGGAATAAAATCTGAATCATATTATTCATTGCCGTCTACAATTAGACACTCACAGATCCCATTGCTGATCGCTGAGTAATAGATTGGTCTGCAGCCAAATGGCCTGGCACAGTTAGACATAATTGAATCGAAGAGATTCACCTTCTCGTTAGAGAGTCGCTTCACGTTGAGGATTTTCAGGAGATCTGCCTTGAAGGTGTTGGAGCTCTCTGCGAGATTGCTGAATATGTCCATCTGGAAATTTCGATCGCACTTCAACTGAAAGACATCAGATCGAAAGAAAGAGAAAGGATCACCTTCACTTTCATCAACCCCTCAAAAGTCTGGCCGAGTGGTTTCAGAATCTTGTTGATCTCATTGATGTAATAGTCGCATCGACTGTAGCTGTATCCAGTACCCAATGTCTCCACAGGTTTACACTCTCGCTTGGTGCATCGTACAGCGTGGGAATCGTGCGTCATAAATCCTGAAGATCCTCAGATGCATCTACATGGTCTAAATCATCACCTAACGCTCTAAGATCGACTATTTTACCTTCCTTGTATTGCTTCGGCGTTGGCACATTGTAATGCATAGAGTTATATCCAATATTGTCAGGGTAACCACTACCATCAGAAGATCGATGGGGTGGTGATGGGATGTAATGCGGATACAACTCCATCGCTTCCCGAGGCGGGAGCCATTCAGGGTTTGGTAGAGGAATCTGGAGATATATTCAGAGTTGCATCAGAGTCTGAGAGAATTGACTCACTGGGTGAGAGTACTGCCAGGCTGATGGTATCTGAAGAGGCGATGATAGCGCTGGGTACTGTCCATGTGATGGTGGAATGATCTGATGGTTTGTCACTGATGTGCGATAATGATGATCGATGATACGATAATCTTGATGATAAATGATGCGATAATGATGATGATCAGTGATACGATAATGACGATAACAAGCAACGATGCAGATGACAACAACAAATTCCAAAGAGATGATGATGATGATGGATCGTGATGAACAACAACGATAATGGAAGATGAAGGACACTAACGATGATTAATATCGTTATCGATGACGCAAAGAAGCTGACAACAATTCTGAAAGGTGAAGACAGAGATGAACCCACACCTCTGCGCTGAATGGCGAAACAACTTGTGTTGGAGAGACGGCCAGTGTGTCAGGTATAGATGCAACCTACACTCCAGTCAATATGTACGTTGATGAAATGCTCACCATGCAAGATGGCAAATCGGGCGATGTTTGGAGAAATAATGTGGGAGAGAGGTCGCTTGGTAACTGGGGCGACATGAGAGCCTGAGATGTCCATCAGCACATTCTTACAAATTCTCATACCAATAAGGAATTGTGATTCAGAGGATCATGCGTTATAGGTGAATAATTTTGTGTGTTATCTCCTAAACCCCATGTTGGTGTGAATTGGCCATCGATTCGCTATGTGACATCAGAATGATGTCACTTGATCTCTTCTCACCATCTGCTGAAATATCTGCTCGAAGTACTTCTCCATTGCTGGTAGTAATATCTTTCCAATCAATTCTTCTTCGAGGGCCATAAAGGGTATGACATCCTTGAGAGGGTAATAATTGGAACTATTATGGTGTATCTTCAAACAGGCACTCAGGAATTCTCGAGGCCTTTTGGAAGGTTTGGTCAGACCCCTCCATAACTTCGTGACGTCACAACATAACTGTTCGTTCAGATAAATAATAGTCTCAGTACTGACACACCATTGAGCATCACAGCTCGTAGACATGGTGGTGATTTGTGTGATTGGCTGAGAGTGCACAGAAATAGGCAGAAACCGGTTGTAATGGTGGCGGATCTTGAAGTGGTTTCAACATGCGTCTCTGCACTCTTAACGTGTCTGGAGCGCAACATCGCAATTGCTGACAAAGAAGATTGAGACGAGCTCTTTTTGGGATTTTTTTGGTGATCTCATTGCGGGACAGCTTCTGACACGAACCTCTAACAGACATTTCGGCAACAATCGGCCAGTAGAACCTTTATTATCAAGCAGTTGGTAACCAGCGTTCTATACCAGCGTTGGAAAGGACTTTGTCTTGGAACCGGGACTCAAATGTGCACGAAGCCCAGACGATGAACGTTTTTGAGCAGATGCGGAAATCCACTTCAGTATAGTAATGCTTTGTGATCTGTTTATCTACGAACACATTAGCCGATGAACCTGATGAACAATTCCGCTCACTCCTGTCTTGATAGTATCTCTCCCACCACGGCAAGTTGCAGTCTTTCGCTTGTCCTAGCAACGGAAATCCTCCTTGTTTGAATTTGAATACGTAGCGGTGTGTCTCGTCCCTCTTTCCCTCAATCCACCTCCATCCCTTCTGATCGCTGATGTCACCGATCGTTCCATCTCGAAATAGAAATGCTTCAAATAGATCGTACGGCATGCTGCCTGTGTTCTGATTAGTCACTCTCAACCGTGAAAGACATCTCACCAATGATGAACGTCCCAGTCTTCAAAAAAGGCCCCGATTGCAAACGATCTCGAAGGATGATCCGCATTGGAATGAACGCCTCTAACGCGTGGTAGACTCTTATGTGATGGAGAGTGGGTGAGTCCCGTCGTCCCAACATCTTTGCGGCGTGGATGTCTTGGTTCGTGATCTGTGACCAGATGTTAGTCTGAAGACTAAACGAGTTGACAACTCACCACAACTCTATTCTCCAATCCAAACTTCCGCTGTCGTCTCCGTATGGTTTCAGCCTCGCTCTGTTCATAAGAAGAGCAGATGCCCAACAGCAGCTCGTCCTGTGACACATCCAACGACCACTGCGACGAGTGATAGATCGTGTCCATGATGTCTCGCACAGATTGCGTCGTGAGGGTGGTCTTCCTCCTCTGTGTCTTTCAGCGAGGTGACATCATCCAGCGAGATCTCACCTTTCGTTTCTGAGTGACTGTGCCACATAGATATTCTTTGAAGAACTCAGCGATTCCATTCGACTCATCTTTCTGTTGACGTCAGTGATGGTTCCATCATTTCAGCACACAAGATGGTTCTCACATGTCCTCTGGCTGCCTGTGTCACTCTAGGAACCAGTTGGTTATGAGCTCGCCGAAAGAGGGTGTCGATCTGTTTGTCGTTCCAGCCTGAGATGCTCCGGAGAAGTTGACGGTCTTCACTTGTCGGTCTGACCCCTGACTCCACATCGTCCACATTCCGCACATACCACTCCAAGAGCTGTTGCGCAGAGAAAGATTGATAGGCCCTCTCCGATAGAGGTGCCACATATAATGTGGGGTGTGGCTCTCTCTTATTCAGGTGCTCCTGCCACCTCTCCCACCATTCTCTTAACACTCGTTGATAAGCGTGGTTAAAGGTGTCGTCGTTGCAATCTAATTGGGACTGAATGCGTGTCCGATCGGGTCCAATTATGATGCGACTGTTCTTCTCTCGCATGTGTCGTCGTATGCATTCCTCAATGACATCAGTTGTCTGTGACTCCTCGACATCATTCAGATACGATTGCCATCCATCGTCTGATGTTCAATCAGTAAGGTGTCACCCCTCAGATGCGACCTACTCACCATATTGTCGTTTCATATCGACCTTCTCTGTATGTGTGCAGTTGCAAAATGACTTAGACGCGAGCCATGGCCTTGTTCCCGTCCCTGTCAAATCCTCTCAAGGTCTACATTTGGCAATTTTCTCATTTTGGCGGCGCATTGAAAGAAAGAAATGTGTTTGTGAAAACAGGCCAGATGATCGCAAAGAGTAAAGAGCAAACGAAGAGAGAGATGGAGATAGAAAGTGCAGACAATTTGACGGTAGAGGTATCGAATATATCCCCGAATGGTGACGAGCGTTTCATCGATTGATTGCATCGCTCAAACATTGCAGCGACGGAGAGTGACATCATTCGATTCTTTGGATTCTGTGGAACAGTTCTCTCCTCTAGTTTCGACAGGTACGTCGTATGATACCTCATACATCGATCTGATTGATATTCCACCCAGACAAGAAGGGTCGGGTCAATCGTACAGAGGTTTCCTCACGTTCGATAAAACGGGCGCTGTTGCGACGGCTCTCTTGTTGAATCGTGCCATCATTCAGAATCAACCAATAGAGGTAACTCGATACGAAGTGGTGAGACACCGTCCACAGATGAATCTCATTCATACAGCTGTCCAATAGCATATCATTAGATTCTCCCGCTGTCCCTCGTGCCGAACGGGTCGTCCAAATGGAGCCCATTCCGAAGTGAGATCTCACAATGATATACCTGGAATTGCATGATGACGTAACCTCCAGCCCAAATTTTGATGAAGATGAGAGAGAGGAGATCATTCGAGAGGATAATGCAGGAAGAAAGAAGACGACGAGTATGATTGCCTCCTTCGTCGCGTCCGCACAACTCATGGCGGCCGATGCCGCACAAAAGGCCAGCGAGTTTGATGGTGAGTCGATCGATGGTGCATTGTGATGAAGATATTGACACATCACAGAGAAGAAGGGAATCACTCGCACTCTGAAGAGCACCGGTGAAGACATCAAAGAGAAATTCAACTCTAGGTGTGACATCATATCGTGCACATCGATGCTCATCAGATAATGTCACATCCACTCATCTGCACATCATTTCACATCATCCATCGCGATCACGATCGTTTGACACCTGACAGTGGTGTTCCTCAAGCAACGAGCCAAGCCAGTAAGTCCATCACAGACAGCACCGCAGGTTGGAGAAAAGTCTTATCTGAAAAAACGTCTGAGGTGATGTGACATCATCGTCCATTATGCCGATCCATCATCACAGATCATCTCCTCCATACCGAAAGAGAACATCAACAAAGCCGTGAGCTCCATGTCAGATACGACAAAGAAGGTGAGACGACAGCCAAGGCCTCTGTGACTGACATAGATAGGCCAAAGAGAGTGAGACGGCGGGGAAGATCGTCTCCGTTTGGAACATGTGGACGAAAGCAGCACAAGAGAAGATCGACGAGATCTCGGCGGAATCACAGAAGATCGTAGAGGAGAGGAAGAGGAACTCGGCCATCGCATCATCTCCGGAGATGAGAGAAGAAGGACAAGTACCTCATGAGAAGATGTGATTTGTATGAAATTCGTCATTATTTCCTCGCGACAATTTTCGATTGTAGATCTGTCGACTACGTATGACGGCGCGTTGTAGATCGTCGATCATTATGGTACGTTGTAGAATGTCATTAGATGTGGCGAGTTGTAGATCGAGTGGATTATCATGGACTGGTTCTTTATTATCGATCGAGGGACTAAGAGTCTGAATCTCAAGCAAAATCGGACAAGTCACAAGAGAAGAAGGGATGAGCAAGAGCCTGTTGTCATGAGTGATCAGATGTCTAATGACGTCACACCTGTGTCACCTTCAGTCTCTTAGCCGGCACGTAGACCAACAGTGAGTGAATGAGATCCTTCAATCGTTCGTGCAAATGATCTGGGACGTATTCCTCATCTTCCTCATCTTTTCCTAAGACGTCCCTGATTCATCGTCATCATCGTTCGATCATCGTCATGATGTGAAGACGTGTAGAACGTACCACTGATAGATCTCGTAGATGTCTCGATCGAGTATGATGAAGTCGATGTCCTTGCTACCCAAGACGGAGAACATGTCTCTGAGGTGATCGGCGTCGGTCTTGCCACTGAAGGCGGGGCTACCCACGGAACATTCGAAGAGGATACATCCAATCGACCAGAGGTCCTGAAGAGTAGAACGTCAGACGAAGAAAGTGATGGGTGCACGATGCAAATGAGATGCGTGATCAGGTGGACGAGGAGTTGATGCTGGAGATCGTGTGTGTGGAGGATGAGACAAATACCACAGGAAGTCCGTAATCGTATACGCCCAGGAACAGCTCTGGAGCTCTGTAGTTCCTCGCGGTGATGTAAGTGATGTGCCTCCTGCTCAGTGCATCTTCTTCCTGAAACGTAGCGATGAGCTTCCATCTTGACCTGTGATAGATGATTCTCACCATCTCTGCAGAAGCACCAAAGTCGGAGATCACCACTCGGCTGTGTGATGGATGTGAGAAGAAACGTGAGAGATCAGATTCTGAGATCACCTGATCGCGTCATGTCTCAACTCCAAGAGTATGTTGGATGGGGTGACGTCCCTGTGACACAGATTCTGGCTGTGGAGGTATTCGAGGCCTTTGAGTATCTACAGGAGTTTCATCTTGAAGTGATCGACGACGGTTTACCTCCGTGAAGACGTACTGAGTCAAAGGTTGGCTCAAAAACTTGTTGGCCTTCAGATATCTGCAGAGAGACATGGACATCAGAGGCATGACAGTGTTCTGCCAGAGGTTTCCGTCTAAATCGGTCGAGAAGAACCAGTGGGAGAGGGGAAGGCAATTCTTGTGATTCACCCTTGCCTGGATAGATATTTCTCTTCCCATCTTCTGTTTCTTCTTCTGCTTAGAGTCATTATCGAGAGTTCATTGAAGATGGCTCTCACGGCAACTCTCTTCAAAGCCCAAGATCTTCCTTGTTTGTCTTCGATTGAAAAGACGGTTCCAAAACCTGATGCATCTTAATCATTGTCAACTCCATTCACCTGACTTCCAGAACCCAGTCTCTTCTTGATCTTGAAGTGAGATATCTGAGGAGTCATCTGCATCCTCTTCAAATTGAGTTCCATCGTGCTTCGTGCGTGTTGTGTGGGTTGTGACAGGAATGAGAGGAAAGCAATTTCATTTTTCAAGTTGAAAAGGAGTTTACCACATCATGTCATTCATTAGTCAGAGCAGAGAGAGGCAGAGATGTATGAGGGAACAAGAGTTAAGTTGATCGTTCGGAATGGAAGGACGCTGGAAGGAACAATCTTCTTCGTCGATGCCCAACAGATCAAACTCAAGCAGGGTGGGTTGACGATGGAGACACTGAAGGCAGCTAAAACCCCCAGTCGTCTTTCATGACACACCCCAAACTCCCATATCAGAACTAGTTGTGAAATCAGCAGACCTCAAGGATCTCCAAGTGTTGCCCCCAGAGAAACAGACACTTCCTGCTGCGGTAACATCGGCTAAGCCACCTCCCACCAAGTGAGCCGTTTCTGATTCCTCCAATGGATAACTCTGACCCATCGAAAGAGCATGGGCCAGTGGTCCTCCTCCTGCGGCTGATCCATCTGCAATACCAGCTGCATCTGCTTCTCAGCCTTCATTCCCTCCGTTGGCAGCCAATCATAACGCACAATCCCATATGGCACCCGTCAACCACATGCCCAGTCCTCCAGTACAAATGCACCAACGTAACCCTGGCTCTCAGTTCCCTCCACCACCCCCACCTTCTTCCATGTTAATGCAGGTGTGATGTGATAATCACAGACCCATCACAAGCGCCACCGATCATGACCCTCCATAGCAAGGTGGTCTCTTGATGTCACCCAGTGTCGATCACAGACATGTCCACAATGGTCACGCTCAACCGGTACAAACATCCTCACCGCAGCTGAGTAAAGCTGCTTTTATAGATCCCGCCATTGTCTCTGTGAGTTTTTCCATCACCATCACGTCTCTTGACCATCCATCAGATGTCCTCTCTACCTCCCATTCCATCCGGTCTTCCCGTACCTCTACAGGTGACTCACCTCTCACCACCATCGATCACATGATGTTCCATGTTCCATGCATCTCATCCTGATGCCGTTCCAGAGTATTCTCCTGGCATCTAACGTCCCCGTCCCTTCGTCTCCAGTCATTCACAATGCCCCGAATCTAGAGAGACAACAAGAGATGAACCCTCCCGCGACCCCGACAGAAAAGAGTGAATCTATCACAGCATTCTCTGTCTCGTTGTAGATGAACTGACGTCACGCAGAGGTGAAGGAGAGGAATGGAGAGAAGGAAAAGAATGGAGACAAGAGTAAGATCAATTATTTTAACATGAACGATGTATTGGACAGTATCACCAGCACTTATGTACCTAACACGAGACACCTCGACGTGGGAGAGATTCAGGTGAAATTTCATCGACATTTCGTTCATTGAGAGTTGTAGATACGTAACCCCTCTCCCGTGAAACGTCCGGCCAACAGCGTGAACGTCAAGAAAGTTTCTAAACAAGATCAATCGACTTTCAGGTATCATCTTACTCTTTTCTTCTCTCTCAACTCGCACCAGTGAGCCAGCGGAAGCTGAAGAGTACAACGAGGACTTTGACTTTGTTGGTAACAACGCCAAGTTCAATAAGGATAAAGTCTTCTCCCAAATGGTGAGAGGAGAGATATTGCGAACGATTTCGATTGAACGAGACAGTTATCTGAACATAATTTATCTGATGTACCCGACGCGGAGAACGCAGTGGTACCGATTGAGTCGATACCAAAGACTCAATTTTACGTGGATGGAAAGGTCATCTCTGCCGTAACGTCTGATCAGATGAAGCTCATCTGTCATCTGTCTGCTCAATCGACTTTCTCTCAGGTTCGGTTCTGTTCCACATCTTCATCCATCATGATCACCATCATCATATCATAACGTCATCACATGATATACATCACCACATCATCACATCATACACCATCACATCATACATCACCACATCATCACACATCATACATCACCACATCATCACACATCATCAACAGCATCATCAGACTCACACTGGGTAGAACATCATCATAGAGAACGCTGCGAGGAGCATCTGCGAGCTGATCTGGAGGGAATACATCACACCCGACATGACCAACCCCCGCGTGGTCGTTCTCGTCGGTGTGGGTCAAAACGGTTGCGTGGGTCTCGCCGTAGCGAGACAACTGGCCAATCGAAACGTCAACGTCATCATCACTCGATCGAGAGCCTATCAAGTGAGTTTCCGTTCAGATGAAATGGTTTCATTCGATCGAACCGAGTGATGACGTGGTGCAGTTACCCAACGAGTCGGTGGAGCAGAGGAAGTATTATTTAGAATGCAAGAACGCGAAGGAGGCACAGATTGGTTCCCTACCGGTTGAGAAGGTCGATCTCATCATCGACGCTCTCATCGGCTGCGGCCTCCGAGGTGAGAGACGTTCGATATTCGGCGGAAAATCGACCGTCTACATCGTTGTAGATGCTCAATCTCGCAGGAACACCTCTGGCACCGACTTCGACTCTGATTCAATGGGCCAACGCCAACGGCGGCACCATCCTCTCTGTGGATGTTCCCAGCGGAATGGAAGCCACGACGGGTGCCGTGACTGATCTGACTGTGAAGCCTCATGCGACGGTCGCGCTCACTCTGCCTAAGACGGGAATGAATGAGGTGAGGAGAGAGGAGAGAGAAAGATTGAGACGTGAACAGGAGAACAGCGGGGTGATGTATGTCTGTGATGTCGGGCTGCCGAATGGGCTGCTGAGCGGTCTCGGGGATGGTCTGGCTTTTCCTCTCTACGGTTCTTCTTACATAAAGAGGGTCACTTGTTGATGAAGGCGTCCCATCGTTCCGCGATCGTGTGTGATTCGCAACATCATCAGATGCAGAAGCACTTTCCATAGGGTCTGACGTCCCATTTGACTTCCTCTATGGAACGATATGATACTTGTCCTTCCCGTAACGGTGGAGCGAGGCGTCCCGATCTCCGTCTAGAATAATGTAGACACGTGTTGGCTCCATCATCAACACAATAGATAGAAGATGGGTCTGAGAGACTTCTGGCTGAGCAAGTTATCCATCTATTTCGCATACCACCGCCATCCACAGTGAGTCTAGAGGTTGACACCCGCTGGTGACACTGACAGCAACCGATTGATCCATGCCTTCACGGAGCCTCTTCTGATCTACTGTTTCATCCTCTGGATGAGTCTAATCGACGTTCGGTCGACGCACCCTTACCTCCGTTCCTTCTATAACGTCGGTTGGATCTATAATGTAATCACCACCGTCTTCATTTATCTTCCCATCGATCCCCTGACGGCCGTGAGTTTCGCATCTCATCTGTTTCTGAAGATCGTCAGGCGATCATCTTCTTTGGTATCACTGGATACTGTGCCCTGTCGAATACTCTCATCCAACTGTTTGGAGGATACACTTGTTTCCTATTGGGTGCCGGTGGACTCTTATTCGTGCTCGTCACACAGTTAATCATCGGTCACCATTTCTTCGAGAGTGAGAAGTTGTCTCGGCTTCTGTTCTCTGACACACCTTCTCAGAGCGATTCGCACCTCGCAATTACGCCCCATACAACACGCTAGTGTTGCCTCAGGGAGTTCTATTGGGTCCTCTCTTCTCTAATGGTGTGTGGCATGTGGTGCTCGATGGTGTGATTGACTGAAGTTTTGTTAGGATGGAGACCAAGGTTAGCGCAAGAGATCATGGATAGTGCAAACGGATACATCACATCTAATTACGACCCGTGAGTAACATGATGATGAATGGGAGACCTCACCGCTGTCAGATCGAGGGCTTTCAAGGTGGACATTTCCGATCGCGCGAAGGCAGCCTCTGGACGAAAACTTCGAGCTCGATCTTAAGTTTCACCCGCTTTCTGGCTCTTCGTGATGATGATGTAACTGTAACTTCATAATTACGAAGACAACAATCATCACATCACACACCACGCAAACCGATTACCATCATAAACGTCTTTAAAATCACTCTCGCTGGTTGTATACCGTGCTCTTTTATTCCACTGAATATCCTGCACTCTCACATAATCATCATCGACAGACAGACAACCAGTGTTGTTGTGATGCCAATGAAGGCGGCTGAATTGTCTGAACGGGTCGGCTGTGCAGTATGGATGTCACTTTCGGTGCTGCTCGTTGTGACTGCAGGCACTTCGAGACTCAATATGGTGGGTGAAATGGATGACGCGTAGGCATCGACGCACACGCAGCTCAGCCAGAACTCGATCGTCCCGCTCTCCGTCTCCAGCGGCTCCACGTGAAGCAAGCTGACCGCTTGGAGGTACCCTGCATCTATCACTCGAGAGGGGCCGGTCGAGTTGTGATACACCACTTGTACCCTTGTGTTGTTGTACACATTCTGCAATCTCATCTGAACTCCAACGGGAGTCGAGCCTGCGACGTTACAGGTCACAACAGCCGGACGGTTGAATTGTAACTGCACTGATCTTTGTCACCGAGTGAATTGAGTAGGGTCTCACCGTCTCCGTTTGAGCTCTCCTGGAACATTGCATTGTAGATGTCTGGCTGCGCTGTGGTGTTGAGTTGGTAGCAGAAGTGACCGGGACCACATTTGAGATCAGACAGACACCAAGTATCGTTCAGGCAGATCTCTCCGGCCTCGTGGAGTCTGTGTGGGATGGTGAACGATTTAGGGGTAATCTCGTCGACTTCGTTGATGACTTGAATGTATTCGTAGATGACTTGACTTCCGTCACAGTTGGGATGGACGTACATGCCTCCGTCCTCATCGTTCAATAAACTGAATCGGTTGAGAGAGGAAGGTGGTGGACACTCACACTTGTTCGGGCAATTGAGCTCTCGTCGCGTCGCCAACGAGATATCTGGATAATTCTCCGAAAAGTCCCAAATAGAAGAGGATCTCATTATCACCAGAGAAGCCATAGGTGTCGTGATATTCTCCCACGTGCTGTGTGACCCAACCGCCTGAACTGCAAGACGATGAGAATGGAGTGGACATGTGTCTCATCTGACCTCTTTCTGTATAGGCGGCTCTCATAGTCTGCAAAGACGAAAGCGGTTCCAGCTGAATTAACGGCCAGGAATTCCCCTTCGATGTCTGAATCGGCGATTTTCGTCTGAAGAAGATGAGACGTTTGCTGATGAATGAGACCCACCGACTCGATCGTCTTCTTGTTGGCCCAATCGATGGTGGATACGAAGAGAGAAGAGTTGATCTTCTCAAATGCAGTGCTGAGGTCTTTACTGAAAGCGGCTGGCTGTGTAACCAATTGTGACCAAGAGGTGTAGTCTTTCGATGTAGAAGACCTGGAATAGAACCACGTCTCTCCATCAGTAACCAAGATCAGACGAGAGCCGGTCTTGTCAAAGGAGAGAGAGGAGAGGGATGTCTGATTGAAGGGCAGAGGTGTAGAAGTCTAGAGAATATAAGAAGAGGTTAAAGAGAAAAACTTACGAAGACGCTCCATCCTTGTGCTTGGCGGATGTAGAAGGTGATGGTATCATTCTTAATGACAACAATCCACTGCCCATCTCCCGAGATGCTGGACGAAGAGGCACCAGTCGTGATGTTTTGAATGATGAGATCGTTTGTGACCGAGAAGACGACCAAGGTGTTGTTGAGATCAGTTCCACACAGAAGACTGTTGTCGTCTGTGATGGTGTATTTCAGAAGGGTGACGTTTAAAGACTTGGCGCTGGCCAGGCAGAACAGAGCGAGAAGAGAGAGGAGGATGGTTCGCATCTTCTCTTGTGCGCTTTCTTTATGCTTTCCTTCTTTGTCTGTGGACAAAGAAATGATGTCATTTAGTGCTATCATTTCATGTCGCTATTTGCATCGAAATAAAAACTTAAGGTGCCAATTTTCGCGAAACATCGCTTCCGTAATAAAGGTGTGCGAAAATTCTATGGGAAGCTGATGAAATTTGGGTGCACTTATGTTTGTAGGAATACCATCATTCAATCGGAGCAGCGACGGATCGTTTCGCTGCAGTCATCAATTGGGTACAACGACAGATCGAACGAGTTATACCAACATGTCTGTGTGTTGTTGCACATCGTAAGAGATACATAATGCATATATCGCCGCAATAGCTCAGTTGGGAGAGCGTTAGACTGAAGATCTAAAGGTCACGTGTTCGATCCACGTTTGTGGCATTTTTACTGTTTTCATAAGAAATCATACAAAAAAAAGCCATGTATTTCTTTCTCATTTCCGTCATCACATCATCATCATCGTGATCTACGCATACGTCGATTTCCGCAATTCCCATCGATACAGCTCAAAAGACAAGAGAACAAGTGACACCGTTTGATCCATCCTCGTTTATTGAACTGATGGAGGAAACGTCCTCTATCAATGTGACCAGGTTGATCGTTCAAATAGAGTGACCCAGTTCGACCTGCTCGTGTCCAAGTTGAACCGAACAACAACAAGGTATGTGGTCCTATCGTTGTGGTGACATCAACGTCGAATGTCGTGCGGTAGATTAGAGACTTCACGAAGATTCAGATGCAGGAGTGCGTGTGGAAGCGCGCCATCTGGGACGGACAAAAGAGGGGTAGTTGTCCGTCTGTGAGGATGCATCGTGCGGTGGTGGTCATACAGAGCCATTCGAATCTATACAGCCAATTCTTGAAAATGTGTTGAGACGGAGAAAGAAATGTACATGAATTTTGCAGATGCGATAAAGTCGAAAATGTTTATACAAAAGAGGACACGTGATGATGATGATGCATCAGACAATGTTCTCGTTGATGGAAGCTTTCGGTGTCACAACCGATTGGTAGTGCGCTCCCGGTGGCCACCGACTCTCCGCATCACCCTATAATAAGATGTCCCTTTATCACCTGACGTCTCTAGCCCAATTCAACTTCGAGAGTTGACTGACCTGATTCCGCGGGAGAATAACGGTGCATTACCCCTTCTGCTCCTGTGAACGAGGCTCTCTTTATGTCGTTCGAGGGGGTTATCATTGATTCATATTTCCATTCTGGCCTTCACTGAATTAGCGGAAGGAACCTCATCGTCGCACATCCGGGTGAGCCTGTAGCCGGTGGTTGACGATTTTGACACAACGCTCCCCTGTAAAATGTGACACACAGGTCAGCTGTTCAAACAGATAACACGAGCCACATGTGGACGAGAGCCGTATTCCTGATATCGGTGTGCATTGTCGTCTGTGGTCAGAGTAACACATCATCTGTCTTGTTCGCTTTTCAGTCGCTCTATGATTCGACGGGAGGTGAAGTGATTCCAAACGATGCCCTCTGAGATAGAGAAGGTCCATACTGGATCAATCGAACAGGTTGGGGAGGTAATGACGTTTGTAATTTCTTTGGTGTATCTTGCATCCCATCCCAGAATGGGCGAATCATTACGGCCGTCCGTCTCCAATACAACAACCTGACGAATGGAATACCCTCAAATTGGCCTTCCGCTGTGCTTCAGATGAGGTCACTCAATCTCTCCGGTAATGCTCTGTCATCTCTTCCTCCCAACATGAACTCTTTGAATTCATTGCAAAGTTTGGATGTCAGTGGAAATCTCTTAGATAGAGTTCCGATCATGACTTCATGTCCCCTTCTATTATTCTCGGCAGGTGAAGATGATCGATCGCAATGGTATTGATTTAAAAGCAGGAAACAACAAGATATCCGGCGACGTGCAAGACATACTGGGGAGGCTACCAAGTACCATCCAATCGGTGTCCCTGAAGGGCAATCAGCTGAAAGGAACCGTACCTTCTCTCGATGGGTGATGGAGATCGACAGATGAGACGCCTCGTAGCTGACGTACGCAGGTTACCCTCTCTATTGTCTCTGGACGTTTCTTTCAATGCTATCTCATATATCTATGCAGACCTATCCACCTCGAAGTTATCGTGAGTCTCGCGTTCGGAGGTTTACCTGACTCGTTCGAGTTCTCTGAACGTGCAATACAACGCGATATCCACTCTGCCTCTCTTTCCCTCGACTCTATCTGCTCTGATCATCAGTGGCAACAATTTGGCCCTGTCGACGTCGATTTTTCTGGGAAATGTCCCTCCACAGCTCATGCAATTGGAGGCCTCATCGTGTGGATTGAAAGGAGATGTCAGCGTCTTACCTCAGTTGCTCTATCTCAGGTATCGACCGTTGTAGATCGATCTCTGACTCCATCAGGAAATTAGATCTCAGCTTAAATCGCGTCGTGGGACAGATTCCCTCTCTGGTATCTACGGCAAATCTCACCTTCTTGAACATATCAAACAACGGAATCACGGGAGATCTAAGTGGAATCTCACAGAACAAGTGAGGGCGTCTCTGTGAGAGATTCTGACTGTGGACAGTCGACTGCAGTACCTAGATGGAAACAACAACGTCCTCACTGGAACACTGGATCCACTGTACAACTGTGTGAATCTGAAGTACATCGACCTGTCCTCCAATTCCATCGGGGGGATCATCCCGGAATTCCTGGGAAATTTCAAGTCGTTGGGATACGTCGATTTGGGTCGCAATTCGATCTCCGGCAGCTTTCCAGATTTCATCGTCAATCTACCTTCAGTGTGTCTAAGATCTCGTCTCATCTCTGTTAAACGTCGTCCCACCATCAGATCTGACGCATCTGACAGCTCTTCTATCTCGATCTCATGTTCAACGTCATCACTGGAGGACTACCGGAAGAATGGGGGTCGCACCTGGTGTATCTCAGCTTAGCTTTCAACCAGATCACGGGAACAATACCGGAGGGCATCTATTCGCTCGGTCCACAGCTGCGAGCCTTGATTCTGCAAGGAAATTTCTTAACAGGACCGATCACTCCCACCATCACCTCCCTGACTGGGTTGACGGTACGTACCGTACTCGAACTTGGCTGAAAGCGTCAGACCCTTTATGCTGGAGGAAATCTATTAATTGGCTCCATACCATCCATGCCTTCCTCCATACAATCCATCGTTCTCAATCTGAACCAATTTTCGGGAGATTTTCCGGCCTCTCTGTGTCAGCTACCTCAGCTGAGCTTCTTGGATATATCTCATAACGCCATCCATTCGACCCTGCCCGATTGTTTGGGACAGATGTCGTCGTTGTCCGTATTGCAAGCCGCGCAGAATCAGCTGTACGGACAATTACCAGCCTCACTATCCAATCTGTCGGCCCTGATCGATCTCGATCTGTCTAACAACAACTTGGAAGGACATATATCTGCGCTCAGTGATCTGTCGCAATTGCGGATCTTAGATCTATCGGACAATTACCTGTCCGGCTCAATCGACGTCTTCGCTTCCCTACAGAAGTGAGATGTAAGTACGTATGGATACGTATCGACGCATTCACAGCATCGTATCACTGTCCATGTCTTACAATAACTTCTCTGGAGATATTCCAGTGTCAGAGATTGCCAACTTACCCAGACTGCAGAAGATCGACCTCTCTTACAATCAACTGACCGGTGATACATCGCCTGACATCACACGTTGAATCCAGTAGGTTTCGTCCCCGGTTACAATCCCTCGTTGATCTATCTCGACGTATCTCACAATCGTCTCACGAGCATCGGAAAGAGAACATTCGACACGACGATCTCTCTGCAGTACTTGGATTTCAGCGATAATCAAGTGGACGCTCAACTTCCCAACGGGCAAGGCATTCTCTCGGTGCAGGTGAAAAATAAGGACATCGATTCATTTCGTTGAAACGAGGGTAGTACATCAATCTGAGGAACAATCGAATCAGGGGAACGTTGCTGTCGAACATTCAGCAATTGAACGGCCTTGTCCATTTAGATCTGAGGTGAGCCATAGATGGTAACGATCCATCGCGTTGAATCGAAACAGTAACAATCTGTTGGGTGGTGTGGTACCTACCAGCGCCAACTTGTTAAATCGACTCGTCTACTGTAACATGTGAGATCTTCATAGTCGATCTTCATTCTCATACTCACCACCTCAGCTCTCACAATTATTTCTCCGGTCGTCTTCCTTCTCTCACTTTTGCCACTGCCACGATTTTAGATCTATCTTTCAATCAGTTCTCGGATGCCTTGCCGAGTCAATTTCCTCCACTCATTCAATTCCTCTCCTTCAGCAACAACCGATTCAATTCGAGTCTGCCAGACGCACTGGGTGGTCTCTATTCTATACAACACTTGGATCTGTCGAGCAATCTCTTCAGTGGAGAAGTGAGATTGGGACGAGCGGAATTGAGACTGACCGGTTGTAGATTCCATTGCAGTGGTCCACGCCAGCTCTGACGTATTTGGATCTGTCGGAAAATTTTCTGGAGGGAAATGTTCCTTCTTCCATTGGAGCTCTCAGATCTCTCTCTACTCTCGATATCAGGTGACTCATCTACAACGCTCCCCTCAGCGAGATCTACGATTGAGTTCTGCAGTGGAAACCAGTTGACAGGGACACTCCCGGTGCTCCATTCTGATCCTCTATATGTAGATCTCAGTGAAAATTCGTTGATCGGATATATCGACTGGCTAGATGACTCCGGTACCTCTCTCCAATATCTCAACGTCAGGTGTGATATCTCTACAAACGATCGTGACGTCGTTGATCGTAACTCTCAGTGGAAATGGTTTCATCGGTTCACTACCTCCACTCAGTAGTCGGCCCCGATTACAAATTTTAGATGTCAGCCGGAACAAGCTGAACGGCACCATGGGAGACCTATCGACTTGTAAATCTCTCATTCTCGTCGATCTCCACCAAAACTCTCTCACCGGAAAGATTTCTTCATTCTCTGCCTCCATTCAGACACTCCTCCTGCAGAACAATCGGTGCATTCTTCGTCACGAGAGGTTCTAACATTCGACAGCCTCCAATTTGCCGAAGATGTGCAAGTGGGTAGCACGGTGGACTGTGATCTGAGTGGTAATCCATTGGAATGTCCGTTACCTCCCACTGTAGCCTCACAATGTCACTCTTCTTGTACCGCAACCAATTTCACTTCCACGAGTCTCAGACTGAGAATGCTGGGGGACTTGACGACATTCGACCGAGACAATTTTACTCGAAATTTCTCAGAATTGTCAGGCATATCTACCGATCGCATGGTCATCATGAGCGTGTCCCAGGGAAGTGTCATCGTAGACATGTCCGTGACAGGTCCTAAGGACAGTGAGACATCTCAGGGCTCAGCCGTTCGAGTGGTCAATATCTTCCTGGCGAACGTACAGCGAAATCCCGCGTATTATTCAGATTACGGTATCGTTGCCATGGAAGGAACTCAATCTCCAGTACCTGAACCCAATTCTCCGTCGAAACTATCCGGTGGAGCGGTGGCGGGCATCGTCATAGCAGCTCTGGCCGTCATCGCGATCATCTCCGTACTACTCATCCTAGTCATCAGAAAGGTGATGCAATCATCACATCGACGATGTAACGCTCGTACAGAGGACTCGCATTGTTATGGCCGGAAACTATCGATTTTCCATCGATATGGCGGAGTTCTCCAATATGAGTGGAGTGAAGAACAGTATCATGCAGTACAGTGATCTATCCAATATGTCCCAGATCGGTGAAGGATCGTTTGGCGTGGGTGAGAACTCCTTATAGTCCTACCATCTTCTCGGTGAATCATCGGTCTGACGATGTCATCAGTGTACAAAGCACGGTGGAGAGACATCACCGTAGCGGTGAAACAAGTGAGAGCCGAACACATCAGCGAGCAGCAGTTCAGAGACTTTCTGTCTGAAGTGTGCATCTTACAAGGATTGAGATCCCATCCAAACGTAGTCATGTTTCTGGGTATTCGAATTTCAAACGTGGTGGAAAACTGAGTTCGATCAGGTATGACCATACCCCCGCAGCCTCTCAGCCTAGTCACCGAGTTCTGCGAGAGAGGAAGTCTCTACAATTATCTGAGAGTTACCAGTGTGAATTGGAATCAGAAATTGAAATTCATACAAGGAATCGGTGAGACGTCCCGATATGAATCATCGTGACACTCTTCAGCCCTCGGCATGCTCCATTTACACCTGGAGAAGATCATCCACAGGTGAGATCACCCATCGTTTCTCCACAGCTTCTCCATGACACTCCCACAGAGATCTCGCCGTGCGAAACATTCTCCTCAGTCAACACTTGGAGCCGAAGGTCTCTGATTTCGGCATGTCCAGAGCAACCGCAGATGGTGACAGCCACAAGACCACATCAGACATCGGTCCCATCAAATGGATGGCACCCGAAGGTAACTCTTACACTCATCTCCTCTGACTCTCTCAGCTCTCACTCACAAGACGTTCTCTCAGAAGACGGACGTCTTCAGCTTCGCGGTCACTTGTTGGGAGATCGTGGCAGTTCAAGACCCTTGGCCTTCTAAACCACCGATCGATGCCGCCATCGCGGTCACGACGAGACAGGAGAGGATGATCATACCTGACACGTGCGAGCCCAGCGTTCGAAAATTGATCGAGAGTGAGAAGAGTGGCTGCGTTTCATTTTCTCATCGGATCAGTGTGTTGGAGCCATTCTGCGGACGATCGACCTGATTTCCAGGAAATCTGTAGCTTCTTGGGTGTCCATCAGCCGGTGAGATGTCTTGATGTGCATCATCATCACCGTGATGGTGACACCGAACAGCTGGCCCCGTTGAACAGGAGGGCCACCGGCCAATCTACTCCCGTGGAACGAAGCGAGATGATCTACAACGACGCCTATCGTGGAGCGCACTACCAATCGGTTGTGACACCGAAAGCTTCCATCAACGAGAACATTGTCTGATGCATCATCATCACGTGTGCTCATTTGTATAAACATTTTCATCTTTATAAATCGTATCTGTAAAATTCATGTACAATGCTCTCTCCGTCTCAACACATTTTCAAGAATTGGCTGTATAGATTCGAATGGCTCTGTATGACCCTACCCTCTACTTCCTGTCACCATCATCAACACCATCATCTTCATCATCCGATGACTCACCAGTGAAGTTGCCTCTTCTACTTGTTTGATGTTATTCTCGATGTAACTCCTGTCTTGCTCGATCATGTGCGGCCAGAAGAGCATCGCATTGTTCATATCCAAGATGGCACTCTCTCCCTCGCCCTTTCGCAGGTGGAGTCGACTCGATTCGATCAACAGGCGAATGATGGCTCGGATGTATCTCTTTCGGTACATTCCGTACCTGATGTGTCACATCAATCGATGATGAGAAGCGCATCGAGAAGATGACGTTGATGTGAATGCTGATGTGGATGTTGATGTGGTGATGTAGATTTTGATGTGATGACACGGATCTTGATGTGATAACATCGACGATGTTACAAATTGATGACTCACTCGCGACAGTCCTCTCTGAGTGACTCTAATTCCTTCTGCGCCTCGTCCAATTGCTCACATTGTAAGTAAACTCCACAGAGATATGCCCTCGCGATCAGTGCATTCACGTGACTACA
This sequence comes from Planoprotostelium fungivorum, assembly GCA_003024175.1. NCBI lineage: Eukaryota > Evosea > Variosea > Cavosteliida > Cavosteliaceae > Planoprotostelium > Planoprotostelium fungivorum. The sequence continues at coordinate 135,515 of MDYQ01000020.1, read as the reverse complement.
AGTCTGTTCCACATCAAATGTCTCATCAACAACATGAACATCATCACCAAGATCACAATCATCATCATCATCATCATCATCATGCTCACCTCGTATCTCTCTATGACTTGCTTGTACAGCGAGACATCACTGCTCGCCTTACACATGTTGTACAAGATATCCGTAGAAAGCCACGAAGACAGAGCACCGAATTCTGGCGTCTGTGTGGCCTCTTGCAATTGTTCCAACGCTTCTCTCTTGTAGCCCTCTCTCGACAGAACGAAGGCGAGCAGCCATTTCTAAACGTGTCAGAATGAGAAGAGAGATTGGTATCACCCTCAATATATCGATTCGGTCGACAGAGACGTTCCAATCGATCATGATGGTGGCATCATTTTGACCGAATAATCTCGCGATGAGGCTTGTCTTTCCATCTTCGTCTCCCTTCTTCCACAAGATGGCTCTGAGTTGGAGTTGAGATGCGGATGGAGATGATGTCACGCTCACTGTGCGTAGATGGACAAGAAAAGAGCTTCTTGATAGCGACCTCGATGATGGATCCACAACTCCTCCTGAATCTGATCCAGACGATCTGGTCGGAGATTGTGTAAGATCTCTCCAAAGATGGTGTAATTGGTGTAATCGCGATCGAAAACGCTATTGTCTATCTCAAAGATGGACAAGGGCGATTCAAAGGGTGCCATCAATTCATTTTCTGTATTCAATGAGATCAACACTGTGACATTTCATCGACTCACCAAGAATTTGGAATGGGGGCTCAGCCAAGAGGGGTTTTGCATCCTCTTCATTTTCCAGCTGTGAACAGATCTTTCCAATCATCATCTGCAAATCTGGAAGTTGAAATAGAGCCAAATCATCCTTGCGAATCTTCGAAGAGAAGAGAAGTTTCTTTCTTCCTCTATCTGACTGTTCGTATTGTTTCTTTCTTTGCTATTGATGCTTCAGCGACGATCTATCACATCCCATCAATCGTATCACCTTGTATTGGTCGGAATTCGAGCGACAGATCTCACATAAACCGGTCTTGTGGACCGTCTGTCTCTTGTTACATTTGGTACAATCTGAAGAGCTCCTCGTCTTCGGCATGGTTGCTGTCGGTTGATTCTCTCGAAGCCGACAGCCTTTCGGATCATCTCGGAACAACCATTCTTTACGTTTTCGAGCTGAAAATTTGTTCAGATGAGAGCTGTACGGTAACGCGAGCACCAGCACACGACGATACTGTTCAGAACCTGGCTCTATATTGTGTTAATTCGATCCTCTCTTGTCTTCTCGCTGCGATCAGTGATCAGTGATTGCTGCTCGAAGCGAGAGAATCAACCAAATGAACACGAGTCGATACAAGAGAACTTCGAGATATAGATCAACGGGTAATGATAGTCATCTCCAAGAGAAGAGGCAGTGATAGAATGATGAACGATGTAATCAATTTTCTGTGATGTTGTAGATGTGATGATGGAGAGTGAAACATCATCGAATGAAAGTACAATTGAGGATTTATCCACTGTAAGGATAGTCTGGGTATAGATCCATGAATCTCCTCATGATGGGGGTGGTGTCACTGTACAAATCGTATGTTGTGAGCCTCTTCTCTCCTGTTTTTCTCGTAAAGACCGCCATGGCGGGTATATCGATCTCATTCGAATGGTGATCTCCTTTGTTACAGTCAGTCTATCTTATATTCTGTATCATCCGTTGGTCTCACCCTTCACAACGTAGTGGATGATTTCTTCTACAAAGATCCGATCTCCGATTATATCCAGACCCTTGACTTCGTGTTTGAGAGACTCCAAGCCCATGAAGACACGTTTGTATTGGGTGATGACCGTCTCTAATCCTTCCGTTCGTGGCTTACTTCCCATCCTCTGGGTGGAATCGGGTCCGAAGAACTCTGAGACAAACTCGACCGGCTTCATGCTGGACATGGCCGTGTTAAAGGCATTCACCCATCGTAAAGCCTTCGAGACATCATCAGTTCTATTTCAATCATCTCCTCTCTCTCCCCACCTCAGCCTGTGCTTCCACTTGTGCCTTCTTCTCTTTCGATGACATCTCGTGCGGATCAGTTCTTTATGATGTTCGCGCGTTTGAAATTGGCCCTCGAAAATATCGCGATATCGCTGCTGCCAAGAGAGTGACACGTAGAGGGATTCTTCTATTTCACATCAAGGTACACTTTCCATTCTTATTCTCCCTCCTTCTGCTCAGCTGGTTGTTCTTCCTCCACTCTACGGTGTCGATCTGCCTCACCATCTCGCAGAAGATCTCAGAGACGTTCGTGTCGGTTCTCGCTGACACCTGTTGAGTTTTGAGAACACAGCTACACCTCATGGCAGGAAGGATATTCGAGTCATCTTCACCTCGAAGAAGTTCTTCGTAAAGTGTGAGCAGCGGTTGGCGATGGCTTGTCCTTCTTCAAAGGTGACTGTCCTCTCAGAAGCGAGATCGCACTTGTTTCCAACCAAGATGATGGGATACTGATGCGAGTCAACTCGAAATAAAACGAAATAAAATTCAGTCGACGTAACACGATAGAAGAAGAAAAGAAAGAATATGAAAAGTGACTCTGTTGCCTCACGTCATAACACGAACCGTCTTCCACAGAGAGTCCTTTGATCTTCAGAATGACGTCTCTTAACTTGGCCGCCGCCTGGCACGAATGTGCGCTCGTCACGCTGTACACCACGATGAATCCCTGTCCATTCGATCAACTTCCTCATCTTCCTCTCTACTCACCGCAGCGAGTTTGATGTATTGATCTCTCAAGGCGCTGTATTCTTCTGGACCTGCCGTATCTACAATGTCTAAATTGGCCACTTCTCCGTCGATGGACATCTGTATTCGATAGGCATCCTCTATCGTGGGGTCGTATTTCTCGACGAAGCTGCGGGGATTCAGGCGGGAAGTTTGAAATTCGAATTCTCACCGGCCGACGACGAATCGAACGGTGAGAGAGCTCTTACCGACGCCGCCTGCGCCGATCATGACGATTCGGTACGAATTGTGGAAGGCGTAACCGTCTCCTTCTTCAGTTTCGACAGTTAAGAGTCTTCTAGACATGACTGTGAAGACGTTCAGAGACGGAGACTCTTTCGGCGATGGTGATGGTGTCACATCGGGGTCGATGATGAGACGGACGAGATGAGAGAATAAAAGAATTTAAATCCGAATTGGACTCACGAGCTTTTCGTTTTCCCGCCCACAGTTTCTTCTCTATGGTGAGAGATCGCCAAGCTCTGCAGACGAGGGAGCACTGTGCGAGGGAAAATGCATCGAGGTACTCCATGATGTGATACTTGATCTCTGCCGGTATGTCTTCGAACGTCGGTGCGTTGTCCATCTGATGCAGAAGATGAGACGTCTCTTCCATCTCATTCGAAACGATGATCTTCACCTGTGAGTTGACTTGTTCGAGGTAGATGATCTCCATCTTCCCCGTGAGTTTGTTTGCAAAATTCATTTCCATCAGACGTTCGAATTGTTCATCTTCTTCAGACATGGGTCGATTTCTCGCCCGTCTCATCGTAACTACGCTGGCTATCGAATGTCATTCTCGATGGATCGCACGCCTTCGAGATCTCACCGTCCGGATTTGAATTCTGTTGAGTGATCTCGATGGTGGGGGGCTCTTTCGTTCTAGAGGGTCGATGTGATTTGGGTCGCAGATTGTCCACCGTCTCATTCTGTGGCGTTGTGGGTTCAGTCGCTTCCGGTGATACTCTCGGCGTGGAAGTCACGGATGGCCAGTCTGTTTGAGAGATCAATCTCGATCCTCCATCCATTACGCGGTGGATGATTCTCACCAAGTTTCTTCTCTTCAGACCTCGACAACTTCGGGGGTGATGGATTATTCGTATGCTGTTCTTGTGGACTCCGTTGGAGGTGACTCCGCCTTCGAAGAGGAGAAGAAAAACTTCTCTTTGTGGGATTATGTCCTCTATCTCCTCCATGCACCCTCAACAGGAAGCAGGAGGACATGTTCGATTTCGTCTCGATGTCAATCAGCGACGCCCAACCCCGCTCGAGACTCACCGTCTTTACGTGAATGGTATATACTTCTTTAGAATACAAGCACCTCCTACGATGATGATAGTAAGAGCTGCCAGATGAACAGAGAATGACACTCTAAAATTCCGGAAAAAGGAATTCAGAAAGAAAATCGTATGAATTGAGCCAGCTGAGAAGTAAGTGGCACGGCCCACGCCCAATCTTTGGTCTACCACGTCTGATGGACAAAGAAAGGGTCTCATCAGTCGATGTTGAAGAGCAGAAGCCAGCTGAGGGCAGAAGTGCCCACATCGGGTGTGCAATTGTCTGAATGACGATGAGGGCGACAACACGCTTTGTCGCCGTCTGTTTTGTCACGATTTTATTCACAAGGCTTCGATCGCGTGCCACATCAGGAGGCCCGATGTGGATTGTTTTGCTTCTAGGTCGGCGACGAGTGCAATCAGGAGTTATATAGGGAAAGATGAAAAGTTGGGTCTGAAAGTCAATTTGTTGGTTGCATTAATGGATGATGTGGTCGACCCCCGTGATATTAATAAGATATCCATCAACACGAATACATATAGTGGTTATTGAAAACACCATTTTCGTCTGCGTATCGCGGCAGATCACATCAGATCTAATGTTATGTGGTGATCGAAACAGTTCCCATCTATTCATATCTGGACATCGTCGAGATATCCAACCTCCTTCTATCTACGCCTAGTGCTATACAAGATCGTGATGTCACAGAACGATGATGCCCGTTCAGAGAAACCTATAGGCCTCGCAGTGAGTGAGGCGCTAGAGCGTTAACGGCTATTTCTCCATCTCGCGATGTCTCAGCTGGTGCGAGTGTCACACGAACAGGGCACCCTAGCCATCTTAGACGTATAGAGGGTCAACTTCGATCTCCTCACCCTTTGAGACCACACGGCTCCAACAAAATGCCGACGTACGCTGGAGCACCTCCAGAGTCCTATGAATGTTCTCAGCTCTTTCTCTCCCTCCAGACGAGGACTTGAAGCTGAGGCCGACTTCAGGGGCCCCACACGAGAACACACCAGAACGCATCCACAGATCAAAGCAAACACAGCGTAATCTACCGTTGTACCCCTGGCAACCGAAATTTGCTTCGAGATGCCACACCACACGTATTTCTTTGCATCCTGTGACAGTAAAGAGAAATCGAATGCTCCTCCATGTGGAAGGCTTTCTTTCCATATTCTCCTCTCCTTGTCTGGGACTCTCGGCCCTTAGCCCCTCGAGAGATATAAACGCGTCGTGTATCGTATGCTGTGCTCAAAGCCAGACGCGACGATTGGGACTCATAACGAGCGCGTCGGTGTTGACAGGTTGACCTCCACTGAAGAAAACGAAAGCGGCCGATAGATGATGCCGACAAACGGAAAATTGAAAGTCATAGGCCACAAGACAGGTCATAAATGGATCCCCTATGACTACATGAACCCAGTTGCCCGGTCGACGATAACGAGATATGCTTGTCTCGGAGATGGGCGATGAATTGAAAATGCGATGCGGTGTCGACACAGGCAAAAGGGGTTGAGAAAGGATAGAGGAACAGAAATCAAAAACCAAATCCCCTTACAGCAGAAGGCCCTTACTTTACTGAGACACAAAGGAGAGGGAGGTTTATAGCAGAACATGATGCAGCCAGTAGCACGACACCAGACACCACGCAACATGTCTGCGGCTGAATTGTCTAATGAGTCTTCCACACACACTGCACCGAGTGGATGGGGAGAGCTACCGATTTCAGCCCGTTCTGGTTTCAGACCAATCAATCCTGCGAACGACGTCCACTGTCCAGACTACATGATTATGATGTATCAGCAGCAACATCAAGCACCTGAGCCACGTAAGAATTTCGAGCATCCAATGAAGCGAAGATATATGGAATATCTGATGAACGAGGACGACCCGAACACTCACATCTCGGCCTTCACAGCACCATCTCACCCAGCATCCATCTCTGGTGTTCCATTCTCGAGTGCCTTTTCGATCATATGCCCACGTTCACCGCCCAGAGAACAGTCCCCACCACCCATGCTGGTCCCCTCCACAGACAACCTCGTCGTACCGAAGGGACGCCGTCCTTCTCAATCACCTTCACCTGTTCCATCCGGATTCCGCGCCTCTCCCATGATGCGAGCGGTCACACCAGACAGCTACCGATACACGACGCCGAGTCCAGCACCGACGGCCATACCGGGCTCTCCAGATCCCACCGCTCACCCCCACTTTAATCACCATCTACCATCCATCGCCAATCTCGTGCAGCGAGGACCTTCACCCATCAACTCTCTCTACGTACACCCACCACAACAGACGCCCATGATGATGCCACCTGCACATCCTGTATCATCATACTTCACAGACAACGACTTCTATCCTTTCCGCGAGGACTTTGAGGACGTGAGACCCATGGCACCAACCGCCCCCGCCCCAGATGCCCGTCAGACATTGGTGACGCAGGCGGTTTACGAAGTCAGCCGAGACAATCACGGCTCACCCAAGGGCACCAATCCCACCACCATCGAGGGCAAGATCGAAGAGATCTTATTCTTGGACAAGTTACAGCCCCGTATGAACCGAAGATGGGGGAAGATGCTGCGACAGTCTCTCAAGTCAGAAGCACAAGGAAAAGTCCACTTCACCGACACCATCAAGAAGAAGAACTTCTTTCAATTCAACTTTGCTGGCAAGGGAGAGAAGGTGCCGACGGACGATGAAAACATCACGAAGAAGATCTTCCACTCTCTACCCGAGCTCGAGCAGCTCTTCAACGTGGGAGACAAGCCAGTCACCACCAAGAGCTACTCGTTGGAATACGGAAGGAAGGTCATCCATTCTGCCCTCCAGCCACCTCTCATCATCACCTACAACTCCGAATCAAAGACGATCACGTTCGAGGGAGACTACAAGAGCTACACTCAAGAGAAGATCCATCCAAAGAGGTTGGCCAAGGAGGAGAACGAGAGAATCAGAAACCACAACATGAACATTGTGAGGGCTGCCCAGCAGGAGAGACAGCACATGCAGGACGGAGAGCAGCAGATCGACTTTAAAGAGTTTGGTGGGCAATCGACCGGAGCTTCGGAGGAGGAAGAGAACACGATAAAGAAGAGGAGGTTGTCTACGGAAGCGTAGGCGAAGCCTTCTCCCTATGTACATATAAGAACGTTTCTCTTTTTATTGTTCGAGTCTGTCGTGCTTCTCTTTTCTTCGAGTGGAAGAGACATCGTGAGAAGAGGAACGCGAGTGGAGACGATGAGAAGCGATAGACAGAAGTCGAGCAGACATGAGCGACTGTTGGGTTAGACATTGCATTGTAGAATGACGTAAATATCCAGAGAGGAAAATTTCTTCGCCATCCGAACATCGCCTCTCTTGTATGCAGGGATCCAATTGAGAGGACAAGAGAAAACATAGACACAGTCCATCCGAGATGGGTAATCAACCTTCATCGCCCGCACAAGTTGGACTTCCCGAACATCACCAATCACCCAACGCACAGAATCTCTTCAGAGAAATACAAGACAACGCAGAGTTAGACGGAAGCAACTCGAACCTGGTCACATTGTCTGTCCTCGATTTTTCGAAATACCAATGGGTGGAGGTCTTGAATCTGCACGACAATGAACTCAAATCATTGGTCGGTCTCTCAAAGATCGGAAAGAAGGTGAGAGTTCACATCCTGTTACACGGGTGACACATCACACAGTTGAGAGAATTAGATGTCACTCGTAATCCCATCGAGGAGTTGGCGGATGAGCTCTTCACGATAACGACCATTCAACAATTGAAGGCGGCCCACTGCAAGCTCCAAGGGCCACTTCATCCTCACCTTGGCAATCTGCATCTCATCACCAATCTAGACTTGTCGAACAACCATCTCATGTCCATTCCACAGTCTATCGGTCAACTCAAGTCCATCTCCCAACTCAATTTGTCATTCAACAAGATCAAACAGGTACCATCTCATCCCCTTCACATCTCTAATCGCAGCCCACAGATTCCAAGAGAAATCGGCAACTGCACTTGTCTCTCTCGCCTCCTTTTGAATCACAACGACCTCGCATCCCTCCCAAAGGAGATGGGAAAGTTGACATCTCTGATCCTCCTGAACGTCTCGGACAACTTCATCCAAGAGCTACCGGACGAGATGTACACAGTCAAATCTCTACTCAAGCTCTACATGGACCACAACGGCCTCATGGAAATCAAGAAACAGATCTCTTCCCTGTCCAATTTGAGAGAACTGAACGTCAGGGGCAATCAGCTGACGTACTTACCGTCTTCCCTGGGGGAATTGTACAGTTTGACGGTACTCGATATCGAGGAGAATCCGTTCGAAGAGAAATACAACACGGAAGACTTGGTCGTTTTCTTCGAATGGCTGAAGAAGCAAGACACGTCACAGAAGAAGAGGCTGATGTGAGTAGGATACAGAGATGTAGACGTGTTACATATGCATATCTCAACGAGCTCACTTCTAAATAGAAATAAGAAGACTCGTGTGAGATCGAAGAGTCAAGAGGGAAGTGTGAGTCAAGAGCAGCTCATGCTGGAGGCGAGGAGAAACAAGGAAGCCGCCAATCGTGAATTCAGAATGGTGGCCATGCAGAAGAACTTGCTGCGTTTCAAAGGAGCAGAACGGATCATCGTGAGGTGCATGGATGCATCCATACAGAGTCTCAACCACGGTGACTCCTTCCTGCTGGATATCCAAGCCAACGCTTCCGTCTTCTGTTGGTACGGTACGTAATGATGAGGGAGAAGGTGACACATTGACATGCACGACAGGGTCACAATCGAACGAGAAGGAGAGGAAGAAGAGTAAATACTTTGGACAGAAGTGGCTGGGAGAGTTGGGATATACGAATCCACTCTTGGTGTTAGAGGATGGAAGAGAGAAGGAGTTGATCAAATCGAGGCCTTCGGACGGTAGCGAGCTCCTCGATTCATTCTGGAGGGCTCTCAACACGAAACTCAACGTGGCAGGTGACGTTACCTCCATCGATTCTCCACGACTTCATGGAGCATCCGCTCCACCTTTCCCAGACTGACATCCTCCCAGCGGAAAAGATCTTGTCCGCCGAGGACGGAGGTCCGGACAGTGAAGAAGAAAAATTCGCATCGAACAACCGAAAATTGTACCGTTTCTCTGAATCGACCGGGAGGCTGGAAATCTCCACGTTCGCTGCTGGCATCCTACTCAAAGACATGCTCGACACTTCTTCTTGCTTCGTGTTGGACTGCCACTCCACCCTGTTCGTTTGGGCGGGAACGTATTCATCCATGTCTGAGAGGTGACGTGTGATGACGTCATCACCGATACTGACGGAAGGATAGATCGTGGAGTATGCTGAAGGCGGAAGAATTATTGACCCGCGTGGCCCGTCCCAATTGTGCCGAGATCGTCTGGGTCATCGATGGGGCGGAGAATCTATTGTTCCGGGACCAATTCGAAGATTGGGAGGATCGTACGTGGGACAGCAAAGAGCATAGAAAGACGACGACCGTACAGCCTCGAATGAGAATGACAGAAGAGGAGGTGGAGAGACCGAAGAGTCACGATGAGGTGTGATGAGGTGTGATGACGTCATAACGATGGGGTAGGTCATCAGTGAGATGGAGGCTGAGTTGGCCTCATTGGATCGATTGGGAGTGCTGAACAAGAGGATCGGGGAATCGTGGAGTGGGAGATATTTTGTGTTACGATCGGGAGTTTTCTCGGAGTACAAAGACGAGGGAGGATACAAAGAGGTGAAACATTATACATCGACTCGTGCTGATGATCTCATCATGATCACACGATCATGTCATCATGATCACACGATCATCTCATCATGATCGCATCACGATGTTGACTGATCGTGTCCAGTCTCAACCTCTGAGTGAAATCTCTCTGGAATCCGCCGTGTTCTCTGAATGGGAGCCCGATCAAGAGATGAGCTGCTTCCAGATCAAGTCCAGAAAGACACAGCACATCCTCCAGGCCAAGAACATCATGGACATGACCAAGTGGATCAACTCTCTCTTACGTCACAAGACCATACTCGACGATCTACAACGCACCCCCACCTTCACGACCGTCTTGGACCGACGTCCGTCCATTCGCGCCCTCGAAGTCATCCAGGTGAAATTTGAAATTTGAATTCTGGCGGGGAATAACGGTCGCAGCGGCCCGCACCCAGGGCCAACGTGGCTCGAACCTCCAGCGTGTCACCCGACATCGCCTCCCACCGGAAGAATTCCGGCCCGAGCTCCTTCGATAGCAGTCCCAAATCATCCGGTTCATCTACAACGAGCCCCACTTCCGTCTCCTCCAAGAGAAGTTCTTCAGTCGAATCTTCACCACAGGGTGGAACTCACAGGAAGATCGACTTTGAGAAGGCGAAATTGTACGCCGTACAATCGAAATCGAGACAATCGGTCGGGCGTGCCGCGTTAGACAAGGAGGCCATGAGACGATTAGAAGAAGAAGAGCAGAAGAGAATCGATGAGGAAGTGGAGAGAGAGCTGAGAGAAGAGATGGAGAGAGAAGAAGAGGAGAGGAAGGAGAGAGCGAGGGTGGAAGAGATGAAGATGAGAGAGGAGATAGAGGAAGAAGGGAGGAGTGATCGAGTGAAGATTGGGGAGCGTAAGAAGGTGGAATTAGAAGAAGGAAGGAGCCCCACTGTCAAGATTGGAGGAGAGAGAAGGAGAACAGAAGACAAGGGAATAGAAGAGAAGAGAGAAGAAGAGAAGAGAGAGGAAGAGAGGAAGAAGAGAGAAGAAGAAGAGAAGGAGAGAGAAAGAGAGAGGAAGAAGAGAGAGGAAGAGAGGAAGAAGAGAGATGAAGCGGAGAGGGTAGAGGAGAAGAAGAGAGAATTGGAGAAGATCAAGAGAGAGCAGGAGAGGGAAGAGAAGAAGAGACAAGAAGAGAAGAAGAGACAAGAGGAGAAGAAGAGAGAAGAAGAGAAGAAGGACGCCATCACTGCTGCAGAGAAGAAGAGAGAGGAAGAGAGGGAGACATCTCTACGGGAAGACAAGAGGAGAGAAGAAGAGAAGAAGAACAAAGAAGACGAACAGAAGAGAATCGATGAGCAGAGGAAGAAGGAAGAGAGAGCAGAAGAAGAGAAGCAGAAGGAAGCCAAGATAAGAGAAACACTTGCACCTCATCAGATACGACAGAGAGAAGAAGAAGCAGAACAGAAGGCGAGAGAGGAAGAAGTACGCACGGCCAGACTGCAAGTGAGAGGATATCACGATGTTTCCACGTGACATTTCACTGAAATTTCGCAGGCAGAAGAGACGAGGAAGAAGCTACAACAAGAGAAGGAAGATCGAATCAAGCGACAAGCGGAAGACATCAAGACAGAGAGGGAGGTGAGAGAATGATCTCCATCGAATGAACACTTCTCACTTTTTTCCAGCGAAAAGCCAAACAAGATGAAGCAGACAAGATCGCCAGTGAAGAGAAGAAGAAGGAGGAACAAGAGAAGAAGAGAGAAGAAGAAGAGAAGAAGGAGAGGGGAGAAGAAGAAGAAGATATCGAATATCCCGAGGCACTCACCACCACCAAATTGACTGGACCATCGAAGGTGGGAGTCACCGGTAGAAAAGTGGCCGCGAGGAAAAATCCAGTGAGGGAGAGAGCGGCGAGGGCGGTAGAAGAAGAACAGAAGAGGTGAGAGGGAATGCTGTAATGGACTGAATCCTTCAGAATCGAGAGGGAGAAGGGAGAGAATCAAGGGAAATCGACACAAGTCGAAGCACAACGTGCTGCGGCCAAGACATCACAGGTAACGTTCATATCATTTAAATCATTTAAATCATTCGTATTATCATTTATATCACTTATATAATTTATTCCATTCATATCATTTATATCATTCATACGATTCATATCATTTCAATCTTTCAAATCACTTTTGAGATTCAAATCTGATCGTTGTAGATGGGCGGTTACGGTCTCATTTCTGCGGTGGGAAGTGATGCAGTGGCCATGTTCAAGAAGGCAGCAGAAGAGAAGAAGAAGAGAGAAGAGACTTCCATCACCGAGAGAGGTGCACACGGCTCACACATTCCAGAATACGACAAGAACAAGCCCAGGCTCATCCAAATCAAAGGAAGGAGAAACATCTTCACGCGTCACGTCGAGATGTCTTCCTCTTCTCTCAATCAGGTGACACACTTCTCCACGACATTTCAACGAGTTTTCTACGAGATCTCCTCTGACATCGTACAGGGTGACGTCTTCTTGTTAGATACGGCGAAGGAGGGAATCATCTATCAGTGGAACGGTCGAGAGGCCAATCGAATTGTGAAGGGAAAAGCCATGGACGTTGCCAAGAGTATCAAAGACAAAGACAGGAGCGGTGTGTCTAGAGTGCAGGTGCTGGAAGACGGTGCGGACGACACGAATTTCTGGAAAATTTTGGGCGGGAAACCGGAGAGGGTACCGTCCGCCAGGGAGGGAATGGAAGATGCGGAGGCGGAGAAGGTGATTTGGGACGTCCCAATTCGATCGAGAGATTGATCTGATGTAGAGTGTGTGGGGAGCAGTGAGATTGTACAAAGTCATAGACAACGTCAACGGTGAAGCTCTCGATCCGTTCGAGCTGCAGGAGATGGGCAACAGTAGGATCTACAAGGAGATGCTGGAGGAACAATTCTGTTACATCATAGATGCCGTCGCAGAGCTATTCGTGTGGACAGGTGAGCCTCTATCTCTATCTTTCGTCTCTGTCTGTGCATCACCTCATCACCACCATCTATATCATCATCACCATCACATCAACGTCATCACATCATCATCCTCTTCATCACATCATCACATCATCATCATGTGATCGATCAAGTGAAACTCCACCAGGCAGAAAGACCAACATGAAGACAAAGAACGGTTCGATGAAATTGGGAAGGAGCATTTTGGCCGATCGCGAGGACAACTTCTGGATCGCTCCTCTCTTTCGAGAATTGCCAGGGGCAGAGACGGTCATGTTCAAGGAGAAATTCTGCAATTGGGGTACCAGTCTTCCCATTCAGATGCAACAAGTTCCCGTTGGCCTCAATACGGCCGTAGCGCAAGAGCAGGAGAAGATAGACGTGATGAAATTACACACACCCAACACGAACATCAAAGAAGAGGTGACAAGTGTTCATCATCATGTCTCACATCAACATCATGGTCATGTCTCACATATCATCAACATCATGATCACCATGTCATCATCATCGATGACATCACTGATGATATCGTTCTACTGTCATCACATCACACATTCTTCACACCTCCATCACATCACGCTCATCATCATCAGGTCCTCATCGACGATGGAAGGGGAAAAGTCCAAGCCTGGCGCGTCGAAGAGAACCGCAAGATTCCCATCGACACGCGAAATCTCGGCGAATTCCACAGCGGAGAATCCTACTTGGTTCTCTATTCTTACATTTGGAAGAACAAGGACTGCTTCCTCATCTACTTCTGGCAGGGCAGAAACTCTTCTGTTTTAGAGAAGGGAACGTCTGCCGTGTTGACCATGGAGATGGATGATACGCTCAAGGGCATGGCAAAAGAGGTGAGGTCACGTGACTGATGGAGGGGTGACACGTGTTCAGGTCCGCGTCGTGCAGAACAAAGAGCCGAAACATTTCTTGACTATTTTTGGCGGGAAACTCATCGTACACTTGAGGAAAGAGAAGGTGGACGCTCCTCCCACTCGAATGTACCACGTACACGGCACGAATGATTGGAACGTTCACGCCATAGAGGTCTACCCTAGAACCAGTAGCCTCACCCCCTTCGGCTGTTTCGTCATCTACAACGAGTCAACTTTTTACATCTGGAAGGGCAGGTGCTGCTCTCTGGCCGAGGAAAAATTCGCGAAAACTACCGTGGAGCAGATGAGCGCGGGAACTCGTGTGAAGACGGAGGAATTGGTGGAGGGTAAGGAGAGCGAGGCCTTCTGGCAGGTGCTAGAGAGGGCCCAAGGGAGCGAGGGGAGGACCTATCCGCACATTTTGGCGGGAAACCGGGTGCAGCCCAGACTGTTCGAGTGTTCGATTGGAACAGGTATGTCTATTCACTTGATCGTGATGATGATGATGATGATTGTGATGATGATGATGATTGTGATGATGATTGTGATGATGATGATGATCAGGTATCTTCAAAGTGACAGAGATCGTCAACTTCTGTCAAGATGATCTGATGACGGAGGACGTGTACCTGTTGGACACCGTGTTCGATGGAGTGTTCGTGTGGATCGGTAAGAACTCAGACGAGAAGGAGAAGAAGATGTCACTCGAAACTGCTGTCGAATACGCAGAGAAAGCACCGGCCGGCCGAACGATACCCAAAGATAACGTGAGATATGTCTCCATCTATCCTCTTCTTTCATCATCACTTGCAAACTTGAATGAAATAATCGATCGCTACATCTCATCATCATGATCATCAACATCATCCACAATCGACATCAACATCAACGTCATCAACATCAACATCATGAGATGCATCATCACACAGTGACATACAAATCATACGTTATTCTCTTCATAACAAGACTCACCACCATACAGTTGTTCATCGCCTACGAAGGAAGAGAAGATTACACCTTCACCTGCCACTTCCACGGCTGGGACTGGTCGAAATATCCCAACCAACAGCCCAACCCAACGACAGCGACCAAAGTAGAAGACATTCTAAAGGAGTACAACCGACTGTATACCTACGAGGAGCTGCTGAACAAAGAGTACCCCAAGGGCATCGACACGTCTAAATTAGAGTCTTATCTCACCGATGATGAGTTTGCATCGGTCATCGGACACGGAAGGGAAGAGTTTTACAAGCTGCCGATGTGGCATCAGCAAAAGATCAAGAGGGAGAAGAAGTTGTTTTAATAGAAGGTATTGGATGTCTGTTGATTTGAGTTTGTGGATGGACACTGATGAGACTTGTGTTACATGATCTCATTCGTGCCGGGCAGCGATCACGATTAGAGATGGACTCGTGATGAAACATGTGATGATGCTCAGAAGATCAAACTTTGTCTAAAGTCACCTCTTCGTGATCTCTCTTATACCTCTCGGTTGGGTGATAATCGAGGGAATTGAACCATTGAAATTTTTTGCTTCACTCCTTCAGCTCGACCATCACGAAACAGAATGCTCACCGATGCTTGCTCGGCTCAGGTGATTCTCTTCTTTCTTTCATTGTTACCTGTCTAATATTGAGGTAGATAATGTTCAATGCTCTCGATTCAAACCAGAGAACCAGCTCCTCCATCCCTCATAACTGCCTCCATTCTACCCACCTTCTTTATCTTTGCCAGGTGGATCGTTATCACTCTCATGAGTCATCTGACGACATAAAAGGTGCCAGACTGGGTCATGATGGCAAGAGTCAGTCGACTTCTGTAGCTGTCAGATACACAATACATCTCCACTGGCATGCCGCAATCACTCGGGGATGTAGCTCAGATGGTAGAGCACTCGCTTAGCATGCGAGGGGTACAGGGATCGATACCCTGCTTCTCCAACCCTTTTACGTTCGGCCGGTGAGTACCGTCCATCGCATTTTTATATGCATTATCTGATCACAAAAGCATGCACAAATAGGAACATCTTATCACGAATTCGATAATTTACCTTCATGATTATCATGATCTTCGCATCGCTTCTTTTTTGTTCGATTCCAAGCAATATCGGCTAAACATCTGCGATGATCACAACATCTACACCATCGTCGTCATCATATCATCTCAACATCTGCATCATCTGCATCATCTGCATCATCAATATCTACATCATCGCGGCATCTGCATCATCGACATCTGCAGCGTCATCATCGACATCTGCATCATCGCAACATCCGCACCTTCAACATCTGCATCATCGCGACATCTGCAGTAGATTGATGGATCAAATGGAAATGAGGAGCCTATGTCACTCGAAGCTCAAAAGCTAGCGCTTGACGAGTTTCCGCAACACCAAGCTGCAGGAGACAATTGAATCAAATATATTTTATGTCTTCTCGCACCTGCCGCACCTGCATCAGTGATGTTGGAACATGATGATTCCACTTTTATCGTGGACTACACCTCTGCAATCGACTATTGAACAATGATCACTTTGATCCTGTAGTGGATTGTTCTGATCTCTCATTTTCGGGAGCGCTGTTGTCCTGTAGTGTCTAAACCACTCGATAGCATCTGTTGGAGACCTCTGCAGATGTTGGTGCAGTCATCGATGCCAGAATGATGCCTACCACTCAGATCTAAATCAATCCTCTTCAATATGTCCAACTATTTCACATCAGTCTGATTCAGGATCAATCATGAGACATCTCACCATCCCACGACAGTGACCACCCCAGAATACGTCTGCCATCTTTTTGATATTGAGCCACCGCTTCATGTGAGGTTCGAGGTTCATCTTCTTATCTCTCGCTTCTGATGGAAGGCATGTGTTCAGATCCCAATCACCACAGGTGACAAAGGTCCATTTCTTAGAAGACAGTCCAGTGTGTTGCAGCCAATCCTCGAAAAGTTCCAGAACTCTTCTCAATTCGAATCCGCCGTCTGTCATATCCTGAATCGTGTGTTTAGACAATGCACAGACGGATCAATGAGTACCTGGGTGATACCTGTGAGTTGAGTACAGAAGGGTGTGATGTTCGGATATACTGTGGGTCTCACGTACGTGTGAAACACATGATCGACTGTGTGACGTTAGACTGTATGATGATGGGAGAGAGACGAGACCTTTTAGTGTAAGGGAATTCAGAGCAAGCACAGGGAATTCGACGATCTCCTGTGGTTTCAATCTAATGTTCTCCTCTGGATATGATGTCAGCACAGACCTGATTATACAGATGGACACACCACACTGAGCCTCGAAATCTAAGATGAGAAAATACTCATACGGCTGCGGTCTTAGTTGATCTGAATTCGAACCATCAGAACCATCTGATCCGACAAACGATTGCACCTGGCTCTGGTCCCCTCTCATTGCACTCCATCTTGATCCTCTCTGGGATGTCATCACCCTCATACCAGACCTTCTTCTCCTCTGCCATATCTCTTGGTGTCTATCTCTTGTTGATCGTTATTGTGTTTGGTTTCCGACAGATGCAGTCTTCGTTCACCGAAAGAAAGACAACCTCCGTTCACCTTCGAAGAATCATCTTCTCCCATCAGAAACCATCACTTCTCGAATGAGCCCGCACACATCTTCACGATGACACACACGAAAGTCATTTCAAGCGTCGCTTGTGACAGACTACTTTATATCCTCTACACGAGAGGGTAAGTGGCAGCGGTGGCGATACCACACTGGTTGCCGTTGTTCCTTGACATCTTGATGTACCCTCCATCTCCCCAGTACGTGCTCCACGAGCTACCGAGAGTCAACGAAATTTCCACAAATTCTCCCTCACTTCTTCACGAGGTAGAATTCATTGCCCTCGTCGTCAGTGCCGTAGCCAACGGCCAGAACCTCGTGGTCTAGATCGTCCACGCCGTTCTTGCAAAGTGGCTCGTTGTAGACTCCCTCAGAGTAGAAGGTGAACGAGGGGTGAGAAGCATCGATGGCAATGGCGACGGGTCCGAGGGAAATCGCGGCGGTCAATGCCTTCTCGTCTCCGCTGCTGACGTTGACGTAGCCTGTTGGAGGTTCAGAGTGGCTGGTTGTAGATGGACGTCACCCTTTATGGTGATGCCGGAGCGGTCTTCGGTGTTGCAAAAGTGGTCGAGCATGATGTAGCGGTAAGTCTGCTCTAATGCGATACCTCCATTGTCCATGACGAATTGTAGAGCGCCGGATGCCTCTCCACCATCACAGGCAGAGTTACCCTCAGTCCAGGCACAGTCGACGAGCTGCTGCTCGGATAAAGACAAGAGCTGACCCGTCTTGATGAAGTAAGCTCCCTCTAAGGTACCTGGAACGAGTGAGTCTTCTGTTGGCGGGAAGTTTGAATTTCGAAAATTCACCGGTGGTACCGAAGGTCCAGCAAGAACCGCAGATCTGATGGAGAGTCAATCGGGCGGGAGATTTGAAATTTGAAACTCACTCCTTGGTCCTTGGGTGGGTTGACGGCTCCCTTCTCAACCCAGTCGATCGACTGGGGAATCTTCTGTGATTTTTCCACTTTGTGAGTGTGGGTCGCTCTGTTCTGCGATTGAGAGCGAGGTGTAGACAGAGAAGGTCTGATGAGCTCCTTCAGCTCAGTCTGTGTGTAGTCTCCAAACTTATTCATCTTCACTGTCTCCACTTGAGTTCTCCTTCCCTTCACCTCCACTCACGCTTGTATGTCTTTCCACCCTGGGCGTTGTGACTCTCGATGTATCTCTTGTTTCTCTGGTAGACACTTCTCCTGTGTCTCTTCTCGACTTCACTGTGGTAGAGCTTGCCGTGTGCTTGAGTGAAGAGCTCGAACTCGTCATCGGTCTCGACGGGAGAGA
Source organism: Planoprotostelium fungivorum (assembly GCA_003024175.1). Classification (NCBI taxonomy): domain Eukaryota; phylum Evosea; class Variosea; order Cavosteliida; family Cavosteliaceae; genus Planoprotostelium; species Planoprotostelium fungivorum. The sequence goes on along the minus strand of MDYQ01000020.1, from coordinate 117,054 downwards.
AGACGGACAACTGTCCGAGGCGTCCGCGAGCTCGAATGGCTCCTCTGCCGTTGGGCTTCTCCTCTACAACGAGCCTGTCCTGCTTCTTGCAGACACCGGGGGCGTTGAACACCTTCGAGGATGAGTGTCGTTGTAGATGGAGAATGAAATCATTTTGAAATGATTTAAATTTCGAACCTGATCGGAGACGAGACCTGCATCGTACTCGATGAAGTCCAAGATGTAGATGTCGGGGTGAGAACCGAAGATGAAATCGTAGCCGAAGAGGTAGATCTGAACGGGCTCCATGGTCTTGGCATCGACGTAGAAGTTGTAGTTGGCAGTGGTGTTGCCGTTCTTGACAATCTGAGATGCGAATGAGATGAGAAGGAATGGATGGAGATGGATGGTTGCATGAGGTTGGAGGTAGAAGATGTACCTGGACGTATTTGTGGCAGTTAGAACCCTTGATGGCTTCCACTCCAGCGTAGTCCCAGGTGGACAGATCGGGTAGAACGGTGGTGAGTCCTCCATCTCCTCCCAGTGGTTGTTGGAAGCAGTTCTATCCGTGAAGATCAGCTAAAAGTGAGAATGAATGGTTCACACCAAGACATCGACACGGGGAACGACTTCATAGAGGGTCTGTTGATCGAATCTCCAGACGTAGGTGGCCTGATTGAGTCAGATCAAAGAGAGGAGAGGTCAGACTCACCATTCCTGCATAGTAATCGATCCTCTGACGGTTGTTGACTCCATCGTACCACACGTCGATGGGCTCAGACATGTTCCAGTATGGGATACTGAAGACAGTTCTGGCATAATACTGTTTGAGAATCAGTGATCCCGTGTGATCCACTCCTCCCATACCTGCTTGGGCCATTTGGGGGCCGAAATGGCGAAGGAAAGTGCAACGAGAGTGCACAGTAAGAGCGTGACTTTCATCATCTCTTGGTTTGTGACGGTTTGACTCGTGCTGACGCGAACTCCTCGTTGTAGACGATCGAGATATTCCTCCAAGAATTACAAATGTCCACACGTCAGGCAAACACCTCAATGGTGTCCATCATCATCACCGACCTCTCCATCATCTTTATGTACATCCTCATCCTTGGAACGACCACCTCTTCGTGTCATCCTTCCACTTCTCGTGCGTCCTGCACAACAGCCTCATCCTGCAGATGGAGAGGATGAGATAGCCTGCAGCTCTGAATCTTCTCCTCGCTGGACTTCCCTTCGCTGCGTATCTCGGAGACATCGGACCTACGACACGTTCAGATTCCATCAGCGACACCATGCTGCGTCATGTTCTAAAGACGAAAGTCACCTTCTTTCTTCTTCTCTTTCCACAGGAGGAACCTCTTCTGGAAGATGAGGTTGGCACAGATGTCACTCAGTCTCAGGAGCCGTCCGGCCATGCTCTGTGCGTCCATGAGGAGTGTCTCTCTCTGGGCGATCTGTTGGATGAGGTGGTTCTGTTCCACTCGATTCCTCTCCTTCACTATAGAGGATGAGTCGGTGATGCATCATGATGGTGTTTGTGTCGATGATGCAGAAGATGTTGATGATGTCGATGATTTGGAGGATGTTGATAGGATGATGATGTGATGATGGATGGTGGTGCATGATGATGTGATGACTGACCCAGAGAGATCTCTATGTCGTTCCTCTGCATGATCTCACTGATCTCGTCGCGATAGAAGGTCTTCATCCTCTTGTGCTCGTCCTTATACGCCTTGATCTCTTCTTCCTTCTGCATCAGATGCTAAGAGACATCCATCAGCATCCATCCTCCACACCCATGATGATCATCATGTCCATGATGATGATGGTGATGATGACGAAGACTCACTTGTTTCAATGCCTTTCTATCTCTCTTGAGTAGTTTGACCATGTCCATCAGTCTCTTCATCTCCTCCGTATCTTCTTGTCTGTCTGATCGAATCGAAGATTTTGAGGACTCGAGGGACATCGCATGTCTTTTCGGTGTCTACATTTTCTTCTCAGTTTTTCTTCACTTTTTTCGATGTTTTTTTCAATCTCTTTTCGATTTCGAAATGTCTTCTTCACCTCGGTGGAATTTTTTCTCGATTCTTTTCTCATGTTTTCTAATTCCCTCCAGATGATGTCTTTTTCTTCGATGAGAGAGAAGACGTAACTCTCATGGTCGGCTCTCGCTTCGGCCATCTGCTTCCGTAACTGCCGTTCGTTATTTTTCGAAATTCAAATGTCCCGCCCACCTCGGTCTCCTTCTTCTTCATCTCTTCTTCTCTCCTCTTGTATTCCTCTTCCAGTTGTTTCAAGTTGACATCGAGCCCCCTCTTTAGCTCCTCCCTCTCACGTATACTCTTTTCTCTCTCTTCTTCTCTCTCCTTGGCGTGTTTTTCTCGCTCGAATTCTTGGCTCTGCAAAAGATTTCCCGCCCTTTTCTTTTGGCGGTCTCGTTGTAGATGAGCGGCGCGGATCTCTTCTTGGAATTTGAGTTGGAGCTTGTGGATCTCATCGTAAGCCTCTTTCATCTTCTTGTCGTTTTCATCTTCAGGGCGTGAGATGGTCACTTCCTCTACAACGATCTGCTGTGAGGTGTCATCACATGGATCATGACATGACGATCGTGATCATCATCATGAAAAGGTCACCTTGGACGTTAAAGACAACTCTTGTCGTAGGTCTTCTATGATCTGTGCGTCTTCGTTCTCCCTGATTCTCATCTGATCTCTCATGGCTCTCATCAGCTCTTTCGTTTCTTCCAATTCGATCTACTCTCCAGTGAGACATCACACTCTCAAATGTTCACGATGATCATGATGATGATCGATCATGATGATCATCATCGTCAGCTCACATCTAGATCTTGTCTCTCTCTGGCCCATCTGTCCATATACTCTACGATCTGTCTCTCCAGATCTTCCACTCTCATCCTCTGCATCTCGTTCCAAGTGACTCCCTCCTCTTCTTCCGTCTTACCCATCCTCGGTGTGGAAGGTATAGATCCGTTCTGTTCTTGGAACAACTGTCAAACGTCAAACGTCACATGTCACTGAATCGATCTACCGTGAGTAGGCTCGGTGGTCTGTTGATCTTCTCCTCTTGATTCGGATTCTTCTCAGAGATCACCACTTGATGGAATTCTCTCGCTGTCTCTTCGAACTGCAGATTCTTCTTGGCGTCCATCAACTCCATCTCTAATTTACCCTTTGAAATTTGAATCTTCGAAAAGGGCGGGAAAATATCTCACCCTCGTTGTGTTGAACTTGTTCTTGAATTTCTTCAATTTGTTCTCCTTCTCCACCAAACTGTGATTCCTCTCCACCACCGTCTGTTCTAATTTCATCTTCTCTTGTTCTATCGTCTCCCTCTTCTTCCTCTCTTCTTCAGCCTGTCCACGTCATGATGAAGTCATGATGAAGTCACACACCTCCTCTCTCACTGCTTCCATCTCAGCCTTCAATCTCCTTAGCTCTCCCATCAGTCTGTCCACGTGATCACTCTTCCTCTCGTCTTCTTCTGTCGGTAAGACGAAACTGAGGTTGCGTTTGTTACCGTGAGACTCTCCGTTATCTTTACGCAGCTGCTGCTTCAGGGATTCCATTTCGGGGAAATTTCCGTCGTTGTAGTCGCGTGGTGTGGGTACCTCTGTCAGGCTACTAGCCTCTTCGAGCCGTTCCTTCCACTTCTTTTCTGATTCAGAATGCTCCTCCCTCAATCTCTTCATCTCTCCCGCGTGATTTGAATTTTGAATTTCGATCTCCCTCGCGTGGTCTCGAATGACTCGTTCTAACCGCTCCTCCAATCGGTTGACCTTCTCTTCCTCTCCCTTCTCCTCCACATCCCTCTCTCTCTGTCTCCTCTCTTCGAATCGAGTCTCGAATTCGGCCATTCTCTCTGCCTCCTCTCTCTTTGCCTTCTCCATCTTCTGTTGGTGGATTCTCTTGACTTCCTCCATTTCCTCACGGTAGATCCTTCTCATCTCCTCTATCTCGTCCTTGTGGTCTCTCTTGGCCGATTCCACGTCGACTTGTGAATCCCTCTCGATCTGGGACAGTTCCGCCTCGTGTCTCTTCTGCATGTCCGTTATGGTTCGTGTGTGTCTGTCTTCTTTCTCTTGGTGGATGGTCTCTCGGTCCCTGGCTGATTTCTCTGCCGCCTTTCGATTCGATCTCTCGACTTCTTCTCTCGCTTCTCTCCTGACATCTTCGATAATGATCTGATGCGATCGGTTCATCTCTTGCAGTTCTTCTCGGTATTTGTTGCCTTCTTCTTCTCTCTCTCGGTTGTTCTCTTCTTGTCTCTTCTTCTTCTCTTCTTTCAAAAGGGAAATTTCGTTCTTGAGAGCCTCCATCTCTTCGCTCATCTGATGGCAGCGAGTTTCAAATTCTTCTCTCTCCTTTCGTCGTTCTTCTTTCTCCTCTCTCTTCTCCTTCTCCCTCTCTTCTTCGAGTCGAGTCATCTCATCGCGATGTCTCTGACGATCGGACATGAGACGATCTTCAGACTCCTCCTGATGTCGGACCAAGTTTGTGATTCTCTCGTTCAGATTGTTGTTCTCCATTCGCAAGAGCTCGACCTCCATACCGTCATCATCGCCACCTCCATCACCATCATCATGATGTCGATCGGCCAACGAAGTCGTCATGTCTTCTCTCCTCGATCGACTCTCTTCCTCCAAGGCCCTCTCTACGCGAGATAGATTCTCGTTCGTTTCGTTGAGTTCGTTACGCAGGTCCGAGATGATGATGGACAGCTCGTGGATCTCATATTCTTTTCGGTTGAAGAGGTCTTCGTTGTACCTCTCTCGGTATTCGTTCTTTTCCGTTTCGTGAGCCAGGGCTAACTCTTGAAGTTCGGCGGTGTGATGGGACAGGGCATCATGCAGCTCATCTTCTAGACGTCGGACGTTCGATTTCAACTCGGTGATTTCCTCTTGTCTCTCTTCTTCTCTCCTCTGCTCTTCTCGTTGGGCTTCTAAATATCTCAACTCTTCTGCTTCTCTCTCCCTCTTCTCTCTGTCCTCGTTGGCCTGGCGAGTTTGCAATGTCGATTGAGGCGAGAGGTCTTTTGTAACAAGGGGCGAGATGGAAACGGTCTCCATGGGTGACAATGAGAGATGTCCATCTTTTGGATGATGAAATGAGATGGGTGATGTCGTGATGTCTCTCTTGTCTTCTGAATGAGTCATCGTCTCACGGTGGCTGGTGTCGATCGAGCGGGGTGATGTGATCGCATCGTGTGCATTTCGGGACGGTCGCTGAGAGAAACGGACTCGATGAGAGATCTCTTGGTTCTGATGGGACACTTGATCGATGGTGGAGAGGAGATCGGCAAATGCCATCTTGGCCTCTGTGGAAAGATGGGCAGTGTCCATCTGACGATGTCTTTCAATCGAGATGATGAGAGGTGATGGTGACTCACGTTGGAGATGTGGATGGATTGCAAGCGTTCGTACTCATCTCTGATCCTTTCCATTTCGGATCGGATGGAGGCCTTTTCTCTCTCGTGTTCCTCGACTAAACCCTCGAGTAGTCGAGCGACCTTGTCGCTGATGTCTTCACAATCGTTCGCCTGATGGGATTGGCATGTTACATTGACAACTTATGCGATGAACTCACCTCACTGATCAGTTGTTGAATTGTTTGTTGAAAATGATCGCCCACGTACGCTGTTTGCCTTCTCGCATCCAGCTCCTGTCGGATATCAATCACATCCATGTGATCAAAAGTCGCCCACATCAAACAATTGTTGCCTCGTTGCCGTTAGTTGATTGCGAAGTTCAGAGATGGATTCTCGAGATGATAGTAGACCTTCGATGGTCTGAATCTGTTGGGTCAATTCGATTGCATTGTCGCCTAGATCGATATAGACATCATCCTGAAGAAACCATCAGACCTCCACGCGTCATACGAAGATGAGCTCCCACCGATATGGCTCCATTCTTGTAGAGTTGAGTGGATAACTCGTGGATTGATCTCTGAGAGGATTCTAAAGAATCAATCGAAAGCCCGCCACCCCTGCCATGCATCGCCGCGATCTTGATTTTGAATTCCCGGGCTGTAACGGTTGCGACCTTTTACTTTATTCTCTATTTATTGAGATCAGTAAAAGATGTCGAGAACCTCCCTTCCATTGCACTATTCACGATATCGTAAAGTAAAAATCTATCCTTCCCTGGCATTAAAGCTTGTGTTCCATGGAGAATGTCTGTCTGTGTAGAGATATGTTTTTTTGTATGTCGATGCAGCATTGGGCAAAAGATAGCGCCCACCGGGGGGCTCGAACCCCCGACCACACGGTTAAGAGCCGTGCGCTCTACCGACTGAGCTAGACGGGCCATGCGTTTCCGCTATTTTTCACAGTCGATAATTCGCTCAAAAACTTTTACATAATATAGTATGTGCCCGAAGTGGTCGACTTCGGACACCTGAAGCCTTCATTGAAACCACCTTCCACTTCTGCTCATCATCTCTTCCGGAAACAGAAGAGAAGAAGCCACACTCGCTCGCAACCACCCACATGGCCAAGGACCTGCGCTACAGCGCATGAATTACTGATAGACATGACTGCAATACTCTCACAAACACAACACACTACGGGATGGTTACCCAAGGGAGGTAGCTGGGAGAGGTCCTGCGGATACTTGATACTTTTTGTCGCCCTCTGCGTCATTGCTGGTGCAGTTACCTCATCCATCCTCCTTCAAAGACAAGACGTAAGTCGATTCACCGATGAGGCAGACGGTGAGGCTCAGAGTATGACTCATCCTGATCTTTTTCAGGCGTCTTCCCATCTCTCGTTCTCTCATCTGACCGTCTCACTTTCGAAATACAAACACAACACACCGTTCGCATTACCAGCGACTCTCCCGCCAAGATCCTTATGTTCTCTGCCACAAGTGGGAATTGGACAGTGAAGAAGAAGAACACGATCGAAGCCATGATGTTCTCTTCCTTGGCCGGGAACACACTGCACTTGTGCACTTTTGGAACGACTCTGCTCATCTCGAGTGCTGACGTCTCTCCTGTATCAGCCAACATCACGGTGAGATGGAATGTTGTCATCGTCCTCATTCTGACCGCACCACAGGTGAGGACAGAGGATTGGAAGTCACAGACGGTGAATAACTCGTCAAATTGCGATTACGATCGTGTGATGTGAGCCGATCGGGGATGTGATTGGTGAGCTGATTCTTGCAGGAGAAAGCACCATCTCTTCAGCGTTGCCGTCGCTGGCGTCGGTCTCCTCTTGTTTGTCATTGGGTTGGCTTTCATCTTTCCAAGAGTGAAGAGAGGATATGAAGTCATCTCTCGAGAATAAAGAAGATACATGATCATCAGATCGTCTTTGTCTGGTGTAATAATGCTTCTTCAAGATACGATTTATTCATCATCCTTGTGGGTGTCTGTTGACCGATGGGATCGATGCGTTCTCGTACAACACTTGAGATTTTATTCTAAAGCGGGATCTTTGCACTTGTCAGACTACTCATCATGAGGGTGTGTCTGGAAGCTGTAAAAGACATGACTGGTGGTCCCAACGGTTAGCAAAAGTATAGCGCCCACCGGGGGGCTCGAACCCCCGACCACACGGTTAAGAGCCGTGCGCTCTACCGACTGAGCTAGACGGGCTATATGTTCCGCCGAAATATTACTCTAGTAAGATGTACACCATATGACCTATCTTACATATTCAAGGCTAACTTTCACCTTCTCTTTCGGTAGAGGAGAGAACGGTGCTCTTATGGTACATCATCGTGGTTGTGAGGTAAGATATGGTGGTGTGGGGATGAGGTGATCGGTCTCACCAGAGAGAAAAAAGCGAGAAGGGAGAAGTTGCTTCCGTTGACAAAAATGTAGCGCCCACCGGGGGGCTCGAACCCCCGACCACACGGTTAAGAGCCGTGCGCTCTACCGACTGAGCTAGACGGGCTAGTGAGGGTTGCCGACACGTCATCACCAAGCATGCAACAAGTAAGGTGAGTTATAGAGTACGGCTTGTATGATGGTTCGACATAGAAGTCTCTGGGAGGTAACAACGTCTCACCTCGAAATGCGATGTTCATCGTGTGGGTTGGTAAATGGTGGGATAGAAGGGACGAGGATGTCTCTGCGACAAGCTCAACCCATCCTCCGAATCAATTGAGGTATCGTTCAGCTGTATCGAATGAGCGTTTTTCTTAAAGAGGTCGTCGAATGTATGAGGGGATCCCACCTGAGCGTTCGCTACGATCGCATGCATCCATAGCTCGTCAATTAGAGTTGCTCGCATGCATGCGTGGCTGCCGGAGTTGAACTGTTATTTCACCGGGGCGCACGTGTTCCGCTTTGTTAGTTTACATCACTGTAGAGCGGGGGAAGCTACCTAAACTCTTGCTGCAAGACACTACAGGCTCACAACTACTGGTAATTGGATCAATGTTGATTCAGGGATAAGAGCTCAGCTAATCGCCGAAGTAGTGAGGTCGAAAACAGTCAAAATAAAATTCAAAGAAAAACGACAGATTACGATCGCAGCAGAATCACATCACCCCCACCATGACGACCGAGTGAGACTTTCATCTCTTATTTCGACACGAACTGACTCCCACAGAGACATGAAAGACCGTCACTACGACGATCAACAAGTCAAGTACATGCTGGAAGATCTCTGCGTCAGAGTTGATCCTGACGATAACGTTCTCGGTCCCGAGACGAAAAAGAATTGTGAGTCGTCGTCACCTTTCTTGTGTGCTGATCCACCTGCGCAGGTCACTTGATCGCCAACATTGAACAGGGTCTACTCCACAGAGCTTTCAGGTTCCTCGAATCATCCAATCACCTCTGACCTCATCCAGTATCTTCCTCTTCGATGCGCAGCACCGTCTCGTCCTCCAACAGAGATCTCTCGAGAAGATCACCTTCCCGCAGCATTGGACCAATACCGTCTGCTCTCACCCCCTCTTCAATGACCAGGCTGAGACGAATGGTAAAGATGAAAAGATCAAATGTCGTCACCTGACCTTGAACATCAGGAGTAGATGGGGTTATCTTAGCTGCGCAGAGAAAATTGAGTCAGGAATTAGGTATTCCATCAGCTCAGGCACCCATTGAGGGATTCAAATATCTCACTCGTATCCACTACAAAGCCCCCACTGATGACATGTGGGGAGAACACGAAGGTGAGTCACATCTAAAGATCACCATCATCACCATCATCATCACAACGACACGTCACTGATGGCATATCACAGTGGACTACATCCTCTTTACCGTCATCGATTCACCTTCCATCGAGCCCAACCCCAACGAAGTGAGACGAGAAGACGTGTCTTTCATGTGCATCACCATCTCACACGGAGACAGGTCATGAACACGAAACTCGTGACCGAAGAAGAAGTCAAGCAGATGTTGAGAGATGCAGAGGAGGGAAGAGTGAAGATTACTCCTTGGTTTCGTCTGATCGTGGAACATTTTCTCCTCGATTGGTGGAAACAATTGAAGGCTCAGGGTCTGTCGGGTCTAGAGATGGACCAAGTCATTCACAGACTATAAAATCGATTTTCTACGTCATTTCACCATTTGAATCGTTTGTGTCTCTATCTATGTGAATGAATGATCTCAATGGTGAGTCAACAAAACTCATCAAAGATAGACACGATCTCATTTTGATATCTGGGGGAATGTGGAACGTGAATCCTAACACAAATGTGTAAGGGAGTTGTGGGGTATGAAGTTTGATTAGGGTGTTTATATTTTCACTAACTGTGTGGAATAGCAGATGAGAAGAGCTGACTACAATTTGTGGTTCAGACCCGGCCGTCTTTTTCCCAACCTTTGGAGACTCAGTGGCCACCACAAATGCTGGCACAAATACTGGCAATACTGAATCAAGCGGGGCTATTTTAGTGACTGCCACACTCTTACTGGCTGCTCTAGTCCTGTAAATTGTCAGGAGGAAGATGGAATAAAATCTCCTTACAATCAGCACGAAAATCTCCACACTGAATGATTAGATTGTTGGTTACAATGTCACAGCATCTCATAACCAAAGTGCTGGTGGCAGTTTGAAAGTGATGATGCGTCATGGTTTGAACACACGTGAGATGAAGGATGAGAGAGGATGGATGATTCACGTTTCTTTCACAACTTTTACTTCTTTCCAAAAGCGGAAGCGACCTCTACTCTCACGGCGTCCACGTCTTGTGATATCTTCTCCAGGTTCTTCTGTGCCGTCACGATCTTCTTCTGCTCCATGGAGACGAACTTTGTGTAGGGTTGAACGGCTTGATGCAGTTCATCCATTGCAATCTGCATCTGATTTGACAGGTGGAGATCCAGTGTCGATTTCAGATCAGCTCTCATCTGTCGGAGAATTCAATCTCGTGGAGGTGATGTTCATGTTCTCACCTTCTTCAACTTGTGTGATGTCTGTGATTTGAGGTTCGATTTGATGAAGGGGAGGACGACCAGACCTCCTGCGGCCAGCAGACCCACTCCAAAGACATCAATGATGGATGAGGCTAAGAGGGCTCCAATGGCTACTGCACCTACCTAAGCGGAAGATGAATCGTGTCGTTATGTGATGTGATGTTGATGTGATGTTGATGTGATGTTGATGTGATGTTGATGTGATGTTGATGTGATGTTGATGTCTCACCTCCACAGCGGCAGTTCCGATGATAGCCTTCTGAACCTCATCGGCCAATTTCGACGACTCCTTCTCCACCTCGTATGTCTTCATCACCTTCATCCCTCAATTGACGATCACATCACATCACATCACACCCCCGCAGCTCGATCTCCGATGCTATCCAACAGTCTCTTGCGGTCTAAATCGAATCCCAACAAGTTGATGGAGTCGATTGCCTCTCTCTTCGATTGAGATGATGTCTTGGCCATCGATTGGATGCTGGTCATCGTCTCTTTCCAGAGTCTCTGGTTCTTTGCCACCAGCCAATCGATGAGTTGGGAGATCTTGTCCTCGATCTCTCGATCTGTCGGCACATCAACGATGGGACGAGATGAGATTGCGATGTGGATACATCACATCGATGATTTGATGTGGTTTACGATGTGATTTACGATGTGATTGATGACGTGAAATACCTATTGTGCCCATGACTTCCGCTTGGAAGTCTTTCTTCAATTGCTCCGAACGAAATAGAGTGTAAAACTTTGTGATGTGAACTCTCTCGTCGAGGAATTGATGAGCCTTCTCTTCAATCTTAGCCAAGAGTTGATCGATGGTGTCTTTCCTTCCCTCGAAGTCAGCTTTGATCTCCTTTGTGAATTCTTCCATGTTGTCTCGAACGTTTCTCAGTGTCTCAACGTCATGCTTGAGGAGTCTGTACGCATCAGCTATCTCATCGAAGAATAGCAAGGTCGATGATATCGAAATCGACGATGTTGATATGTTCGTCTCGATGATGAGAATGCATCGATCATCGTGATGATGGATGATGATGGATGATGATGGATGATATGATGAATGATCATGATCACCTGCTTCGACTGTCTAAATTCTCCACGGCAATGCTCATGAGATGTCCCGCCACTCCCAATGGATTCTCCAACTTGATTCTCGCCCTCTCTTGTCGATCCAATGTCTCCAACACATACTTTTCCAATTCCCCGAAGCCAGACTTCCTCCACCTCTCGTTCTCTTCTAAAGCACCTCCACTCTCCACCTTTGCCCTCAACGCTTCTTTTGCAGAGAGACTGAACATGGCCGACGGTGTGTCACCCAGGCAGCTAGAGAAGCTCGTGGACACGTAGTCCTCGATCTGTCTCAACTCTGTCTCTGTCTCCACGATGTCTCTCTTCGAAACGACGACTAAGATTTTTTTCCTCCACTTTGAGATTTTTTCGAGAAATTCTCTCTCGGATTCAGAGAAGGCTCTGTCGGATGAGGTGATGAAGAGGACGAGATCACTTCGGGGGACAAAGTGTTCGGTGATCTCTTGATGCTCTTTCACTATGGCGTTCGTGCCCGGAGTGTCCACGAGACAAATCTCTTTCAACCATTCGACCGGCACCCTCAAGATCTCTAATCCGCGATCGGCCGCGGATGATGTGGCGGATGATTTGACGGCGGACATGTTGCGATGGGGGAAGACTCCAAACTCTTCGCCGTATTTGAGAAGGCCGACTTTGCTGGTTGTGGGGACGACACCTGACGGAAGATGAGTCATCTTGGTTTATGGATGATGGTAGGGATTTTGGGTGAGACAGAGTGTGTTGATGCACGGGTGATGGAGAATGGGTGGATGAGAGAAGATGAGATGAATGGGAAAGTGGACCAGCGGAGGAGATCTCATGAAAATTGGAGATGATGCTGTGACATACCTTCTTTCAGGAATTTTCCTCCCAATAGAGCGTTGATGAAGGTCGATTTACCACTGTTAAATTCTCCCACGACGACTAAGAGGAAGAGTTCGTCCAGATTGGTGATCGTCTGTCTCAAGATGTCCGTATCGGCAGGTGATAATCCAATCTCCTCCACTTCCTCCAAGAATCGAGTCAAGACGACTCTCTCATTCTGCCAGGCGGCCCATTGACGCGATGATAGACTGCTGTTGATCGTGGTGGCAGTTGAGGAATGGGCTGTGGGTGCATCTTGCGATGATGTGACATCACTGAACTGACGTCTGTGTGTAGTGCTTCGAAACGATTCGATGTCGGTAGATCTCTTGAAGATGGTCTTTGTGTTTGAAAGTTGTGAGGTGAGAGTTGGCTGCGTCCACCTCTGGGTTATAGAAGGTGGACGGCACGTCTGTGAGGATTTAGCTCTGCATGCGATCCTCCTGAATGCTAGCATTTCGTATAGTGTGACGAGTCGATCGTTGATGCGTTGTAGTGGAGGTAATCATCACACATTTGCGAGATCACCTTTGAGACAACAAAGACCATGAGCGAAGCGGCAGCAAATAGAGGAGATAGCCTTCCCGAAGACTGGAAACTCTTCGATCCCGATCGATACGAAGGAGAGATCGATGATTGGCAGAGAGCAAAGGCTTGGCTCGAATCTTGCCAAGCACAGAACGAAGACGAGGTTTTTCTCATGCAATGTAAGCTGATGGGAGTTTACAATGAGCTATCCACCAGCCTACTGAGAGACGGCATGTCTTACAAGGCAGAACAGGCAATCGCCTGTTTAGATAAGTGAGTTGGTCTCTGCGTCATCGACATCTCATCCATCTTTAGAGCGGAGGAAACATACATGAGATGGAAAGTCGATCGGAAGGGAGAGTGAGTCATACAAGATCTCTTCTCTTTATCTGATGTTGTGACAGTCAAGCCAAGATGGAACTGTTGTATACGACGACGTTATTCTGTGCCGCGCAGGCCTTTAAACTTCAAGAACAAGTTCAGCCGGTGAAATTTGAATGATCTGTACTACTCTTCTGATCGTTTACAGGCAGCGGAATTGTGCACTATTACGTTGGAGCGTCAACTCCTTCATAAACATTTCGAACCACAAGTGAGCGACGTTATCATCTTCTCATTGTGATGTGATCATCGTCTCACCCTCACCAGGAATGGTCCATCAGTGCTCTTCAATTGTCCGTGTTGTATAATAATCCTGACGATTGGGTGAGAGCCGCTCAATGCCTCTACGCTTCTGAAGTCATGCTAGCAAAGTGAGTCTATGACAATATAGATGACTCCACCATCGATCATTCGTTCATCATCACCAATCATCATCGACTGATCATCGAAAGAGTAAAAAAAGAGGATCTGACAGAAGATTCTGTACCCAATCTACAGATCGGCTGGGGAAAGTTTCACATGGTCCGCCTCAGTCATGCGGCCCAATTGAGAAAGAGAGGTGACTATTTCCTCGCGCAAAAAAATTGATGCCACGACCAGGCATCGAACGCATTCCACCACAGTTTGAAGTCATGTTCAAAGGTTTATCTATCGACGACAAGAAATTAGACGACACGAAAGAGGTGAGAGGAGAAGAATGAGTCCAAAAGAGAAGAACATGGATGAGAGACGATTAACGGACGAGCCAGCCTGTTCTTTCCAAGGCGATCGAGGAGATTAAGAGTTTGGATCGAGCTCGGGAAGAGTTTCTGCAAGGTCAGAGCCGATTGATTGGAGCCAAGCAATATTATACTTTGGAAGAACATGTGTCCGAGCACTATCAACTGACTCAAGATCACTGCAGTATGTACTCAGACCTACTCGTGTTCGAAAAAGACATAGGGCACAAATGGTGAGGCTACACCATACAAATTTACCTTCCCCATTTACATTTACATCATCTAAATGCAAATTCGAACGAATGAAAAGAATTTCGATTGACTCACGAATCAGTAAATTACTCAAGCGACAAGCTGATCTATTCGAACCTCTCATCACCAGCCTTGTTCACATCAACTGGAAGCGGTACGTTCAACAGGTAGAATCGATTCTTATCGTGGATCATATTGACAAGGACAGATGGACATCCAGTGTGGTGAAATCTATTTAGAGATGTGTGATTTGAAGAGGGAAGGCTTTGTAGATGGCGAGAGTCCGAAGCAAATCGAGAGGAGAAAGAAGATCAATCGATTGTGTGTCTATGCGTGAGATGATCGAGCTGATGCGTTCAGGATCACGAAGAGCAGCGACAAGTTTAAGCATTTCTTGAAGACGTGCGAGGAGAATGGGAAAGAGCCAGAGAAAGTGGACGAAAGTGAGATCATCCATCACATCGCGATCTGCATCACCAACATCAAGATGACGATCTCACAGGCATCGAACATCCTTTCGTTTTAAGTCACATGTACCTCGCCAGACTGTATCCTATCCTCTCCTCTCTTCTTCTCCCTCCTTGACTCTAAAGAGATACAGCAAGGTCATCGTCGGCGACCCATCCGTCAGAGTCAAGTACCTCTCTGCATCTCAAAAGTATTATCAGTGGATCGTGGATTACATCAAGAAGAATCCACAGTCAGAGGCCAAATTTAAGAGGGAAGGAGAGATGAGTGCGGAGATGGTGACTCTGCTCCCCGCCAAGATCCGCGGTATACAAGATGGAACATTTCGCGAGTAAAAAGAGTCTCAATAGAAAAGAAAGAGTGTTGCCTTTGAAAGAATGTGAAGAGAAGAATAGTGGAAGAAGAAAGATTGTGAAGGAAGAGTAGATGGTGAACGAGAGAGAATGTGAGAAAAAAGAAGATTGTGATGGAGAAGGAAAATGGAAGAATGTGAAGTGAAAGAGAAAGAATGATAGGAGAGTTGGAAAGGAACACAGAGTGTGAACGAGAGAAGAGAGAGTTACGTGTTGCATTCAACTTTTATGAAACGAGATGAGATGGCAGTCGGCTCTATTCTCTCGGGTAACACGGTCAACAGCCGCCGTGATGGCTCATGCGATGGAAAGTCTTGTCTCATCTGCTGTTCAAAGGGTTCTCGGGTGACTTCTGCCAATTCTTCCACAATAATTCTTTCAATTGAGATTGCTGCTCTCCATCAGATCTCATGATGCACGACAAACGATGACGTCATCGCTTCACGGCCCACCTTGAGTCCAGGATTATCTGATCGCAGCATGGGCATGTTGTTCTTCTCGTAGGCGGTGAATGCTGCCTTCAATCTCTTCTCTGGATGTTTGTCGTCTGACTCATCCTTGGTCGATAGACCGGAGATGGCGTCATCAATGGTCCTGCCCTCCGTGTAGTTTTCATTCTGATCGAGGATCAATCGATCATCAGATCCATCGAATGACCATGCAAGAGAAGACGACTTACGTTGAGATACTCTTCACGGATGATGTGGTTGATGTTGGGCTCGATCTCCTTTTCTTCTCCTTCTTCTTCTTTTGACTTCTTCTTCTCCTCGATAGCTTTCTTCTTGGCTTCCTTTTCTTTCATGGCGTCGATCTCTGCTCGTGTCATCTGCAACATGATTCAGTGATCCATCGCTTTGATGTGCAAATGCCACCTTCGCGCTCACGATGGGCTTCTTTGCGGTCTTATCAATCTCTGCATTCTCTTTGGCCTCAAGTGCTTTCAATTCTGCTCTTCTGGCTGCGGCTTGTAGCTTCTTCTCCTCCTCCTCTTTCTTCTTCTGTTCGTTCTTCAACACTTTTCTGTCTGTCTCGGCCCTGATTCTGTTGTTAGCGTCGATCGTGATCGATGGCCCACCATTTTGCGTCTTCTGCCTGGCGTGCCTTCTTATCAGCGACAGCGTGTTTCTCCTCTGTTTTCTTGGCTCGAGCTTCCTCAGCCTTTGTGTTGGCTCCAAATTTCTTTGGCATCTTATTGACGATGTGATGGTTGTGTGTGCGTGGCGATGATGAAAATTTCGAATAAAAACCAAACAATAAATTCACCAGCACCTCGGCAGTTTTCAACGATCGACATCACAGCAACCATGTCTTACGATAGAATACGTTTAGAATCTGCAAATGACTCGTTCATCCTCGATCCCGTCGTTCAGAGCGGACAGAAGGAGGTGAGACCACCGTTCGAGCGAGGTTGACGTCGTCAGGTCCTCTTCATCCCTCGCAATGGTGCCGCAGGCGCTCCCATCTCTTTCAACACCCGCGTCGTCGATGCCGCTACCAACACCGCTCAGGGTGGAGAGGAGATCTTTGGGCTCTTGGGAATCATCCATCTCCTGAGAGGTGATTGAATCTCGTAAAGAGGATCATCTTCTCACATGATTTCCGCAGGTCCGTACCTTGTCGTCATCACAGGAAGAACTGCCGTGGCTCGCATCAAAGAGAGAACCATCTGGATGATGACCAAACACAAGCTCATCCCCTTTTCCACTTCTCTCAGACTCACACCTGTCGAGGTGATTTAAAAATGAAGGCACGTCCACACGGATCTAATCGAACCTTCAGCAACAAGATGAAGAGAGGTACATCAGCATGCTCAACACTCTCCTGGGTCACGGAAGGTTCTACTTTGCTCACGGCATGGACATCACGAGAAAGTTGCAATACGCATTCGAAGAAAACAGCAACAATTTCTCTCACACCAAAGTGGACGAGAGATTCTTCTGGAATCGATTCCTTGCCGAGCCTCTCATCCACAGCAACGAGAAGGTACGTCATCCATCTCCATCATCATCAACTCCAACATGTCTCCATCACCATGATGTCTGAGAGTCTCTGTCGCCCCTTCTAATTCGACACTAGTTGGACAGATGGATCCTGCCCGTCATGATGGGATGTATCTTTTCTTTCGTTCTCTCGATCGATCATCATCCCCTTCCTTGATTCTATCTTCAGTCATCCAGAGCGAATCAGCCACCATCAGCAACAAGAGATTCGATTTCATTCTCATCTCGAGAAGAAATTGGAAGAGAGCAGGTGCCTCATCCGTCATCATCATCATCATCCATCTTGCATCACGTCTCAGCACGATGACGATCGAGACTCATTCTCATCGTAAGGTACTCGATACAACGTCAGAGGTATCGACAATCAAGGAAACGTCGCCAACAACGTGGAGACGGAGCAGATCGTGGTGTACGAGGGCACCCACGTCTCTTACGTCATCCTCCGTGGATCCATCCCAGTCTTCTGGAGCCAGAAGGCCAATCTCAAGTACAAGCCTAAGCCGGTACTCACTCGCTCCGAGCAAGAGTCTGTGAGTGAACAGATCGTGACACCATGATCGTGATCGTGATCGTGATCATGATGATGACATGATGAGATCACGATCGTGATCATGATGGTGTACTGATGTACGACAGTTGGCGGCCTGCCGCAAACACTTTGATGAATTGTTCTCCAATTATGGATCTCAGACCGTCGTCAACCTCATCGATCACAAGGGTGGAGAGCTCCTCTTGGGTTATTCCTTTGAAAATCAGATGAGAGAATGCGATACCTCCAAGATCAAGTGTGTCTCTCTCTACATCCTTCTCTCGTTCTTTCTTATTCTCTTCTCATTCTCTCTGCTATTTCTCTTATTCTCTCTGCTATTTCTCATTGTACAACAGATACGTGGCCTTTGATTTCCACAAGGAAGTACACGGAATGAAGTACGAGAGATTGAGCGTCTTACTCGATCAGATCAGAGAGGAAGTCAACCAGCAGCAGTGAGTACATGAGATGTAGGGTTCACCTCTGACGTGCGGAGGTTTTTCGTAAGCAACAAGGAGGGACAGATCAACTCGAAGCAGAGAGGAACTTGCCGTGTCAACTGCATCGATAACTTGGATCGTACCAACGTGGTCCAGGTGATCATCTCATCATGATCATCATGATCATCATCACGTATGTCTATGTCTGTGACGATGCTGATGACTGTGATAGAGCTTGATCTCTAGATACGTGCTGAACAGACAGCTGATCCAGTTGGGTATCATCCAGCCTACCGACGATTTCAAGAGATACGATGGCTTCGAAAAGACATTCAAGAACAGTGAGTCTTCTCTTCTATTGTTTATTTTCTTCTTATTTCTCCTCTTATTTCTCTCTTTGTTTTCTTTTCTTCCTTCCCTTTCTCCTCTTCCTCCTCTTCTTCTCTTCTCATTTCAATACAGTCTGGGCCAACAACGGAGACGCTATGAGTGTTCAATACACTGGAACTGGTGCTCTCAAGGCTGATTACACCAGGTGATATCCATCGCACATCACTATTTGTCATCTCATCCACAGACTGTTTCTCACCGACACAGAACCGGAAAGAGATCATTCCGTGGCAACATTGACGATGGCATCAACTCGCTCAAGAGATATTACCTCAACAACTTTTCTGATGGATTCCAACAAGTGATGTCTTCTCTTTCGTCACGTTCGAGGCTGACGGTGTGATAGGATTCCTTTGATCTGTTGTTGGGTAACTACAAGGTGGACAGAGACAGTGGCTCTCCCTTCAAGGCTTTGGAGAGAGAAACTCAGATCGTGAGGACATTTTTACACTTACATCCACTTCTTCATTCCTTATTCATTTACATTCCTCATTCACTCGTTCATTCACTATTCTAAAATTCATCAGTTCTTCGCTGTTATCGTGGCCCTCCTGCTCTTCGTGGCCCTCGCTCTCTTCACTCCCACCGGTGAGCGACGTAAAGAAGGAGAAACTGAAGTACAGAAGCAGATTTCAGCTACACCGTCAAGTTCCTCTTCTTCGCATTCTGGGTCGGCCTCGGCTACCTCGGTGGAAAGACTCTCCTCAGCTACGGCTCTCACATTGTCAACTCTCCAAAGTTGGTACTCGAACATTAAACGAAATGTCTCTCTCTTTTATTTCCTCCCTCGATTGGCGGATGACATCTGTGCCGCTGTCTTTGGAGATAGAGGTGGAAGAGGATTGGGGGTGCCGCTCTTTGTGGTGACGACGGCAGAGTTTGACCGTGGGAGAGTTGTGTCTGAAGAAGATGTCGGTGATCGTGATGAGGAGATCGAGCTCACTCTTCACTGCACTCGTGGCGGATGATGTCATCACGGGGTTCATGATGCCCACTTTGGGTGAAGAAGAGAAGAGCCGGTTGTAATTTTCTTCGCGGTTGACGATTTCTAATTGATAAAATTTGATGTTCTCCTGCAATTGGAAGATCTTCTTCTTGTGGTCTTGCAGCTGTGGATGTCAGTGTGATGAATCTAGTTCCATGTGAATCACATCAGCGTTCAGAGCTTTGATCGTCTCGAGGTCCTGATCATCGATTCAGCAAGAATGATAGATGATGAGATCATGTTGTGTCATCTCTTCACCTCGAATCTTGATTCTCTGTTTTCGTATCTACGTTCCAATTCCTCAATCATTCGATTCAGCGTGTTGATTCTCTCCTCTGAATTCTTCTCTGATTCTGCTATGGCTTTGCTCGTCTCGCCCCTCAAATCATCCATCGTCTTATTCGTCTCCAATATCTATAAATCACCGTCAATGGAGTTTGCCAAAAGGCATTGAAGAACTTAAGTCACCAAAAGCCCGCCACGTTCAGATCATCTCACCTTCAATTCAGCCTGATCTTGTATCTCTTGCTCTCTGTCTTTCATCTGACGATTCAATTCCTTTCTCAAGTCTAACATCTGCTCCATCGTCAATCAACCGCTCTAAGATGAATTGAAACTGGCCTCTTGTGTCTTGGCGGCCATTTCTTTGTTGAGGCGACTGGCATTAGCATCCATCCTCTGTATGTCTTTCGATAATTGAGTGATCTTCGTATCTCCCTTCTCAATGATTCCCCTCATGTGATCGACTTCTTTCTTGCTGAGGAGAAGAGCTCCCTCTGCCTCGTTCAGTCGATTCTTTGCCACAGACAAGTTCAACGCAGAATCTTCTCTGAAGCTGATGGAGATCAATCGAGCTGTTGACGTCATCTGTGTGAAACGACTCACTTCTCGTATTCTTCTGTCAGCGCGGTGTACTTCTGCATGGCAGTCTCGATCTCAACCCTGAACCTCTGGTCGTAGACAGAAGTCGTCTGCGAGAGAGACTCGGACATCTGTTGGTTGTGTTGTTGCCTCAGCTCTTCTAATTCCAACTCGAACCTATAGATCTCGTCAGAAGAGTCTGAACCATGTACAACTCACTTCTCTTTCAACGCGGTCATGGCTTTGTCGGCTTCCTCTCTGACGACGGCAGCCATCGCTATCCCTGCCTGTTTGGCCTCCTCTAATGTAGCTACAATCTGTTGTCTGATCTCTTCTTTTTCGGCCTCATGCTTCTCATCTTTCAGCTTATCTGCTTCAATTCTTGCATTTATGTCCGAGCGTAAAGCTGCCAACGATGTCTCCCTCTCATCCTGCTTCTCTTCAGTCCCTCTTCGTAGGCTACAGAATAACTCACCAACTGCCTCTGTAATGCTGCCAGCTGAGCTGCACTAGCTTCAGCTGCCACGGCGGCAGCGTTTGACATCTCGTTGATGATCTTCGTTCTCTCGATGAGCAGATCCATCTCTAAATCCTTCAAGGCCTTCTGGTTTCTCTCCGCAAAGAGTTCTTCCAACTGGGATCGAAGCGTGGATAAACTGTCGTTTTTCACCGATTCAAAGTTATTCTTCATGTTACTGAGGTCTTGCTTCAAGAGATCTTTCATCTGTTCGAAATCGAGCTCTCTGGCCTGTCGAATATTAAGACGACATATAAGAATCTGACCTCACCTCTCTCTTCTGCTCCGCGCGGAGGATTTCAGCCTCAAGACTTGTTATCTGATCTTTCAGTGATTGGACGGTGACGGCGGCCGCCTTGGCTGCTTCATCTGCTGCCTTCTTGAGAGAAGATGTCTCCACAGAGTGGGCTGTCTTCAGCTCGAAGCACGTCTGGTCTAACGTATCTGATGCTTCTTGCTTCAACTTGCGAACTTTGTCCTCGGTTTCGCCGTCTTTCCTCAGCATCTCTGCGTTCAGATCTCTCAGCTCCAGCCGTAGAGCACTGCTTTTGGCCTCGTATTGTTCCTGTACAAATTTACATTTACATCCCAGCGAGGTTGACATACCCGCAGTCGGTCGATCTGTTGATTGGCACTCGTCTCTGTATTCTTCACCGCACTGAGAGTGTTCAAGCGCTCTGCATCCAATTGAGATAACATCTGCCCTCGCAGTAATTCCTTATCCGCTAATAGAACTTGTCTCGATCGCTCCGCTGCCGTCTGTACCATGGCGAGCTGATGACGCGTCACGGTTATCCTCGAATGATCAATGCGCCACCTCGCTCTGAGCATTCTGCACGTCATGGTTTAACTGTTCGATCTCCGTAGTGAAATTGTTCTACGTTGGGTGAGAGAAAACCAGATGACGCCGTTACCTTCAACGTCTCGATGCTGTTCTTAAGACCCACGTTAGCGGCATTTTCGATGGATAATTTTCTCTCGAGATCGGCGACATTGATCTCTCTTTCTGACAGTCTCTCCCTCTCCTGTTCCACTCTCTTGTGGAGGTCTTTGATCTCCGAGAGAAGATTCTCCCTCTCGCTCTTCAGCTCGGTGATATTATTCTCTCCATCCGTGATCTGTTGGTTTCTATTGGCGACATCTCGGTTCAACTGTTGGATCTGAATCATCAGTCAGCCGGTTGAATTGATGGAGGACGAGAAGAATTCACCGTCGCAATGTGGTCTTGGATAGTATGTTGTAATTGTTGGATCTCTTGGTTTGCTTTCATTAATCTCTGTTGAGAGTCTGTGGCGCGTCAGCTGGCTCCATGTTTGATCGATCACGATGCATCACCTTCTATCTCGGATTGCGCGGATGCCAACTTCACGTTGGTCGATGCCAATAGCTCTCGAGTATCCGTCAGCTGCTCGCCAGAGCTCTTGACCTTCTGTTCCAACGCCCATATCATCTCCTGTAATTGTGTCTTCTCTTCCTGCTCCCTCTTGGCTCTCTCCCAATTCGTAACTTCTAATTTCGTCTGGGAGTCCGAGTGTCTGTGAAATTGTGGTTGAGTGTACAAAAGGAAGAGACGAACTCACTGTAAGCTGAGATGTTTCAACTCTGTCGAATAATGATCTGAAGCTGCTCTCAGTTGCTTTTGTAGATTGTTCACTTGCTCCTCTGCCTCCTGGCGGTGTCGCACCTGTACGAGTTAAGCTCCCTGTTTTGAGTTGATATGGTCAGACCACCTCTAATGCTAGTTTTCGATTTTGCTCTTCCGCAGCATTTTGAGATGCCGACATCCATTCAACTTTCTCTTCTCCATGTTTCTGTTTCGTATCCTCCAACGACCTGGTCACGATCACGGACGATGCTTTCTCTCGCTCTCACCTCTTCAGCTCGTCGATCTGCAGAGCGTACGATTTGTGAAGAGCTGCTTCCCTATTGTCCGCTTGATTCCTCAATTCAGTGACGTTCTTCGCAGTTTTGTTCTGTTCGTCCATCACGTCCATTCTTAATTTGGAGATGGTAGAGTCTCTCTCTTCTACCATGTCTCTTCCACAGTTCAATTTCCAATTCGCGTCTTTCACGATCTTCACTTGGATGAGTGTGATGGAGACGTGGTGGTTCTTCACCTCGTCGATGATGCCTTCGTAATTCAGAGCTACCTCTCTCACATTCTGCTGATGCATCTCGTTTTGTGAGTGAAGATGATGCACTACTTTCGTTAATTGAGCGATCTTTTTACACATCTTATATCCTGTGTCTGGAACGGGCAACGCAGTGCCATCGCTGTGTCCATCGGCCTTGCTCATGCTACGAGCTATATTTAGAGGTTGTACCCACATTCAGACACACCTGATGCCGTACGAATCGAAATGTGATGCTCAAGCTCCTCTTCTTCTATCGTGTGCTTCAGGTTTGGGTCTCATTTTAGGCGATTGTGTTGTAGATTCGTCACGGAAAAAAACTCCACTTTCTCACCTTTTCAGATTCACCATCACGCACAAACAAAAGATGAGCTCTGGATCAGGTAACGACGGTGATCATCAAGGTGAAAATCTTGTTTCAAAGAGTTGGAACTGAAGATTGTGAACGCAGCCAAGAAGAAGAGAGGAGCTGAGAAAGGATTGACTGAGGACGACATCAGAGGAAGTAACAGAGACGATGATGAGGAACCGATACAGACGGTGTGCTTATATTCGGTGATTTTACGTTTATACGATGTAGGGACCTATGCCCGTAGCCGATGCAGAGACTTTGTCCAAGAGAAGGTATTCTTCTCTTTTCATCTATTCGAAACCATCTCCATCTCGTATCTCACATCTCATATCAGAATCGTCAAGGCTCGCAGGAGAGGAGGACAGCTCAAGCCCGAGGTGAGATACTTATATCCACCCCATCTAACTCATCTACAGAACGAAGAGGCAGCAGAGGCAGTCACCAAAGATCAGACGACGGCGGCACCCATTTTCAACTTTGCCAACACTCCATCGACCACGACGACGTCGTCCCCCCTCACCTTCAACTCGTCCACCACTCCCTCTCTCTTCAACTTTTCCATGCCAGCCAAATCATCCGATGAGAACGGAAAGGTGATCTCCATCTGCATCCTTCTCACAATGACACCGACGATCAGCCCGCAAGCACGAGCGCCAGCACCACCAGTGGTTTCGGCTCCTTCGTCGTGTCTTCACCCTCCACCTTCTCCAGTGCAGCTCCATCATCGGACGGAGCCATCTTCTCTTTCTCCACCGCCCCCTCCACTTTCAACTTTTCCACCGAATCATCGTTCACCCTGCAATCTTCTTCCAGCGATGCACCCAGCGTGGCCACAAAGGCCGCCCCCGCCATCGTTCTCAACAACGAGCCCGTCCAATCGGGAGAAGAAGAGGACAAACAGCTCTTCCAGGTGACATCATCTCGTCCATCACACGGACACATGGTGTCTCATCGTCTAAAACGTGACCGTGTGCGATGCTGACGTTCGTCTCAGGCGAAAGCCAAGTTGTTCATGGTCGTTCAAGTTGAAGTCGACGGAAAGAAGAAGGCAGAATTCAGACAGAGAGGAGAGGGCACCATCCGTCTCAATGAGGCCAACGACAAGAGCTACACCAGGCTCGTCTTTAGAGAAGACAAGGTTTTGACTCTAAAGTTGAACTCTAGGATCTGGTCCGACATGTTAGTCGAGAAGGCGACAGAGAAGCAGGTGAAGATGATGATGATGGTGATGGTGACGTGTTGTAGATCAAGTTCGCCGCCTTCTCTTTGGAGGATGGAAAGCAGGCCCTGTTTTTGGCTCGTCTGGCCAGCTCCGAAGAAGCTGAGAAGCTTCTCAAGTTGATTCAAGATTCCAAGCAGACGGCCAAGCCTCTCACCGTGAGCTCGAGTCGAAATGTATTTTATTCACTTTTATTCAGACCACCACGAGCAGTGCAGAGACAAAGGAAGAGAAGGTAGAAGAGAAGGTAGAAGAAAAGAAGGAAGAGAAGGTAGAAGAAAAGAAAGAAGAGAAGAAGGAAGAGAAAGTAGAAGAGAAGAAAGAGACAGCAGAAGAGAAGAAGGAATAAAAGAGAGAGGACTGCTATTCTATACAAGAAGGGAGATGGTTTATAAGTTGTCCAACATGTTCCTTCGTCGGTTTTCGAGCACAGCTAATGAGTGAGCCGTCCCTACGTTGAAGCTGCCTACGTTCTGTCTCATCAGCTCGTGTGGTGGAATGAATGGTTCCTATAGAAGGTCAATGGAATGCACTCGTGATGCAAGAGTGAGTCACCTTCCGTCTATGTTCTTTGTGTTCTCTGTGGCTTGGTGGCGTCGATGGATCGTCTTCTTCGGCGAATGAGACCTGTTTGAGATTAATGAAATGGTATGTAAATAAAGGAGGGAAAAGCGGATGATGCATCTTACGTGATTGCCTCTTTTACCCTTCTGTAAGAAGAAGTCTTCCTCGAATGTCTGTGGGATAATGTCTCTCTCTTGAAAGTCCGAATCTTCATCCTCTGAATCTTCGAAACCCGTGGATTCTTGGAGATGAGCTCTTCTGGATAAAGAACCCATCGGCATGTTAATGGGAGCTGTCGGGTGCTTGACAGTGGAGCTAACGGTGAGGGAGCGCTGAGTTCGCGTCTGTATGTTGTTGCCCTCCACACTATTCACCATCAACCTCCATCCAATTTGGACGACAAAAATCGTCTCACTTGATAGCTCGGCGATCCGCCTCTTGGCTTGTCTTTTCGGATACTGATGTCGCCCTCTCTTTCAATGGTTGAGTCGGGGGACGATTCATGCCTAGCGATAGGTAGTATCGATTGCGAACATCTTGTTCTGCCGTCTGTGAGCCTGAGCTGAATGGTCCCGACAGATGTGTGGGAAGACTGGAGGACATGGCTATGTTTGGCCGTCCGTGTTGTGACTGTTCCATCATGGATGTATCTGTGTGGCCTCCGGGGCCCTCTAGCGTTCCGCAGGTGTTGCGATGATGCGTCTGATCTTTATTGTAGAAGCCGATTTTCTCAAACGGGAGACACGACAAACAACGAAGAAAAACCGAATTCAAAGAAAGAGGTTTGTACAGACTCCGTTTACGTGTGGTCAATGCTCGTGCGGCCGCCTGGATTAGCCGTAGAGGGAGTAGCACCCGCTTCTTTCACCGCCTTCTTCTTCCTGTCTTTTGCCGTGTCTCTGGATTCGTCTTTTGGACGTCCACGGGTCAGCAGCTGCTTCTGCGCTTTTACTGCAAGAGATGTTAGTACAGGGAGACAGTCTCATTCTCACCGATGAAAGGTTGCTTCAGGGTCTGGCTCTCGAATAAGGGTATGTACATGAGGCTGCCGTCGTCGTTTTCTGTAGATATTAGATGGAGTGTGTGTGACGTGAGGTCACTCTTGGCTTCGATGAGAACGTAAGAGTTGCGTGATCGGAGGATGTTGGTGCAGTATTCGTTTGGACAATCTCTGAGGAATTGCAAAAGCCCCGTCGACTCTTCAGCGAGGTCGACCTGTCTCGTTCAGTTGTGGAGAGGTGAGCAGCCTACCTCTATCCCTTTATAACCACAAGTCGACGCGATGTGCTGCAGCAATAATGACGCCTGTACATTCGCATTGAACACTCTCTGCTGTTCTTGTCCGTATTTCAGAGTGAACATGCTGATGATGTGTCGGTGATCTTCCGTACGCTAAAAATAAGAAAGAAAAGTCCTCACACCACCTAAGACCGCGAACGGAAGGTAAATCGTGAGCTGATCGACGTCATCAGTCTGAGAAGCTGGTTGCGTTACGCTTACAGTGCTCCTCCTGGTTTCTGCTGGTTTCGAAGTCTTCAAATCTGCTGGATTTTTCTCATCTGTGATACCGTGTTGCGAACACCAGTTTGCAGCGAATTTTCTTGTTTGACCAGACCAGGCCACACAGAACCACAGTCCATCACGCCCACGCAACACGATCAGAGAGAAGAGTGAGTGAGAAAATGGAAGGAAGAGACTAACATGACTAGTTGTCTCTCTTAACCACCACTAGTCTATATTCGTATTCAAGGTTAGATGGAAAGAGAGTCGATATGTGAAATGACTGAGTTACAGTAACAACTTTCAACCCAATGGACAGTACTTCAACTCTTCCACCAACCATCAACCAGGATGATACCAGAGAGATCCTCTTTGGAAAGCTCGAAACAGCTCTCAAATTACTGGAGGATAAAGATCGTCAAGTAGAACATTACAAGCAGCTGGTCAAGACCCTCAAGGATGTATTGGCCGATGTTCATTCGAAGGGTTCACACTCTCATTCACATTCTTCCCACGCAAACTCCCACGCAGCCCAGACGAGGTGAATTCATACACAATGCAACGTCACCCAAAAATCTCATTCGATCATACAGTGGTTCTCCTCCGAAGAATGCACCCATTACGGCCTCCACCAGCGGCCAGAATAGTTCCTTTGGAAAAACAGTCGGAGGTAACAAGTCTGCCACGCCCCAGCCCATCGCCCCCAACAACAACAATGGAAGGCAGATCGGAAGACGTAACTCCATCGGTTCTAGAACCCAGAGTAACGATGCTTCTCGCCACGAATGGCCCGTTTCTTCGGCTCAGAATCTCTCATTCTTGAGCGACGACGATGAGACAGATACCACCTCCAATGCCTCAGGTATTTCTCTCGTTCCACTCTCTTCCTCCATCCATTCCCCATATCGATCATCCAATCATCTTCCACATCCCCATCTTTCTCACGCACACCCAGCTTCCACCGTCTACGGTTTCAACTCGGCCACGAACCCCGCACCTACCAAAGATCAGGACGCCCAGAAGAGAGACGTTGACAAGATCGGATCGTGGAGAAGGGCAGGTGATACCACCAACGCCGCCACCGGTCCCGACGGCCGCCCGTCTCGCACGACAACCGTCACCCAGCCGAAGACAGTCACCATCAACTCGAACCCCATCATGAACTCCCCCCGAGGTCTTAAGAAGTCCGTGTCACACCACGCCCTGTCTGCCTACTCTTCCGGCCAGCAGTCGATGGACAGCCGACCCCTCGCACCCCTCGGCCGTGGAAACGCTCCCGGCTTCACAAAGAGGACGAACGAGTCAGTGTCGGCCAAGTCCAACGACGACGACAAGGCATCGAACAACAAGTTGAAGAAGTCACAGTCCATGACTTCGGTGTACAGCGTGTTAGAAGAGAACCGATTGGATCTCAAGTTCCCCGAATTAGATCAGATGGTGGGACAGATCTACGCTCTGTCCAAGTATCAGCAGGGCTGCCGCTTCCTGCAGAAGAAGTTGGACGAGAACAATCCATCGCACACAAACATCATCTTGAATGAACTCATGGACCATCTCATGGAGCTGATGACCGACCCCTTTGGCAACTACCTCTTCTCTAAATTGATGGAGCACTGCTCCGTGCAGCAGAGAGAGCAGATCATTCGCAAGATCAT
This sequence comes from Planoprotostelium fungivorum, assembly GCA_003024175.1. Classification (NCBI taxonomy): domain Eukaryota; phylum Evosea; class Variosea; order Cavosteliida; family Cavosteliaceae; genus Planoprotostelium; species Planoprotostelium fungivorum. The sequence goes on along the minus strand of MDYQ01000020.1, from coordinate 88,901 downwards.
CAACGATCTGCTTCCCACCGCTTTCGACATGTACGGTACTCAGTCCATGCAGAAGATGATGCCTTACCTCACTGAGCCTCAGGTGATTCTTTCTCTTCTTCTTCTCCTTATTCTTCTCTTTATCCCTCTCCTCTTTTCCTTATTCTTCTCATCTTCTCCTTATATTCTCACCTTCTCTGTTTATTCTTCTCATCATCTCCTCATTCTCCTCTCTTTATTCTTTTCATACTCTATAACGATCATTCCTGACTCGTTGTAGATCGACATGGTCGTCAACGCCCTCAAGCCCTCTTCTATCGCCCTCATCAAGCACAACAAGGCCAACTACCTCATCCAATACTGCCTCGATCACCTCCCCCAGAAGCACAACCAATGGATCTATGACGCCGTCTGCGAATGCATGGACGACGTCGGCAGAGACCGCGTCGGCTGTGTCATCGTCAAACGCTGCGTTGACCACGCCACAGACAACCAGATGGCCGAACTCTTCCGTCAGATCTCCAACACCGTCCTCTCTCTCGTTCAAGACCCCTTTGGAAACTACGTCGTCCAACACATCTTAGAGAAGCACCCCGTTTCAGACCGATCTCAAGTTCTCATCAGCCGCCTGTTGGGCTCGATCACCGAACTGTGCGTCCAAAAGTTCTCTTCGAACGTGGTGGAGAAGTGCCTGAAGATGTCGAACGCGGACAACAAGCACGCCTTCTTGGTGGAGTTGACACAGTCAGAGATGCTGTCGCAGCTGCTGGGAGACAGGTTCGCAAACTTTGTCATACAGACGGCGTTGGACGTGGCAGAGCCGGAGGATAGACAAGAGCTTGTGAAGGCCATCCTGCCGCATTTGGGAAGACAGTACTCGCCTTACACCAAGAGACTACAGAAGAAGATCCTTCAAGTATAACCTTTCCACGACTACAACTTACTCTGAGATAAACGAAATAATCCATCTTCTTATCGATTGTAGATCGATGATGTGACTCGTTGTAGATGAGTGACGTGAATCGTTGTAGATTGATGATGTGACTCGTTGTAGATGAGTGACGTGAATCGTTGTAGATTGAGCGAACGGTTTCGAACGATACTCCTCATTTATTTCATCTTTTCTGAGATGAGAGCGATGATCTTTCCTTCCGACTTGTTCAACTTCTTCGCGTGGGGCTTCAACTTCTTCTGAATCTACTCCAATCAGCGACAACAACCCACACACCTCCTCACCTTCGCCTGCGAGCTGGGGTTATCCAATAGACACAAGATGAGAATGGCCACAGAGTCTTCTCCAATCCAATCTTCTACTTCCTCGATCGAATCGGCCAACGTAGATGCAAAGTCGTTGTCTGTCTCACGTTATTCGAAGAAGAGTAGATAGACCTCACTGTTCTTGATGCAGCTCTTCAAAACGTTGACGACGGAGGGAGACAGACCTTCTTCCTTCTTCTCATCGTCTTCGTTCTTCTCTCTTCCAACGAGTGTGATGGCGCGTTGGACGAGAACCTTGATGAGTCCCTCCTTATCACCTTCACGTGTCATCTCAACGTCCACCTCCTCTTCCTCTCACCTTCTGCGTTGACGAGCGTCTCCAACAATACACTTCGAGCGAACTCGTCGTAGAGCATGTCTCTCACGTTGTCCGTGCAGAAACGTAAGAGGTGAGGTGACAGTTTGGACAAGAGAGCGTCTCTTCGCGTCTCGGGCGTCTTCTTGTAATTCGTGATCATTGTCACCTGTCCGGTCTCGTCGACTTGTGGAACCGTCGGGGGCTGCAGGAGCTCGAGCGTGGCGGGGGAGAAATAGGCGGGTTTCCTTGGAGAGAGGATGAATAAGAGAGCCATCCTGCCGTAAGGGTGGAAAGATAGATCACGGAGATCTTTCGTCAGTTCCTGTGTGGCGTGAGACGGGGGATACGTACGGTACGTAGGAGACTCACGAATAAGATGGACTTTTCTACGAGGATTGAATCGTCCACGACATCTAAGATGCGGAGTAGAACGACGTGACCGTATTGTTCCTTGGCAGCCTGTATCATGTAACCCTTCATACCCTTGATGATGACTTTTCTGTCCTTTCGATCCATCAGTCCTCTCCTCTGTCTCTTTCTTCTCACCTTTGCATTGGCGATCGAAACACAGTGGACTCCAACTTTCGCTCCTTCTTTCGTGTGAACGTATTCGATCAAGGTCTCCTTCATGTTAGATAACATCTCCTCTTGTCCACTGAATAGATCGTTCCTGATGGAGTCAATCTACACCATTGTAGATGGATGTCTCTCACTTGAAATATTCGAGGAGGAGTGCGTGGACCATCGTGTTACGGACGAGGGGTGCTCCCTTCTCTGTGATCTTCTTCAAATTGTCTCTCAAATTGTTCAAGACGATCGTCTTCTGTGCGTCGTTGACTTCACCCAAGATCTGCGTCAAGGTCTTCGGGGTGGCGCCAGTGTTCTATGTGAGAGTCGGGATGGATGATGAGACGATGCGATGATGAGATCACCTGGATCGCCACTTGTGAGCCGAAAAATTCGTACATCATTTCTTTCTTCTGTTTGTTCGTGGCATATTGACAGTACATGGACTCTACGACACCGTACGCGGCCTTGTGCTTGAGAAGGATCCTGCACCAATTTTAATTTCCTTTCGTGTTTTTTTTCTCACTTGAAACTGCCCTTGAACATGTTGATGATGGTGGATCTCTGTTTCGGGATGTACTTCAACAGCTTGGCCACGAGGAAGTGGCCGAATTGACTCTTGCAAAACTCGACCAATCTGGGTTTCAACTCTAAGAAGATCTCCTCGCGTTGGGACTCCGTTCCGTATTTGATGCAAGTTTGGACGACTCTGGAGGCGTCATGCTTCTCTACGATCTGAGAGGGATGAGAAAATGAGAAGATCGAAATGGAATCACTTCGGGGATCTTTCCACGAATCAGTTCGATCAACTCGATCAGATGTGTTTGTCTCTCTTTCTCGTCCATGCTCTGAGCTCTAACCTGACGGAAGTGTGATCATTGGGTACAATCACATCACCCGCACCTTCTCCCATAGAAATTTGGACTGAGTAACCATCTCATAGTTTGGTTTCGATACCTTTCTGGGTTGAAACTGTTGCTTGGCTTCATCTTCTTCCTCTCTCGGTCTCTTCTTATCTGTAAAGGACTTCTTATTATCGGTGAAGGATTTCTTGTTATCAGTGAAGGACTTCTTGTTATCGGTGAACTTCTTGTCGGCAAACTTCTTGTTATCGGTGAAAGGCTTCTTGTTATCCTTGGATCCCTCTCTCTTCACTGCCTGTGGTTTCTTTCCCTGGTCCCTGTTTGGCTTGTTGTCAAACTTCTTCTTAGGGGACGCATCAGACTTTGGTTTCGGCTTGAATGATTTCGAGGGCGAAGGTTTCGCACCACCGCCGCGCTTAGGAGGTCCAGCCATGATGATGATGATGTGATGTGAATGGGAATGAGATCGGAAACAGGGGGATGATCTACAACGAAAAATCTCAAAAAGTCCGAAATGTTTCAAAGTCCTAAATTTAGAAAGAGACAACAACCAACAGCCATCATCACCATATAGAGGTGCGATGGATGGATCACCGAAGAAGAGAGGATCTCGCAGAAAGTCGAAGAAGTCACCCGAGACGGAAGAGCAACGACAGCTTCGCTCGGAGATCAAGGCTCTGAGAGAAGAAGAGTCAAGGAAGAAGAAGCAGGAGCAGATCAGAGCGAAATTGGAAGCACAAATCGCGGAAGAGAGCCGGATCTCCAGGTTGAATCAGCTCAAGATTCAGGAACAATGGAGAAAGATCATGCGAATGGAGAAAGCAGCAGAGCTGAAAGGCGACATTGTCATATTGGGCGAATCCCACGATAGGCTGGCTGCACAAAAAGATGCCACCATCGGGCGATTAGAGGAGACGTTAGTGGAGATCGAGCAACAGTATCAACTGGCACTCAACAGCCACACATCCAACATCGATCGGTTGGTCAAGTTGCAAGACATCCGAATTGATGCCCTAGAATGTGAGTTCGACGAAGAACTGAAAGAGATGGAAACAGAATTTGTAAAGGTGAGTGATATCATCATCATCCCCACTCAATGTCAGGATGAAAGTCCACCACTACACTTTCATTTTCTCACATCCGCAGGAAAGAGAAGAGATCATCACGAAACACAAGGACGAAAAGGAGGAGCTGTTGGACATAATCCTCGCCATGGAAGAAGAATTCAACTCTGCCGATCAAGAGGCCAAGACGCGATTTCAGAACGCGAGAGACGAGATCAAGACAAGGAACGCTGAGGAGTTTGGCAGCTTGAGGATGAAATTAGACGGACAGATCTTACGGTTAGAGAAAGAGTTTGACCATTCTCACACCACGTACACCACCAACACGGAGGCTGACATCACGAGGCTGAAGCAGGCCACCGGAACCGATGAGACCAACACGAGAACGATCGACGCGAACAACAGAAAGCTTCAGAGGCTGCAGAGAAATCTCAACCACTGGCGAACAAAGATGGCCAACAACGTTAGAGAGTGCGAGCAGAGGAACAAGTCGCTGAAGGAGGAGAAGGACAACATTCAACATCACTTTCAAGCTCTGAAGGCCAGGATGAACAAATTGAGAGAGAAATTTGGAGTGAGGTTGAGCGAGCTGACGAAAAACACGAATTCAACCATCAAATCACTCGAGTCGAAACTGCAGCTAGTCGAGAGGATTCTGGCTCTTTCTGAGATGAATCTCAAGTTAGAGACGGAGAAGGAAAAGGTGCATTTTGCTTAAGGATATTTGAGCTAACGCTCGCAGGTGATGCCCTTTGAAAGGGCAGATTCAGATGCCATCAAACAAGCCGAAGTCGATTTCGAGTCTTCGGAGGATAAGCCGGCCGAGATCACGAAACAATTCCAGACGTGCGTCGTGACCAAATCTTACACTCCAGTTGGAGAGTGGAATTATCTCGATCAATTTTACAAGCGGTACAACAAAGTCATGCTGGACAAGATGGCCTTGGACAACGAGAAGGCCAAGCTGATCAAAGAGAATCAAGACTTGAGAGTCATCTTACAGGTGAGATGCTCATCTCTGCCTCCAATCTGATTTCTTCAGAAATACTTGGATGGTGTGTCGGTGAATGCTGCGGTTTTAAACAATCCGAATCCTCTTCTGGTCATCAATGGGAAGCTATCCGATTCTTTACCTGTCCGGATGTCCAGCAGCACTTCGTCGCCGGCAGCCACACGAACGAAACAACAGGTGGCGCAACCGCAGTACGTGACGATCAATCAGTACACAAGGTAGAGGAAAGAAGGCAGCGAAATATAAAGTGTGTATACGTTCTATTTTGAGGAAAATGCATGGATTGAAGTGGCCTGTGGTGATATCGGCGTGTTGTCTTGTGCATTTCAAATTAGCTTTGTCGGGTCCTCCAGACCATGTATGCGAATAATCCGAGCTGACGTGTGGAATTTCGGTCTATTCTTGGCCCTAGTCTATCTAGAGGGCGATATGATGACCGAAAGAGGACGCGATCGTGTAAAGGACATCAACATCTCTGATGGCAGAGGAGAGACAGAACAGTCAAGCCAATACGGACTCATCTCAAGAGCTTTTCGAGAGACTCGATGCCATATCATCGTTGCGGTGCACTCAAATTAGGTGGTTCTGAGTTTATAGATGGGTCGAAAGGTGCTGTCGTTCTCGTTAGGACGCGAACTATCGCCAAATGAAGGTTCCCTGACGTATCCAGTACTCAAGATTAGCGACTTTTCAAGAAGAGCTTAGCAGCGACTGCTCCGCCATCATCACATCACAGTTCACCAGAGAAGATGAACCGGTGTCTGTGGGCCAGTTTGACTCTCCTTTCACTCTTCTCGCGTGGCTGTGAGGCACAGTCGGATCCGAACCTCGTGGCAACGATGAAGGGAATATGGAGTTCTTTTGGTGGTGGGTAGTCCATCTTTCTCTGTTTCACGACATATGTCTAAACCTCTCCCATCGTTTTTCGGTTTACGTGATATCAAAAGCTTGGCGTAATATCGTGCTCTGTGCATCTTTAAGACGTCTATATCTGAGATCTGATTTCATGTAGGTACGGCAGGCTATTGGTCTGGAAATAATGTGAATTCCTCCTCCATCTTTCCATCCCATCACCGTCTATCATTGTTTTCATCTCACCCATCTCTGTCGTCATCGCTCGTTCATCATCCAACTTGATTCTATCACAACCATCATCGCCTCTATGTTCGTTCAACTCTGACGTCTGAAAGGTTTGTAATTCTACCGACTATGTCGGTGTCACTTGTGATGCCAGTTACAGCTATCCCGTCAGTGTGTATTACCTCAACGGTGGCCCATACGGTTCATATCTGAACGGAACGATACCTACAGCCATAGGAAGCCTTACCAACTTGACTCAGCTTGGTCTGGGGGGTAACCCCATGACAGGCAGTATCCCTAGCAGTGTCTGTGAGTGATGAAACAAGAGACGTCGACTGATGTACTTACAAGGCAACCTCAATCAGTTGAATGTTTTGCACCTTGGTACGATGAAATTAACAGGATCCATTCCATCCTGCATCGGAAATCTCCAGCAGCTGAAGAGCGCCTACTTTGTGAGTTTAGAGGTATTCCCCTCTGATTGATGGATGACAGGACACAAATCGATTGAACGGATCGATTCCGTCTTCCATCGGCAGCTTGAGTAGACTCGTCACGTTGACGCTTCAGCTGAATCAGCTGACCGGTACCATCCCCGATTCAATCAGCAATGCGACCGCTCTGCAGGTATTTAGTTGTAATGGAAACCAACTGAGCGGAACGATTCCTTCTTCCATTGGAAACCTCGTCAATCTGACTCAGCTTCAAATCGGAGGCAACTTGATCACGGGAACGATACCCGATGGCATCTGTGAGTTGTGAGAGAATGTGAAGACTGACGTGGGGATGAGGTAACCTGACTCAATTGATCATTTTGAATTTCGGCACGATGCAGCTGACTGGATCGATTCCATCCTGCATCAGCAATCTACAGAACTTGACAGCGGCTTACTTTGTGAGTTCATTCATTCACTCCCTTTGACGAACGTCAGGACAACAACCAACTGAGTGGACCCATTCCATCTTCGATCGGTAGCTTGAGTCAACTCACCACGCTCACGCTGCACATCAACAAATTAACGGGCACGATTCCCGATTCTATCGGTAATATCACGACGCTGAAGACACTGAACGTCATCACAAATTCGATCGGCGGAACGATACCGGCTTCGTTAGGTAACATCGTTGGCCTGACAGAGCTTTCACTGGGTGGTAATCCCATCACGGGATCGATACCAGATAGCATCTGTGAGTCTACATGTGATGGAGAGGGTGTAGAATGACGAATTGATAAGGTAATTTAACTCAGCTGACCACACTTCACTTTGGAACCATGTCACTGAGCGGAACGATCCCATCGTGCATCGGCAATCTGAGAAATCTGACGACCTTTTATCTCGTGAGTGGTAGTCGATCCATTCATCGCTGACAGATGAATCATAGGACACAAACTCGCTGACTGGATCGATTCCAACTTCTATCGGTAACTTGATCAACCTGAATACCTTCGTTCTCGGACCAAACAACAAACTGACCGGTTCTCTACCTGATTCCATATGTGAGTCGTCGTCATGAACGCTGTGAGTAGTGATACGGAACAGGTGGTATGACGAAGCTGAGTATATTCAACGCTCAGTCCAGCGGATTGACCGGGAACATCCCTTCTTGCATCGGCAACCTCACCTCCCTGACGCAACTGTTTCTGCAATATAATCAACTCAGCGGAAGCATCCCTCAGTCTCTAGGCAATCTCATGCATCTCAGCTATCTCGCTCTGAGCAACAATCAACTGACTGGCAGCATCCCCGCTTCGGTCGGTAACCTGGCCAACCTCACTATTCTGCAGCTTGCCACCAATCAACTGAGCGGAGGCATTCCATCCGTCATCGGAAATCTCACCCGCCTTGGATCTCTCGCTCTACAATCGAATCAGCTGAATGGAACTATCCCCGAGTCCATCTACAACCTCACTGCTCTCATCACTTTGGACCTCAGTAACAATCGATTGACCGGATCGATCTCTCCTTCCGTTGGAAAGCTCACATCTCTCAACACGCTGAGTCTATGGCTCAATCAACTGAGCGGACCCATTCCATCATCCATTGGGTCACTCACATCACTCACACAACTCTTCCTCTTCAACAATCAGCTGACGGGCACCATTCCTTCATCCATTGGATCACTCACATCACTGGTCTTTCTCAATTGCAAGAGCAATCAGCTGACTGGCAGCATCCCTGCTTCGATCGGTAACCTGACCAACCTGAATAATCTGGCGCTCAACTCCAATCAACTGAACGAAACTATCCCACCCATCATCGGTAGCCTCACTCGTCTCACATTTCTCACGTTGGACACGAACCAGCTGACTGGAACTATCCCCGAGTCCATCTACAACCTCACTACTCTCACCACCTTGGACCTCAGCTTCAACCAATTGACCGGATCGATCTCTCCTTCCGTTGGAAGGCTCACATCTCTCAACATCTTGAGTCTGTGGCAGAATCAACTGAGCGGGCCCATTCCATCATCCATTGGATCACTCACATCACTCACACAACTCTTCCTCTTCAACAATCAGCTGACGGGCACCATTCCTTCATCCATCGGATCACTCACGTCACTGGTCTTCCTCAATTGTAGGAACAATCAGCTGACTGGAACTATCCCCGAGTCCATCTACAACCTCACTGCTCTCACCACCTTGGACCTCAGTAGCAATCAATTGACCGGCTCGATCTCTCCTTCCGCCGGCAAATTGACCTCCCTGACGATATTTTCACTCTGGATCAATCAATTGAACGGCAGTATCCCCTCCTCCCTCGCCTCCCTCACTTCTCTCGTTCAGCTCTTCATCGGTAACAATCTGATCAGTGGAACCATTCCGGACGTGTTCAACAACATGACTTCCCTTCAAGTGATCTACATGGGAGGCTGCCAATTGAGTGGACCTCTACCTGCATCTGTCTTCAGTCTGCCTGTCATCTTAGTCATCAACTTTGCCAACAATCAGATCAATGGAACACTCCCCTCCACTGGCTGGTCATCGTCCATCACATTTCTGCAACTCAGTTCCAATCAGATCAGCGGAACGATACCGGCGGCCTTGTTCAATCTTCCCTCACTGCAGACCATCGACTTGAGTTCGAATCAACTGAGCGGAGCCATTCCACAGTACACCGGTAGTGCTACCGCACTCGTTCACGTCGTACTGCAGTACAATCGTCTCAACGGCACCATCCCCGCTTCTATCGGTAACCTGACGAACTTGGCTTCTCTGCTCCTACAGTCCAATCAGCTGACTGGGTCCATCCCGCAGTCCATCGTCGATCTACCCAAATTAACGGCCTTGGATGTGAGTTACAACGCTCTCAGCGGCACTGTATCTGGCAGGAACCTCGCGCTATCTCCGCTTCAGACGCTCAACCTGAACAATAACGATCTGAATTCCATCGGATACATCAACGTCGCCACTGCCTGCAATCTGAGCAACAATAACTTCCCATGTTTTCCTACGTTAAACATATCTACACTGTGTCTCACGGACTATCAACCATGTACAGTACGTCCTTACCGTGATGCCACCCAAGGTGAGATCATTTCAAGAGATCAGACTGATGTTCACATCAGTGTTGAATGCGGCAGCATTTGTCTCGAATAACACCACAGTGTTCATTTCGGGTCAGTTTAACGGACTGACCATCAACTATACTGGATATGGAAACAGCATTAATTTGGTCAATTCCTCTCTTACTTCGGTGAGCGGTAGTGTATCGATCAGCCTGTACAACGTCAGTTCCTTCACGGTGAGTCTTTGATGGGGAATATACTTGAATCTGAACGTCGTTCAGATGAGCGGATTTTCGTTCGTAAATATCAACAGCGTGACGCCAGTGATCGCTATCAGCCAAGTACAAACGTTCAATTTGGTATCGTCGACACTCACTGCCATCAACGCACCGAGTGAGTATTTTGTCTATTAACAGTCGTGGTGACTTCGCTGCAGGCATCATCAGTATAAAGAGCGGTTTATCTCGTTTATCTGTGAGCAATACTCTATTTACCAACAACATTGCATCCGCCGCCGCAGGTGAATTGGATTTCCGTTGTCGTTGAACTGAACAACATCACAGGAGCGATTGATATCAATAGCACGAGTCCGTACAGCATGTCCGTCAAGGATAGTATTTTCACCGGCAATGCTGGAGCCTCTGGTGTCATCAGCTTGCGTGGCAGTCCCACAACCATGGACAGCTCGAATAATGTGTACAGTAACAACAGGGCTTACATCAACGGTGGAGCCATCTATTCCTCTGGTGGTTCTCTTTCATTCTCTTCGGACAGCTTCACGAATCATTCTGCCACAAATAACGGAGGTGTGAAATAGAGTATTCGTCATAATGAAAATAACCGTGCAAGGTGTGATCTGTGCAGAGGATGGTTCTATCGTCAGAATACAGTCTTCCTCTATCGGAGGCGGTAAGGCGACACAAGGAGGATGTATCTATGTGTCTGGTACTCTGCTGATGAATTCCACCAACGCATCGATGTGCTCATCTAGCGGTAATGGAGGAATGATCTACAGCGATGGAGGTATCACTAGCTTACTAGGGGGAACTGTTACCCTCAGTTCGTCTCAGGCCAACGGGGGTGTTGTGTATTCTAACGGTGAATTGTGTGAAAGATAGAGACGAAAACTGATGAGAAGAAGGGAATACGGTAAAGATCAACTCAGCCTTAATGACGAATAACGTGGCAAATTTTGGTGGAGCTGTGTACGTCAATGGAGGCAATGCCATGCTCTCCTCTTCCATCTTTGTAAGTGTCTCACGATCGATCTCCCGTACTCTCAACAATTCGGCTGACTCGATGAAGGTAAATAACAACGCATCGACGCAAGGAGGATCCGTGTACAACTCGGCTGGTTCTGTCATCATCCTCCATTCTGTCTTCAATTCGAGTGGCAGCGACATTCTTTTCTCCGGCGGATCACTCATACAGTCGGGCAACACCTTTACTCTGTCCGGTCAAGGCACAACTGAAACGATCAACGGGGCATCGATTCTGTCCAACGAGAGATATGCGCAGACGACATCTCAGCCGGTCATACGAATGACACAAGGAGCAGCCATCGTGAGAGACAGCAAGTTTGTGGCAACAAACGCAGGCACCTTGCAGACGACTTCAGCGGATGTCTCGAGCACGATCGTCACCAGTAACTTGACCTAGTACTAAAACCAGTGCTTCATTCTCTCTTCGAGTTCTTTGTATCTCTATCTTTCTCAACTCGGAAGTATATTACAATCTATTTATTCCAATTCAATTTGTCTCGTCACCGAGATCATCAAACACGTCGAGCACGAGCTGATCGAAGACCTTCTCATCTTCACCGTATTCTGCACGAACCATTCAGAAGTCGATTATTCTCACCACTCACTCTCAATCATCCATTCGATGACCTCAGGCGACACTTTTAAGAAGAAGTTTCTGTCGTCCAGCTTGCCAGCCGGATAGTCCTTATCGATCGCCCACTGTAAAACATCATAGTAATCGAGATCATTGATGTATTTTGACCTGTGTCGGTTGAGTGAACGACATGGAATGATGATGGCTCACACTTCGAGCTGAAGGAGGTCTCTGTCGTGGAGATATTTGATCATCTTCAGGTTACCACTCTCGATGTCGAACGTAATGTTCGTTTCTTTCGTGAGAAATTGATGATCGATGGCCAATTGTAACGCCTGAGGATTCTCAGTCCTCTCCGTCTTTTCATCACATCGGTGATCGCATGGTGATGATGATGATGATGATGAGACAAGAGATGATGTGTTCACCTTGGTATTTTCGTGTTTGATGGACAGCTCGATAAACGGGTGTTCAGGCAAGCCCATTCCGTTCTCAAAGCAATACTTCATCACCTGCCGCACGATCATCATGACATCAAATGATGCTTCCGCTTACCTCAGGTTGATCGATCCTGAGAGCAAATTCGTAAGCACGTTCCACAACGATGTTGTGCTAATTCGAGATTAACTTCTCGTCATCACCTTCTTCGCCCACTTGAGAATGGATAATGAAGTGACAAAGTAATGGATGTCGGAACAACTGGAATCGAATGGAACACCCTCCTCCTCCTGTCATTATTTAAGCTCTTCTTCTCATCTTCATCTCACCAGCCATGCGATCACGTCCATACGGCCTCCCTCTCCTGCTCCCTCGTACCTCCTCGTTCAGTTTCTCTCATCTTCTTTCGACTCACAGATGTTTCAAGCGCCATTCGTGGACGAAGCCACTCTCCAGCAGCCAATAGATGACCTCTCTGTGGCCTCTCTTGCCCAATTTTCGCACCATGTTGACGGAGTTGAAAGAGGCCGATAGATTATTAATGGAGGGGAGACCCTCTACCTCCTTATTGTTCAACATCCACTGGATCATCTCCAAATTCCCCTCTTCACACACTCGAACGAAGGAGAGTTCATACAGCATTGGATCCCCTCTCTTGTGACAGGCGTTGATGAGTCTCTTGCATCCGTAGGCGATCGATTCAGCTAGAATGTCCTGCCAGTCCCAGCTGTGGCAATCATCATTGAAACCGGACACATCGCGCTTGTGAGTAGAATACCGGGTGTTGTCCCATCCCAAGAGGTTGATCGTCTCAAGGTCGTCTCTTCGTGCGGCTTCCCGTACCTCTGATTTTGTGGGATCCCTGACATTGGACAACCACCATTCGACCACTTGTCGATCTTCCACGGGAAGAACTTTCCTGCGATACCACCAGTGGCTGATGTTTCGAACGCGAGAGTCCAGAAGATGGCAGGCGGCGTCACGTAGGCTCTTGGAAGTGAAGCAGGGGACACAGAGTTCAGGTGTGGATAAAAAGGAGAGGACACCGGTCCACAGATCGGATGACAAGTCTTCCATTCGTGTCGCACAGGATTGCCGTAGATCACGGCGACAATTATGCGAACGAATAGAGTAAACACTCGATGAACAACGAGACAAAGACACAGATGATTACCCCTTGGGACCACATTGAATCACCCTATGGTCCGTCTGTCACCTTCCCCTCCGGTGATGCGTCTGCGACCGTCGCACATCTCTCTTGCTCACCTTCGCTGATCTCATGTAAGCAAGCAAATTGAGAATGGGTAAGTTGCTTACGAGATATCACGTTCCGTCGCGGTGATGTGATTGAACGTGGCATCCTCGCCTCCGCTGAGGTCATGATGATCGTGAAGGCCCTGGCGACAAGCTGAACGTGCTGACGATCTGAGTAACACCATTCGTCCATCTGGCGCACTTTGGGAGAGGATGATGATCGTGGTCGACACCACAAACAAAAATTCAGACTGTGTGTTATCGTGACGTGCGTTCTGTTGTTGCACTGCGCACGATTTCTCTTCTTCCCCAAGTAAGACGATCTCCCATTCCTATTTTATCTTCTGCTTCACTCTTCTACCTTCTTCTTCTGTTCCAAACTCCCACAGATGATCGAGCCAATCGTTCGTGATGTCCTCCGACTCCTTGTCGAACCATCTCTGTACTTCTTCTCTACTCTTCTTCCACTTCCTTCTCAGCATCCACTCGACGGCCGGTATATTTCTACGGGATGCATCCGCTTCTTCCACCAGGTGAGACCACGCGTAACCTTCGTCCACTTTGATCGCTGTTCAAAGTCAATGAAAGTCTACGTCGTGTCTCGTCTCACTGTCCATGAGCCACTCCATCATCTCGGTGGATCCACTGTCTAAAACCCCCATGGCCAGCTGTCCATCATCTTCATAGGAGTAATCGTTGTCTAACGCCCATTTCGCGACTTCGAGCAGATCGTTCGCCAAGATGGACGTGTAGCTGTTGCACGTGAGTCGATGAGGTGGAACGACATGACTCACAAGCATGGATTGAGGGCTTCTCTTTCGTGCAACCATCGGATCAACGGAAAATCTTCACTCGTGAACTCGACATCGTTTGCTAGATCAGTATCGTTTGAGATGTAACCGTGATCGATGGCTAATTGTAAAGCCTGTCTTGACTCAGCGTGAATCGATTTACGTGTGAAGATAAGGATGGACGTAGAAGTAAGTTGACCACCTCGTAATGTTCTCGATTGGGCGAGAACTCTCTCATCGGTTTTTGCCACGGAAGCCCTGATTTATTCTCGAAGCAATATTTCATCACCTACATCACGATCGGATGAGGATGCACCTCAGAGCAGCCGTGTTCGAGTGCCATTTCATAAAGACGTGGGTTCTTATCGGGAGAGTGTGGAGCGTTATGCTGTATGTATGTCAGAAGAAAAGTTCTAATACTCGATCACCTTTAAAGCCCAACGAAAGACATCGAGAGAAGCGCAGAAATTGTACAGAGGCGGATACACGTCCTCGTGTGGAATTTCATTCTCCTCCTGATCTACATGAGCCCATCATCTTCCATCTGCATCTCACCAGCCACGTGATCATATCCATGCGACCTCCGTTTCCAGCTCCGGCGTACCTTCTCTTCGTCAACATGACATCGTGCTTCGATGGACTCACATGGCAGAGCCGATGGCTTTGTCGATCTTGCCGACCTGATTGAGCCATGCGATGACGTGCCTGTGTCCGTGCTGCGCCAATTTGTTTCCAGACGGTCGAAGATCGAAGGGATACCAAAATTTTGGATCGAGTATGTCTGCAGAGAGGCCGTCCACGTCTCCCATGCCACAGATCCATTGGATCATCTCTAAATTTCCTTCGATTCCAAGTGGTTCAGACAAACTACGGCAATGTTGGGAGGTAGACAATTTGGAATGATCCATCTTCTTCTTTCTATGGCATGCCGTGATGACCCTCTTGCTTCCTTTGACGATGGCCTCGAAGAGGATGTCCATCCAATTCCATTCGGGTATGTCTTGGCAAGACCTTGTGAGTAATCGGTGGTGAGGTGAAAGGTGTCTGTCGTCCCAGCCCAGAAGATCGAGAACTTCTTCATGATCTCCTCGAACCGCTTCTATCACCTCTTGTTTCGTCGCCTCTCTGATGGTAGATTGCCACCACTTGACAATCTCAACATTGTGAACCGGCAGTAGCTTCTGGTGACGCCACCAGAGACTGCTGATGGATGCTCGAGAATCGAGGAGGTGGCAGGCAGAATCACGGAGAGTCTTAGATGTGAAACAAGAGATACAGAGATCAGGTGTGGGTAAGAAGGAAAGTATACCGGTCCATACATCAGGCGGTATTTGTTGGACGCTATTTGTGCTCATCTGTCCAGTCAAGATGTCACGTGTGATGTGATTGGTTTGATGGTGTAACGTGGATGACACATTTTATTTTTAATTTTAGCGACATGGAGCCAGCAACGCTCGCTTACAGCCGCCTCAAGAGACGCAGGTTCGACGAATGCATACAGACATGCACAGAACTCCTCCAAAAGAACCCTCTCGACCAGGTGACCTTGCATCATACCAACACCCATTCCTGACTCGGCAAGGCGGTATGGTATATCAAATGTCGAGCACTCACAGACGTTGCTTTCACGGATGACACTGAGATGGAAGAGGAGGGCATCGCCGAGATTCTCTTAGATGATAATGCCATCGCAACGGCTCCCAGGCCAGGAACCTCCATGCAACGTCCGCTCAGTTCAGCCAATTCTCAAAGGCCAACATCACGTGGCCAGTCTGCCAATCGCCCTCTGTCCAGCAGCGGAAGGCCCGTTTCAGGCTACGCTCGACCGGGCACTTCATCTCGGCCGCTGTCCTCTGCCGTCAATCCAAATCGTCTGTCGACTGCCATGGGTGGAGGCAGACTCAACACCGCCCGGCCTGTGACCTCTTCTGGACGTTTCGTAAGACTCGGAACCGCCTCACTTTTACAGAGGCCAGGAGGAGAGTTTATAGAAGTGGATCGTCTCAATTTGAAGAGATACGCCACTCGACCGGCCCTGGCGAAGGTGAAGACCATGACGATGATGCGCGTAGGCTGACGTCAGGGAGGTTTTGTCCATCTACCTCTTAACTTTCGGTCATCCTCTGAGGGCTCTAGAACTGTGTTCGGTCTCGCTGGTCGAATCGGAGCACAAGGATTGGTTCTGGAAGGCACAGACGGGCAAGGCTTACTATCGTCTGGGTCTCTATCGCGATGCCGAACGGTGAGATGTGTAAAATCTCCATCGCATCTCATCTTCCATCAGCTTCTTCCTCAGCTCTCTCAAGGACCAAGAGATGGTCAGCTCGTACGTCTGGCTGTCTAAGATCTATCAGAGATTAGATCGACCCGCTACAGCCATGGACATCCTCCTCAAAGCCTGCGAGACCTTTCCAAACGAAGTGACGCTGACGCTGGCGGTCGCGCGCATCCACGATGCGATGAACGATGCAGACAAGGCGATGGACAACTACAAGGCGGCTCTCACTCTGGACAGGTGAAAGAACAATCGTTCGGTCTTCACTGACGTGCGAGCAGTTACAACGTGGAGGCCATCGCATCTCTGGCCAGCGAGTACTTTTATTCGGAACAACCAGAAATGGCTCTGAGATATTACCGTAGGCTATTGCAGGTGAACGAAGGAGAATCACATCGTGTTCACGTCTTCAGATGGGAGTGAGCTCGGCAGAATTGTGGAACAATCTGGGACTGTGTTGTTTCCACGCCCAGCAGGTCGGTCGATGTGTCGCCTCTATGATGTCTAAATCAGACAGTATGACATGACGTTAGCCTGTTTCGAACGTGCTCTCCATTTAGCACAAGGAGATGCAGCGGCCGACGTGTGGTATAATCTGGGACAGATTTCTCTGGGAATAGGAGATCTCGGTCTGGCTTATCAACACTTTCAGATCGCTCTGTCTCTCAATCCTTCTTGCGCAGAAGCTTACAATAATCTGGGAGTGCTGGAGCTCAGGTGAGATGGAGCATCTGTGGGACATTATCAGGGTGACTCGTCTCAGAAAGGGAAACGCAGATCAGGCCAGATCGAACCTTCAGCTCGCCGCTCAAAACGGTCCGTACTTATCTGAACCTCTGTTCAACGAAGGTGAGTGGACAAGTGAGTGAGGAGAGCTGAGAGATTTAGCGTTGTTGAGCTACCAATTTGGGCAATTAGATGAGAGTTATCAGTTGATCAGAAAATGCACGCAATTATCTCCCAATCACTTTGAATGTAAGGAGCTGTTAGAGAGTTTGGACTCACATTTTGTGTCTCTATAAACAAGACTGAACCTTGCGTGACTTGGAGGTCTTTCAATTTTATTGATCTACAACGTGACAAGGTCACACACGAAGCCACACAGCTCATGCAACTCGAGTTCCAGGAGGAACTGAAGTATTAGTTGGAGATCAACCACACGTACATTCTATCTGATCCGTTAGATGGCGGAGAATGTATCATCATTAAAGAGTGACTCTGCAAAACTCTACGCCATCCTAGGCGATGCGGATCTGTGTGCATCTTTCAGGGACTATCTCGAAGAGGTTCGCTCATTTTGAAGATGAGATATTGACGTCTGCAGAGCCGATGTGCAGAGAACGTCTTCTTCTTGAAGGAGGTTGGTGAATACAAACTCAATTTCCCAGAATTCATGGACCCAGACACACCTCGCAATCGTCTGAGGAGGAGTTCGTGAGTCATCCATCACACCCAATCATCCTCCATCGAATCACGATTCGAGATCGGTTGACAATGATGCAGGAGCTCACTGACTCGATTGGGTTCGGGAGATCTGAGAGAGACCCTCAGAAAGATCAGAGACGAAGTAGACGAGAACAAAGTGTTCACGATCCTCGATGAAGAAGAAGAAGAGGGCATCAACGAAGACATCTTCCTCAGCACAGATCCATCCATCCTGTCGCCCCAGATCCCAGACACACCCGACATCGAAGACAGGAGTACAAAGGCGACCGACGGTGCGACACCATCTCCACGCTCATCCATCATCATCCAATCATTTCCAATCACATTGACACATCAACTCAGAGCAGAGAATCACCGCACTCAAAGTGTGGGTTGGCCAAGTGAAGAAGAGAATGCAAGACATTCACGGCATCTACTACAAGAAAGGCTCACCCTACGAGGTGATCATGGACGATGATGAGACGCGAAAAAATGAAGACATAACAGCTCAATCTCTCTTCTCCCATCAAAAAGAACGTAGAGGAAGTGGTCAGCGCGATTGAAGAACAAATCATCGATTTAGAGATTCAATTCGATGTCATGCCGTGTACCTCTGATGTCTTACTCCTGCGAAACAAAGCTCACGATGTCTATGACGACTCCCAGAAGGAGGTTTTCAAGTGAATTTCCGACGAAATTTCGCACACGCTGACGGGGGCAGGATGCTGCGGGAGAATCATTTATCCGGCTTCTTAAAGAGTGAAGTGTACAGGAATCACTTGAGAAATGCAGAGGCAGTACGAATGAAAGCGATACAGCACAGACAGCAGCAGGAGCAAGTGAGTGGACGTGATGATCGTGTCATTCATTTTAGTGTAGAAGCTGCAGCAGAAGCAGCAGGAACACTTGGAGAAAGAGTTGCAGGAAATAGAAGAGAGAGAGAAAGCTACCGCGAGTCAAGTCAAGAGCCCAACGATCAGCAGGTGAAAATCGATTCATATCGACCATCGAGTCAAATCGATAAGTCATCAACATCACGCATCACTTCACACATCACATCACATCAACATCAACATCACATCACACATCACATCACATCAACATCAACATCACATCACACATCACTGACATCACATCAAGTAGTACGAGTGTCGATGCCAATCAAAACAAGATGAAAGGAATGATCGCCATGACCGAAAAATTCAGCTTCGGATTCAAGAGCATGTTCACAAAGGTGAAGAGAAGGAACGTGGAAGACATCACATCGTCGATTGATTGACATCAGGGAACGGCAAAATTGGAGAAGATATCCAAGATATCGTTCGAGAAGAGGTTGATGGGGTCTCAGACAAAGGAACACGAAGACCATCCCGACGTGAGAACTCATCCAGATCCACACATCACTCGTCATAGTTGGAGAACGTTGACAAATTTTTGTCGATGATGACCTCATGCTGCAGGTGAAACAGTTGAGCCTGCCGGACCACGAGATACCGAAGATGAAAGAACACATGGACAATCTTTTTCTTCGTCTATTATCTCCACCGATAGAGGCCAGCCCGGAGTTCTTCCGTTTATCCGATTCGGAGATGGACCGGTACGTATCGAAATTTCGATGGAATCTCTTCGATGTTATCCGTTGACTTACGTACCTCAGTACGCACGCTTACTTTATGACGGAAGTGGGGCGAGGCTATTTCTCGACACTGCTGAACCAAAATCGCATCAAGGTGAGGCTAAATATAGATACACTCTTTCTCTGACCCACACAGTCTAACCTCCACCCCGAAGCCTTCGAAACAATCTGGAGGCTGATGAAAGTCGCACTCATCCGCTGTGACATCTCTCAGGTATGGCTCGTTGTAGACGACCGAATTTCCAACCTCATCAGGATTATTCCACGGCCAAATCGTTGATGCACATGGCATCGACGTATTACAGAGACATCAACGGAGTCTTTGATTACGTTCAATCGAAATTACGTCACATGGAACTGTGGGAGAAGCCTCGATATTGGGACTTTGCATTGTACGGTGAGTCGATGACGTGTGATGACGTCATCACACGTCACAGATGCTGTAGCCGTGGAGAGGAGCAAGCAGACCGATGGAAATCGAGATTGGGACAAGATGAAATCGGCCGAGCAGAGTGAGCACATTGCGAGGGAGCATTCCATCTTTTTTGGACAATTAGGAAGCTTCGGTAGGTCATCGAATTCTCTTCCCTCTCATCACTTGATTGAACAAGAGAAAATATCGACTTCATTCATCATAACTCGATTGAACAAGAGAAAATATCGATTTCATTCATCATAACTCGATCGGATGAGAGAATATCGATATTGTGACTCACACGATCAGTCATATTGATGCTCAGCTTTGGAATGGACAAGGAGAACGTGAGATCGTTCATATCGAAACAATGCATCGCAAATGGTCTCACCACGGACGAATGCACCATGCTGCTGGTCAGTACGATCTCCACCTCTTCACACGTTGACCTTTCACAGAGAAACGTAGATGATGCGGCGGAGAATGTTGCAGCACACGAAGAACAAGTCAATTCGATCCTGCTCACCATGGCAACCGATTCGGTGAGATATCATCAGAGGAGATATCTTCAAAATGGCTCGTTGTAGTCCGACTCACGCCTGACAGGCCCAACGAGAAGATCAAGAGAATGCGAGAAGGGAGAGTGATCACATCACAGACGAACTCGAGCGATTGAACAAGATCATGAAGGTGAAACCTTCTTCTAATGGCTGGCCTTAACCTCTCCAGACGTTGAAGACGAAAGAAGAATCGCAGAGTAAGATCATGGACACGCGAGATCTCATGCACGGAATGATCGAGTCAAAGTACGACAGCGAAGAGACGAAGATTGTCGCCGAATTCGATGCATTAAGAGCCATGCTCGATGCGAAAGAGGTGGAGATATCGAATGGTACTCCTAATCACATTGAATGATGAAATGTCACACAGACTGAGATGAAAACAGGCACAGATCATCAACGACACGAGAAATAAGAAGAAGGAGACATTAGAGAGGTTAACCATAGACATCAAGTATATGGAAGACTCGAAGAGAGAGACGAGGAGACAGATCGAGCGAGTCGAAGTGTTGGTAGCCGCACGAGACGATCCGAATTTCCTGAAAGAAGCGCAGAGGTGATCGGAATGTCTCGTTGTAGTTGTCCGACTTTTTCCAGCTTGGGGAAAGAGATCGAACAGGCCATCGATCTACCAGAGGAAATCCGGAAGCCGGAACAATTGTTGCTGCACGATTACAATCTATCCATCGATACACGGGCGCAAAAAAATGCCATCGATGTGAATCGAACCCGCGCCCTCTCGTACTGATTCAAGCAGGCTTTGGGTGTCCATGAGAAGCTGTCGCTCGTCCATTGGAGGGTGGGAGGGTGGCAGACGTCTCTGTTGAGAGTACAGAGAGAGATGTCACCGAAAATCAGATTGCACGGTTTCAACTGGTGAGTTTTATTTCGTTTTATTTGGGAGTTTTGGGACTGAACGAGCGGGCAGGAGGTTCTCGGTGTATCCCAATGGATACGAGGGGACGGAACATTTGGGTGTTTTCTTGGAATTCTTGGACGCACCGAACGCAGTGAGCTGGTCGGCGAACATCAAGTACGTCATCCGTCTCATGAACCAGAAGAAGCCAGCGGTCATCTATCAACCAGGTGACAAGATCTTCCATCACATGATCAACGACACATCACATGATCTTCCATCACATGATTGTCCATCACATCATCGCGTTCTGATGACAAGATAGCCCCCCAACAATTCGACTTTGGAACGAACGCCCGCAGATCTGGCTACTCCCAGTTCATCAAACTCTCCGCCCTCACCGACCCCGAAGAGGGTTGGCTCTACAACGACACCGTCCTCTTAGAAGTGGAAATCTTGGAGGCAGACGTGATCGACAGAACAACTTTTATCGAGAGCTTCATGCGATCGAGTCGATGATAAATCAGATTTCCGGTTGCGTTTTGAATAGAACGGGAGACAGAGCGATGGGGCGTGATGATCGGGGCGTCATCGGTCGCTTCATCTCTTGAGAAGATGAGAGAGTTGGGGTGGTGGGGAGGTTGAGTGGTTTGCCTTGTCTCTCCAAGTGGATCGTCACTGGAATCTCGAGCTCTTCTTCTTTCGGTCCCAACTTTTGTTTCAACTTCATCACCATCGGCAGCTGATCGCGATCAACATCATCGTCATGATGTGTGCTCGAGTCACCTTCAGAGGCTGACCTCCTCGCGTGCTGAGTCGTATGACGATCTGAATCGTGTTTTCTTTTCGGTTGAGAACGTTCTTGGTATCCGATTCTCTCATGCTCTTGATCTCATCACTGTCATCCTCTTCTTCGTGCTCTTTCGGTAGTAGGAACGTCTTCAAAGGCAGTCCAGATACCTCGAAGTACATGTAAATCATCACACGTGTGGATGATATGGAAAGAAAGGAGAACGTGTTGTGAATATGAAATAAAGAAGTGAATTGGAAATGGTGATGATGATCACGATGATGGATGAGATCATTCTCACCACTAGATCACTTGTAGATGTATCGGCAGCATCTAACTCCAACATCGAAATGGACAAGAGGGGATTTGTCATGCGGAGGTGTAAGTCACACACCGTCGTGCTCTGTTCAAAGAGAGTGTTGTGGCATATGTTAATCTTCACACAGTCAGACGTCACGTCCTCCATCGATGTGTCACCTTCGGTACGTACTGAAGTGCGGTCCACTGTCGTTTAAATTCGATTTTGACTGGATTTAAATCTGGTTTGATCAAGATCTGCTCGCATTCGCCACATCTCTTGGATCTCCGTGAGATGAGAGCTTTCCTCATCGGTATCAATTTCCTGTTCTCATTCAGTTCGAGTTGCAGCTGATGGCAATGTTCATCGTGCTTTCATCGCATGTGATGATGGTGTTGATGTTGATCGAGGTGATCGATGATTGAGGAGATGATGAAAATGAAACACCTTGAATCACGAGTCTGAATAGAAGGATGGGTTATCCTCTGTTCCAAAGTGGTCACGTTGCTCGCATCGTAAGAGTCTCCTCTCATCGCATTCAAGACTTCATCTTCCTCCGTGTATTCTTCTGTCATCAGTCTCCACCTCATGCGGCTCCCCCACCTCTCGGTTCATCATGCTTCTTCTCCGATCTGTCCTTCAATGACTTTTCTACATCGGTCCAATTCCATGCGGTGTTGCTTCTCTCGGGCAGAGTGTCCAGTCGAGGATTGAAGATCAATTTCTTTCTCGCTTGGTTGTGTCTCTTCTCTTTCGCCTGATGATATGGGATGAATGGATGAGGAGAAGACGATGGACATACCTTGTCTCGATCTTCTCTCTGGTGTTTCTCGATGAGGCTTCCTATGGCGTCTTTTGGTGCATTGGCGGCTCTAACATTATAATCAGATGGGAATTTGTCCTTGTCCATTGAGAGGGCAATGAGATCGTTCGTCGTGTTTCCATGCAGTCCAATGTCTAAACTATTCCATCTGCAATATCCACATCGAAGATACACCAGCGCTTTGTCCTCTTCTCCTTTACCTCCATCAGGATCAGAATCGATGTCACTCTTACCTGATATATCGGCTTGTACATGATAAGACAGGATAGAGAAGCAGCTTGGACACTCGAAGCATTTCTTGCAACTGTTTCTGAAGTGAGTGACCTCTGAGCTACTCATATTCTCCATGCATTGTGGACAGAAGAAACTATCGATCTCCTGCGTGGTGCATTCTGTACATTTCAACTTGGCGCACTTGTGACATAGATAGAGAGGAGAATCTATGACGTGCCCTCGTTGATTGCAACCACAGTGGTAGTGTATGAACGCATCCGCCATCGTTTCGAATCGGCTCGAGATGAGGTGTCTTCATGTGAATTGTAGAGGTCGTCGATTTTTCTGGGAAACTTTGTTTCCTCGGATTCTTCTGTCATCAAAACGGAGAAAGTTCTCTGCGATCATCACGTGAGGGCATCACCATCAGTCAGAAGAAAGATAGAGAACACATTTCCATGCTATGCAAGGAATGGGTGTCGAAAACAGAGAATTACAGGTGAGGATGTGTTCTTCGATTTGGATGGTATTCGATGGACAAAGATCGATCGATCGTGACAGATGGAGAATTAAATAGTGTCAGGTTTGGAAGACAGAACAAGTGCAGAAGCCAATGATGTTTAAATCGAAGATCATGGCTGCGGGCATTGGTTCTTGCATTTCAGCTATAGTCGGTGTGAAACCTTCCATTCGCCCACAGATCCTTTTGACACCTTCTCAGTCTGTCCATTCGATGTAGTGAAGGCCAGATTGCAGGCACAGACGTCCTCTTCTTCTCTACAGATGAATGGAATGATTGTGAGTCAGCTCACTCCAAACATCTCTTGAGACGTACTGATGGTCCGGCAGGATGCATTTTCAAAGATCACGAAACACGAAGGACCCGTCACTCTATGGAGGGGCTTACCTCCAACACTTCTCATGTCAGTGCCAGCGGGCGCTATGTGAGTCTCCTGATGTCGCACCATAGCATCAATCAACTGACCTCGTCAGTTATTTCACGTCTTACGAATTACTGAAGAAACGCTTACAACAAAACCAGTCGAATAATTACATGATCGTCGCCATGGTCGCAGGTGATCAACTCACCCACACGACACATCCACTTGCACACATTCACATGCACACATCCAATGGATTCCAACTGAACAACACAGGCTTTGGTGCTCGTGCAGTCACGGCGACGATCACATCACCCCTCGAAATGCTCAGGACTAATCTCCAGGCCACTTCGCCTCAGAATCTAAAGAACGAAGGTGACTCGAACGTCTTTCAAATTCTCACGCAAGATTGAACTCATGCAGGTGTGTACCAACTCTGCCGGCGGATCGTCAGACAGAACGGAATCAGAGGACTGTGGGCCGGCCTTCCTCCCACGCTTTTAAGAGACGCTCCTTTTTCAGCCATCTACTGGTCCACCTTTGAATATTCACGACGACAACTGAAAGACAAGATCGAAACTCAATTCTTCATCGACTTTCTATCGGGAGCACTGGGAGGTGAATTTCTGTCGTTCGATTCAGTCGACTGACAGGGACATCATCAGGCATGATCGCCGCCGGCATCACAAACCCGATCGATCTCATCAAGACGAGGCGACAGATGCACCTTGGAGAAGGCGTGGGAAGACCCATGGGATCCATGCAGATCATGGAGAAGATCTGGAAGGAGGAAGGTTACAAGGGTCTGACGAGGGGGATGCTACCGAGGGTCGTGAAAGTTGCCCCGGCCTGCGCCATCATGATCAGCTGTTACGAGAGCTGCAAGAGTTATCTAGAGGTGGGAAGATGAGAGACGGAGAGTCGTGGACTAACAGCGACAGAGAGGACAATGAGACGAAGAGGAAGGATCATGATGAGATGATCGAGGAGGTCTCTGTGTATAGAGTTCTGTCCATATAAAACGTTTTCACTACGATCAAGCGATTTGTCCATGGATTTGTCAAGACTGCGATGCACCTTACGCTCAGTTTCCAACTCACCCGACAGAGCGCCAGGTTGTCTCGGTATAGATGTTCAGACGTGATATTCAGATGATTTAGGGGGAGAGTTGGTGTGATAGAGGCTGATGAGATACGAGAGGACGTCAGAAGGCAGTGTTGTTGTCGTCTTTTGTTTGTCATCGTAAGGAGGAAATATCGTTAACGAACTCGACCGTTTATTCTTCGAGCAACACAACCACCATGAGGTCCCTCTCCGTGGCGCTCTTGTGTCTGCTCTTCTCTTCTGCCTTTGGTGCCCGCCCATCGAGATTCGAGAGTGACGATTTACCTCCCGCCGACGCAGACGGAGTCCACAGAAAGGCTCTGAACCTAGAGGGACGCCACAAGAGATCACAGGTAGGAGATAGAACGTCTAAATTGTAATGTCGGTCTTAAGATTGATGGTATCACCAGGTACCTTCTCAGGAACTTCTCCAGTATGAAGTCGCCTATAACAAGGATGTCATCCGCCTCGATCGTGAACACACTCAGGTGAATCATATCGTGTCCGTCGGACCGGATTCTAATACCCATTTTAGATCGAGTCCGTCGAATGCTTCAACGGCTACCTCCGCCTCTCTGTCGCCGAGGGAGAATCCTTCCCCGAGTTTGAGAAGGGAAAGATCTTGGTGGGAGGAAAAGAATGGGGCTGCAAGGATGAGAAGGGCCAGCTGGAGCGTTTCGCAGGAAGAGTGCAGGAGACTGCAGTGTATAATAACAAATTGGTGGTGAAGACAATTCCCGTAGAGGAACGCGAAGTCTTCCACAAGCTCAAGATGTCCTTCAAGCCCATCAGACATCATTTCATGACGGCCGAGGCCGCCACCAACGAGTGAGTACCTCTAAACATCTCACCATGCGACGTCTCTGATGGACATTGAACAGAGACCCCAACGACATCGAGTGGCACAAGAAAGTCAACTGGAACGCCGACGAATCGAAGATGAAGGGCAACGCCTCCATCCCCCTCTACGCTCTCACGTGCAAGTCCCCCGAGGCCGCCGTCCAACCTCAACTCAAGCAGGCATGCGCTCTGATGAACAACAAAGTCAACGTGAGATGACGTGCCGTGATGACACATCACTCAATCACACGACAGCTCGAGCTGTTGACTCTAAAGTGTTCCAACTGCTTCTCCCTCTTCAACTTGGACATCCTCTTCGATTACGATTCGAGCGGATCGAAAGACCTCACCTCCATCGGTGTCTCTTACCTCCAATTGGACGTCACCGTGAGTTCATCACCCGCACCCCTCCTCTTCAGAATCTCATCATCACATTCACCATCATGTTTAGAGTCTCATCATCACAGGTCGGCTCTGCCGTTCGCTATTCCATCGGCCTCCCCAACCTCTTCAAGTTGGTCGTTCCATTCGAAACCATGGGCGTGCCCGGCATTGCCGACATCGCACTCCAATTCGAGATCGCCATCGACGTCAACCTAAAGTGAGTCTCAATTGCCACGATGGAGAAGCAATGGAGAACTGATGGGAACTGCAGCTGGGAGATGAAGGGAGAGCTGACCTCTGGTTCCTTCATGGAGGGAAACTTTTCGACTCTGTCGGGAACGCACGGCCAGAATGATGACCGCAACGATTTCATTTTCCGTGCGACACCCAGCCGCATCAAGTCTGTCGCCGCTGGAAGTGAGTTTGTTTTTTATTCTTTTAGAGGATGACTCATCGATGTCACAGACGGTTCATTAAAGACAACACTCCACGCCGGACCTCACTTTAGAGTGAGTCGCCGCTCTTCTCATCTCCACCGTCGATGACTATGCCGTATGATGATACATCATGTCTGAGACGAAACAGGTCTACCTCTTCACGAATAGCTTCTTCAACGCCTTCGCAGAGGTGACCCCCGCCCTCTCTTTCAGCGTCAAGAGTGACCCACTCGGACTTCCCGCCACAAAATCTCCCAGGCCAAACGCCCTGGTGCAGGCCCCTTGGATGCTGGAAGCTTGTCCCAAGAGACATCTCTTGGAGTGGGACCTCAGCCTCGGCGTGGCGGTGAGTCGTGGAGCTGCAGCTCCAACTGATGACGTCATCAGATCAACGTGGGAGCCAGCGGACCTCTGGTGTGGGACTACAACAAGGCCCTCTTGGCCAACTCGTGGGACATCGCTGCCGGCTGCCTCCTCGGGTTCAACCGCACCCTCGTTTGATTCTAAAAATAGAAACTGTTGCTATTCACACGCTCTTTATATGTACTATTACGAATCGCCCTTGATGTCTCTGGCCAAGGCTGAAGCTGCCGACAGCCTCTGCATGTCGACCCTGCCGTCTTTCGATGCCACGACGTAGACGTAATCGAGCTCCTGCTCTGACGGCACCCTCTTGTGCTTGAAGACGTTGTAGACGGACACCGTGGCCCTGTGGTCTTGTGTGAGGTCGTTCCTCTCCGGCATTAAGAGGACGATCAAGTTGGGCTGCACTTCTACGATGGTGGCCTCCACGCTGTCCACGGTCACTTTCACCCCTGTTCGAGTCAGGCGCGTTGTAGACGGCCACTCACCCTTCTCGTTGAAGTCTCTCCCCTTGATCCACACTTCGTTCGATCTACAACTCAGCCCCGCCGGTGGTTGGATGGCTGACAGCTTCGGATCTACAACCAGTCAGCTGGATAGGTCACGTGACCTCACCCTTGGAAAAGAAGGACTTGTTCGATTGGACGAGGAAGGGTGTGGAGACAATCTTCTCTTTGTGTGTGTGACCGTCCGTGGTGGTGTAGCGTATGACAAAGTGCAGGGAGAACTTGTCCGGTCCAGAGTTCTGCCTCACCTTGAGAAAATAATCGAAAGTCAGGGCCGGTCCTTCCATGTCTACAACGAGACCGCCCTCCGTGTTCTCCAGGTAGTAGTTGACTTGCCGTGACAGCTTCTTGCCGTTTCCGTCGTCTACAACGAGTCAAAACAAGTGGTGAGAAGATAGACTCACAGATCTTGACTTTGCATGTGGCCTTGACAACGGTGACGCCTCGTCTGTCGTTCTTCCCTTCCTCTGTCAGGACGATTTGTGTTGGATTGGGCAGAAGGTATCTACCTCGTCATCAGTTTCTCACATCATGATGATGAGGGTGACTCACCTGTTCTCGTTCTTGTAGCTCTTCCTCTGCTTGGGCTTGATCTCGGCCTTGAGCATGAAGCGTGGTCCGTGATCACATGTGGTCCCCGTGCAAACTTGATGGTGTCCGTCCACCTCTTCCCTCTCTTCTATCTCCAGCTTCGCGTGCCTCTTGGGTGGTGGTTCGTTGGCTGCCGTAGTCGGAATTGACATTCCAAAGTAAGAGTCTTGTGTGAGACACTCGTCCGAGCCTTGTATCGAGAACATGTTGGATGAGAAGGGTTCGTTGTTGACGTAGTTGGCGTGCATCGTTGGAAAAGGCCAGCCCATGAAGGCCGCCGTGGTTTGTGTTGGCTCGTTGTAGATCGTGTGTTCCGGGAAAACGTAGGGGTCGGCGTATTTTCGTTTGTTTGGCTCTGCGGTGTGTGCATCTTCGTATGGCTGAGGTGGCAGCCCGGCCGGTGTAGTGTGATACCACAGCTGCCTCGTTGTAGTTTGTGAAAAGGTCTCGGTGGTGATGGAATTTTGTGGAGCATCGATGGTGGCTCGCTGGTTGGATGATGTCGTCAGATGGTTAGGCGTGGCGTTGTGCGGTCTATTTTCCATGAGACGACGATCAACTGTAAAGAAGAGGGTGAGTCGGATGTGAACGAAATTACATGATGCATGGCGGTTGATGGACGGATGCAATGGTCTGTGAGGCAGCACGGGGATTGATTCAATGCGAATGGAAGATGAAAGAATGAGATGCAAACCGTGTTAGCAGCGTCATTGTCCCGACAACCACTCTCTTCTGCTCCAGTCAGTGTAGATGATTCGAGATGATAATGGGGGCTTCTGTTTTTCGGCACACCCTCTTTCAAAATTTACGTAGAGGGAAACCTTCGTTTTCTATATTTATGTCTATCGAAGAGTGACTGATGAAACGATGGACCGTGTGCTGCCTCATGGATTCGTCACTAACGTTTTTGTGGCAGAGTGGTCTGCCTTATGTTGGTCGTTTAATGATTTCTTCTATGAACCACACGGTTTCGTCACTTCACTCAATCGACATTTCGGTTAGTTCTTCACGAATTTTTAAAACTACCCCGTCGACGCGATGACAAACCCGACGCTGCATCTAGCTGCATCTACTGTGGGATCTCACGGTGCGGACTCTTTAATGTCGACTATCTGTATCTATGGGCGTCGTCAAGGACAGATTAAGAGATGGTGTAGATGATTATCGGATGAGATTCCATCAGCTTTATGAAAAGCCATCGAAATGAATTACTACGGTTGCTGCGATACCGGAGGTCAGCTACATCTATCTCTTGGATGGATCGTCTGACAGCGCACACAAACCCAATTCAAAGAAGGTGTCCGCGCTTGTGTGTGGATTAATAGCTAGATGCTGACACAATAAAGAACGGTGACGCGCGTCGTTGCTTCCACGACTTTCCTCAGAGTGCCCTCTATTTGAGAAGGAGGCACGTGGCTCTCTCTATGTCTGCAAACGTGTGATTCGTCAGAAGATGATGTGACGGTGGGAGACGATTAGGGCAACTGCTTCGTAACAGATCGCATCTTCACCAGAAAGACGACAGTCAATCTTCAGTGTAAAATTGGTTCTCCTTAGGACTAACGAACTTTGTTTGAATCCAACATTCGTGATCATTACCTGCGGCCGAGGAGTTTCCGACTTACAGAATTGCGCATCGATCGATAAGGCGGCTGATCTTGAAGCACAGAGGTAACAGTTGTTCACACGATAAGAGTTCAGGCATGTTGCTGCATCTCACTCTTCTTCGCGTGTGCAGTGACATCATCACAAATTGACGTGCATGCCATGGTGTGATCGATTTTATTGCGAACTTTGATTCGGACGAAAGAAGCTCGTATGATAAACATTTCCAGCGGAGGTGATGCGAGGAATGTACCAGCGTAATCAGCTCAAGATGATCCAAATGTTGAGGGTGTCGTGATGATGTATTCAATGGCGATGTTGATGTGGTCGATGTGTTAAAAATGTTCAAGTTAGTGGTAATGATGTTGATGGCCATCATTTCGTTGCATAATGTGTTTGAATTGTTAACGTGATCAGATGGTACAAAAATGAAGCAGCTGCACGAACCATTACCTCTGTACGTAAAAGGGTTGGAGAAGCAGGGTATCGATCCCTGTACCCCTCGCATGCTAAGCGAGTGCTCTACCATCTGAGCTACATCCCCGAGTGATTCGCGGTCGTCTTTCATCGATCAGCAAGACTAGCTGTCTCCACCTGTTGATGTGTCCCCTGCTAGCAGACGTGGAAGTCATCTGCGTGATGATGTGAGCTGATTTGATGAGAGGTATGATTATCCACCGTTTACAACCGCACAGAATCCATTCGTTGGGTCAAGGAATAACTTGGGGAACAAATGAGGGCCATACGGAAGATGTAATCGATCAGATACCATCTGAAGGATTTAGAGAAGGTAGATGAATGGGTGGCAGACATTACCTGAATTACTCGGGCTTAAGGAGCATTACGATTCCAAATAAAGCCAGAAACGCTTCTCTTAGCGTAGGAGAACCATGACTATGGACAGTTCCTCTGATTTTCGACCGTCTCGGCATGCGGTGTGATCGTGATGGTTGAAATAATGAATCTCCCGCGAAACCAACCGTCACTTTACAATTCAAATTATCCACTCCGCTTACCATTACGATAACCATTTTAGGAGGTTTGGTTAACAAGCCTATAAACAAAAAATCAGGGTTAATCGAGCTCCTTCATCTTCTTCGACAAGGTAGTTGGTGAGAAGAACTTGCAATCGAAGAATGAGAGCTTGATTCCAACCTCGTCACGCTTGGAGAATCAAGCTCTATGAGACCAACGAAAAGTTGAAGTTGCGCACGCCAGGTCAAGATCGGAGGCCGCAACTGCCGACCGGGAGGGGCGTCACTCACTATCAGAATCTGCGTCTAGTTTTCCACAATCCCGTAATTTCGCAGAGAATACGGCCTTGAAGTGGCTAACCTCGCTAAGAAACGTGAAGAGGCACGTGAGGATCCCTCGGTGTGTGGTAGAATTGGTCTCCGATCCAGCCCTGAGGCCACCAGCGACTGAAAGTCATTCCAACGCACGCAAGAACACACAAACGACACACGCTACGAATACTCATGAAACTCCTCGTCCTACTCTCTCTACTCTCCATCGCATCCTCACGGCCCATCTGTGAGATCATCTTTTACACTCCATCGTGATGGTGACTGATGGTCTAAGCTTCGTACGGACTCTCCGGCTTCACGACACCTGAAGTCGGTTTCGCCTTCTCTGGGGCAGGAGGAAGAGTCGCACAGCACAGTGCACTCTCTCAGGCCTTAGTCTTGGGAGAGTATCCCAACGCCACACGCATCATTCCTTCCGTCATCTCTGGTACATCGTCTGGAGCTCTAAATGCCGTCGCTCTCAGCGGTTATCTGGAGTGAGTCACGCTGATGTCTGATGTGGGTGTTGAATGGTCGACAGATACGTCGCTTCTAACGGCTCAGCTGGATGGTCTTTAGACTCATGGAACAACTTCATCTTCGATCTGGAGAACTCTGACGTCTACCGCACCGGCATCCGTGGCATCATCGGAACTGCTGTTGGTGTCACAGACGGTTACCTCTTAAACAACGACCCTCTCGAGGACACACTGAACGCCGCCCTAAATCAGATCGGTGATTTGATGATCTTTCATCTCACCGGCTGACCATTCCTCAGGTTACAAGAATCTCGGTGATCTCTTCATCCCCACCTTCATCTCCACCGTCGATCAGAGAACCGGAGACACAGTTCGATTCCTCTCCACCGACAGCAACGTCACATCCATCCCTCTCGTTCAGATCCTCTTAGCCACCACGGCCATCCCAGTCGCATTCAAACCCAGAATGATCCCCGCCCTGACGAACAACACAGTTTTCATCGACGGAGGTGAGTGTCACATCATCATCTCACGATCTGACACGATCAGGTGTGTCCATCGACTACCTACCCATCATCCCTCTCGTCAGCGGTCCAATCAGAGTTTCTACCCTCTATGGTCTCGTGCCCAACAAGGACCCCAACACAGGAAACAACAACAGCAGCGGAGATGATTTGGAAGAGAACGGCATCGTCAGAAACATCTTGAAGGCTTTTGAGATCCAAGGAAACAATCTCCTTGTCGGCGGCCTCGCCATCGCCGCCAACAGCAACGCCAGGGCCTTCTTGTACTCGGCCGTGTTGAATCAAACTTTCTCCACCTTGGACTTTAACAGCGAGAGGGTGAGGATTCATCATCGAGGTGTACCGAAACCATCTGACTTGGTTTAGACTCAATACGATCTGGTGAGAAATTGGGCCAGAAACAACAACCCCACCGAGATCAGTGAACAGAGCCAAGCTTTCACGTTTAACAACGCTCTTCCC
The DNA here is from genome assembly GCA_003024175.1 of Planoprotostelium fungivorum. Classification (NCBI taxonomy): domain Eukaryota; phylum Evosea; class Variosea; order Cavosteliida; family Cavosteliaceae; genus Planoprotostelium; species Planoprotostelium fungivorum. The sequence goes on along the minus strand of MDYQ01000020.1, from coordinate 56,178 downwards.
TCGTACTATTACACACAGGGAGACACGTACGACGCCGCAGTCAACAACAACAGTCCCGCAGCTTCTGTCAGCGCCACCTCTGGAAACGCAGCCCCCGGAACTGGATCGAGAGACCAAACAAGTTCAGCCAGTCAGATAGTTGTGATCGGAGCCGTTATGATCTGTGCTCTCCTCATCGCCATCTAAACCCTTTGATAAACGTTACGAACACCCAATGAATTACATTCTCTCACTCGGTATTTTGTTGTATTCGTTATGTACCAATAAAGGGCTGATACACATAATTGTCTCATCCTTCATTTCGCCATCGTACTTGGTGATTGAATATTCATCACGTTCGTGGCTAATAGATCGTTTATTCTTCATTGTAATGGTGTAGTCCCAATGTCCTCTCTCCCATTGGATTGATAACAATGCCCTCCACCTCTTCTTTCTCCTGTACCGGTTCAGCTCTCGTTAACAGCAGCTTTTCATCCACATTACCTTCTCTAACACTTCTCTCACTTGTTCTCTGAAGTCATATCTCCTCTCTATCCATCCATATTGCGATGGCGTCAACTCGATCACCACCTCCCTGAGTCAGTCTCCATCTACAACGAGCCATCACCTCTTGTGGTATGTTCAACGAATAATACTCGGACGTGTCCACTCCGATGCCCAAAAAGTAACCGTAGATCACCTGTTCACATTCAACCTTCGCATTCGAACAAATTGAACGTTCCACCTGCAAAGTCGAAGCGTGGCTGATGGCCAGAACAGGAAATCTCTGTCTCTCCATCTCCATGACCACCGGTATCAACGCCTTCGCCTTATCCTTCTGACTCTCTCCACCGGGCCACCTTCACCTTCAGCCCTTCTCCTCTCTCTCTTCTCACCTGTATTCGTAGCGGTTGCGCGCCCATTCTTCCAATATCTTTGGAAACGAATTCTTGATGGCCTCGGTCGACAGGCCCTGAAGGTCTCCCATGTCCACCATGTTGAGGGAAGAGTGTTGCTCGATCCACTGAGCGTAATCTTCGAGGCAGGCTGCGGTCTGTCTGGCGCGAGGTTGGGTAGAAGTGTAGACGGACAGGGGAAGTCTCGTCGTCTTGTTCATCTCTGGCTTCAAGCTGAGGCCGTCGTCCCTGTAGGTGTCAGCCGAAGCATCATCATGACGATCATCACCCGTCGTCCGGTCTAAGTTGTAAGTAATCTTGGATGTAAGCCCACAGTTCGTTGTGTTCGTTCCAGTACTGCGTGCACTTTGTGATCATGAATTCGGCGAGCATCTTGCTGAAGATGTAACCCTGTCGATCCAATGAACTATCCAATGGAATGGTGTAAGGAATGTGTGGGGCCGTATCGATGATTTGGGAGTTCATCAGGGTGAAACGTTTGTCGATGGGTCTGAGATCATCACCGCCGGACACGTGGCCAGCTGATGAGAATGAAAAGAGTTGGAAGGAGAGATTTCACCTCGGACCAAATAGATGGGCCTGCCTTGGATGTGTATGGACATGAGATAAGAAGAGATGGAGTGACCCATTCCACCGTAGATCTTGTTGCAGATGACCTGGTTGGTTGAGATGTAGGGTTACGTATGGTCTACAACGCACCTTACTGGATAAGTTGATCAATTTGATGTAGGACATGGCATCGTTATTGACGTGCTCGTACACCTGCGCGTGTCACCATCCCGCCACGGGTGCATTTTGAATTTTGAATCACCTTCTCGTAGTTGGTCACCCTCTGCTTCAGATCAACGAGAGCTTGTTCCAATGGCATGTCTTTGTAATCGGGTGAGTGAGTCGCCTTCTCTTTGTAATTCTCCTCCAACACCTGTTCATCATCACGATCATCTTCGTGACATCGATCATCATCGTGACATCGATCATCATCGATCGTCGACCCACCATCGGATCGTCACAGATCGACTCGACAAAGATGACATTGACCAGTGCATTCTTCTTCTTACACGTCTGCATCCCACCATCAGCTCATCCCATGATCTCCTCCATCTTCACCTTCACGACAGTCTTCCTCCTCTCTTCCGTTGTGTTCGTTGCATCGAACACGGCAACATCACCTCCATCTTCCAGCCACTGTAAAAGTTGCTCCAAAACGGCGACGGCCAGGCCTTCTCTTTGAGCTTTCGCATTCGAGTTTGTCGCATCGAAGAAGGATTGGTCTTGTGGTGCGGTGGCCTGCTGTCTCCTGAATTTTCCGACGTTGAAGAGGTCAGCTTTGAAGCCCCTCCATCTGAGGTAGGCCACGACTTTGTGGGAGATGTAAGATTTACCGCGGGCGGGGAGGCCGACCATCACGAGCACGACCTGAAGAGGATGAGGAGGGACGATGTGAGGGCTCACTTTGTTCCTCCACTGTCCGTGGTCACCAGTCTTGGTGAATTTGGAGAGCTGATCGGCCAAGATCTCCCCTGCCTCTGCTATGCGATGGTCATTGGAAGAGCGAATGGCAACGTCTGTCATTGGTGTTGTTGTGTGAACTTGACTCTCCTTTGTGTATGTCAAGAGCTGACAACGGCTGACGATGGCTGATTAATCTCTACAATACCTTGACAGATTCTGAGTGTATTTCTCTTTGAGAGCTGATGGATGGTGGAGATCTCTTGTATCTATAGTAGGTGATGGCACCTCCCAACAACAGAGCACCGACAGATAAAAGAGCGAGACGAATACGTGATGACTGGTCCGTATCGACCATACAGAAGCACCTCTCGTGTTCTTTCGATTGTGGATGTCTTTTTGTGGATGGAGTCAGATAGTTCGCAGTTTTCAGTGGGAACCGACTTTGACCTTTGACATAGAAACCATTCGAAATGTTTAGATAGAGACATGAGAAGCTCGTAAGAAAGAGAAGTTCAGCGTGGGTGCATTTATTCATCGTTCATCTCAAGAGATGGTGTGAGTGGGCGTTTCTGATGTACACCTATAGAGAGGTGAGAAGGTGTTGAATGTTGTTTGGGAGTATTTCATGATAGATGAGTCAGACTTCGTGCATCCATTGAGACTACCCAAATCGGAGGTTCAATCCGATGTAGTAGCCCGTCATAAATGATTGTATCATCATCTTACGAAGTAGACCAAGATGATGTGATTCGATGCTTACCTTAGATGTTGTTCTGGTGTTCTGTTTGTGTTCCTCGATTCAGGCGCCATCTACAACATGCCGCAATTGCATCTACAACGATCATTAGACAGATCTACAATCAGCCATCATTCACCAGAATAACATACGAATGAAGACAAACTCTCATTTTGTTTATTCCTCCCGTTTGATTCACTTGTTGTGATTCTATTCTACTCGCTCGTTTCAAAATTTACACATTGTCAATGTCCCTCAACTCAAGCCCAGTATCCCACCACAGCCATGGAAGCACATCCAAGGTAGAATGCAATGAAGCAGACGGACAGTGACCTCCACGACTTCGATCTGAACTGGCGGTTCGAGTTGATCTCGGCCGCCAAGATGTTCACGTAGACGTTATACAACAAGATTCCGGCGGCGAGAGCGTCCAAAATACCGCTCGAAACGATGGACTGCGTGCTGTTCTCGTTGTAGCTGTGTCTCGCTCCTGATTCGTGTGAGGATGGAAGACAGACTCAAGTTCTCACCGATACCGATGGCGATGCCGATGGGCGTCGTCAGCGAGTAGATGACACACATGAGAATGGGCTTCTTCCACGATTTGTTCTTCAGCTCAATGATGCGAGTGCCTAGACCGATGCCTTCGAAGAATTGGTGGAAGCAGAGAGCGGCGAGGAGAGAGCGGAAGTCGGAGCCGGTGGTCACAGCGAGGGAGACACCGATCAGCACGGAGTGGATGGTGATGCCCAACTCCTGAACATGTGTCAGTTGATGATGATGGAACGTCTGAGGGTCTCACCAATAAGTAGATGGATACACCCTTCGATCCATCATCGTCCATGAGAAGGAGACCGTGCGCGTGATTATGATCCTCCGAGGAATGATCGTCGTCTTCGATGACGACACCATCTTCGATGGTCACTGCCTTCTCTTCCGATTGGCACTTGGCCTTCTTTCTCGCGATGATGTTGTCGATGGCGCGTAAGCTCAAGAATTCGATGAAGTGTATGATGAGTGAGGCTGCCATGGTGAATAGTCCCGTGAAGGCACCGTAGCTGGATGTAGTGAGTTAAAAGCTCCTCCACTTGTCATGGCTTACTCCACCCAAATACCTGTAAGGCATGGATTCGAAAATTGCTCGAAGGCATCAGAGAGCATGTGGATGAACTGTATGATTGAGTTCACGGAGACGTCTTCTCATTCTGACTCACTGCCGTGGCCAAGATGACGCCACTACCGAAGAACTTACCAACGGTGAGAGCCCATCGGATAGAGGGATGTTGCAGGTCGAGTTTTAATAGTTTGAGGACGGTAGGTGTCACCACACCCACACCGGCGACACTAAACAGGATGAAGATGGATGCGACGTGTAGCTCGAGATCGTAATCCTCCAGTGGTTGGTCTTGACAAGGATCCGTCGTTGTCTGTGGATCGGTGGTGTTCGTGTTCAGATCTGTTTGCATGTCAATTTCGGGCGACATCATCGATGGTACACACCTTGTCCGTGGACGATCGGGCAGACGATGAGAAAGAGGAAGGAGACAAACAGAGACGCGTGGGAGTTCATGTTGGTCCTTGCGAGAATGCGTTCGCAGGAGGAGAGGATTCTCAGGCGATTCAGGCAGCTGCCTGCAGGAAGTCTGGGGAAATTGCGGCAGGAGGAAATTTCCTAACCTTTCGCTATTCGTCAAACACCTTTCTGACACCTCCGGAGCTGTCAGCATTTCCCTGATCCAGACGAACTGCATGAGGACAACGCTCATGTTGTCTTGATCTATTCTTACACGTACTCTCTCTCGTCAGAAGAATAGCGAGGAGGTAAACTTCCATCTGCTCTGGTGTACACGGAAGAGGAGTTCAAGTTTGACTCGTCCACTCTGGTGTAGACTTGATTGGCGGCGGTATTGTACAGGGAAGGGTCTTCGTATTCCTCCATCGTGTGTGCCTCTTCTTCTGGTCCTTTTAGGAGGAAGCGGATGTCTTTTGCGATCTGCTCGAAGGTGGGCCTCTTGGCTTCCCTCTCGTCGGTGCTGCTGGTGATGATGTTCCTCAAGACCTCGTCCCAGCTCCCGTCACATTCGAATCTGTCTTCTCCTCTCTTCTTCCTCTGCAGTATCTGCAAAGACATCAGACGATGGACATCATGATGACGATCGAGACCGACCTGCTCGGAGGATAAGCCTGAGTGGGGGTCTCTGTTATTCGACAAGAGAGAGTAGAGGAAGAAACCATAACTCCACACGTCGGCACTGATCTTCTGTGGCTTTCCCTTCACGATCTCGGGTGCCTGCCTCCTTCAGTCTCCATACGAAGAGAAGGCACTCACCGTGTGAGAGGAAAAATAGGCGGGCTTGGTCGTGGCCGGTGATGTCACAGTGGTGGTGTGAGACAGACCTCCTATCTTGGCCGTGACTTGTCCTTTCGTCGTCTCGTTGATCAAAACCTTTCCCCCTCAGATCCATCGTCATATGATAATGATGTCACCTTTCTGGTGCAGAGACAAGTGTGGACGATACCCTGTGATGCCACGTATGTCATACCCTTCGCTACATCCAATGCACTGTAGATTGTTCAATTTCAGATAGAAGAAGAGATGATCCCATCGAAGGAGACGTACATGGAGAGAGCGACGGGGACATCCAAGGCTTGATTGGCCATGTATCGATCCACGTTTCCTTGATTCATCCATTCCATCAAGAAGCATCCATCTGTTCTCCTTCAGCATATCCATCGTACATCCAACTCCATCACCCGTCACGTTCTGCTCCAGGTATTGAATGATTTGTGGATGTCTCATCCCCTGATATGATTTCAATGAAGAAAGAAGACGATGGATCACCTTGATGATGGAAGCTTCTTTGAAGAGGGGTGAGTGTCTGCTGAGATCGAAAGCCTTCTTGATGGCAACGAGGGTCGTATCGTTCCACAGGCCCCGCCACACCTCGTGCGTTCCACGGTGAATCAATTCTTCGTAGAGGACGTTACCGAACGAAGAGGAACTCTGTTTCTCCACCTCCATGCTGATGGCCGACTGAGCTCTCAACTGATCTCGTCATCTCTTCGATTCCCGCAGTGCACTCACCCTTCTCTGTCTCAAGTTTCGATTGACGATAAAGAGGATGATCAAGACGATGACGACGATGGCCACGACGGCTGCGACTGGGATGATGATGAGGAGTTTGTTGAAGCCCACTTGTGTTGGGCTTGGCACGATCGATGGTAATGGAACCGCTGCGGAGCGACCGAGGGTGAAATTGGTCAAGTGATTGCACTGACAGACGACGGTGATGTTATCTGTGATGAGATTGCAGCCGTCTCTGCCCCACCTGCTGTCGTCTTCCTTCCAGTACATGCAGAAGTAATCTGTGAGGGATCAGATGAGGTCGTCACGTGAGCTTACCGTAACCGTCCGTGAAATTCATGTTGCCCATAGTGATGTTCACATTCTCCGTGCTGTTATGGATGGATATACGACCTGACACGTTGTAGACTGTCACTCCAATTACCGGATTATATCTGCGGAGGGATGAGATGATTCTCCCTCCCTGATCACTACTCACACGGAGGCATCATCCAGGCTAGCGTAAGGATTGAAGGACACAGTGGACAGACTGACCATCACTGATCTCCGTTTCAGTCATCACCTTCCATTTCCACTCACCCGATTCATTTCTGAAGAGGGAGAGAGGGAACGAGGCACCGATCTTCTTCGCGGGATCAGTGAGGGTGACGATTCGTTCAGAGTAAATGGGCTTGTCTAATAATAGAGTGTATCGATCGGTGGTGACGTTGAGAGGAGTAGAAGATCGAAGAGCCACATCGGTGATGATAGTCAAGAGGGTGGGAATCTGATGAACGAACTCAGTCTCCGTGTGAGTGAGATCTGATGTTCAATCGTAAACTCACGGTGGAATTCAAGGATGGATCGGCCGAATTCAATAGATTCTAGTCTCCTTTAGAATGTGGCAAGATGAAGATCGAATTTCACCGTGGCGATCTGTGAAGTCATCGTATCATTGAAACGGTACAGATCTTCTGGGTCTGCAGGTGCTTGACACGCTTGATTGGTACATTTCAAACATTGGATGTTACAGGGAGGGCTCGTCGGTGCGGAGAAGCAGGGAATTCGATTCCCACTCAAGTTGCAATTTCCAACGAGAGTGGAACCGATGATGCCATCTTTCAATGCGTGGAATTGATTGTTCGAAAGGTCTAGGGTCCCCAGATTCGCAGGTAAGATTGGGATATCACCAGTGAGGTTGTTGTTACCGAGTCCAAGTATTTCGAGTTGGGTCAGGTTGGCTGTACGGACGTAAGTCGATTGGTTATGATGAGTGAATCACAGATATCAGATGGGATCTGTCCGGTCAGATGGTTGTTGTCAAGGTAAAGTGTTTGGAGATTGACCAGTTTGGCTGACAGACAATAAGTTGATTACTTTCGATGAGTAGATCACAAAAATCAGGAGGGATTATTCCAGACAAATCATTCGTTCCCAGGATGAGGGTTGTGAGATTGACCAAATTAGCTGGCAGAGTGAGTTGGTGTGTTTCGTAGAGGGACTCACAGAAGCTGGACGGGATCGGTCCATTGATCCCACTACCTCCAAAATTCAGATTCATCAATTTGGTCAAATTTCCAATGCAGGGTAGAAGCGTGTTGTTCTGCTGCTTTGTCTTCCCGAAGCTCAAAGACGTGAGGTTGTACAGCTGACAGATGGTCCAAGGAGTACCGTCGATGAGAGTGGCTCCCAAATCGAGTGACTCCAGCTGCAGCAGGTTTCCAATCAGAAGACTGAGGGTACCATTTATGGAATTTTCGTTCAACTTGAGGGTTTTCAATTGCGTGAGGTTGAAGATTTCATCTGGAATTATGCCTTCTGTTGAAGAATTACGTACGAATCAGCATGATCTACCACACCCAAATGGTTGTAACTGAGATCAAGGTCTTGCAGGTTGGTTAATTTCCCTGTTTTTCTTATGTTATTGACGGGAATTGTGAAGATGAGATCACCTAAAGAGCTTGGAATGTCACCGATCATGTTGCAATTCCTCAGGTTTAGATATTGCAATTGATTTAAGTTACCGAGTGTGGAAGGTATCACATTTTCGCGACCACCGCTGCAACCAAATGAGAGGTATTTGAGATCGGTCAGATTGCCGATACTATCATTTAAAGCCCCTTGAAACGAGCCTCTAACGTCGATCTTGTCCACAGTATTGGGCTTTAAGCAGTGAACCCCCTCATAATGGCAATACTGTCTTTGTAAGAATGGCGATATGGAAAGAGGATCAACTCACATCTGCCCCACTCCAAGTAGTGTTATAGAGACCTGCATGAATCAATTGTGTGCTCAATATCCTCATCTATTCACCAAGAGAACGGGCCAGATCTTGCATGGCGAGAGTTACATTCCCACTTGCGGCATCACCGATAATACAAAGAAGGAAGAACAAATAAAGGCAAGCAGCCATCCTCTCCGGTTGGAGCGCTTGACTGACCTTCGCTTGCGACTGGACCGAGGTCTTCTTTGAAGATTCAGATCCATCGAGCAATCGGACAGGTCACGTGATCGGGTTCCAAGCTCGTGGTTGTCTTCTTCTTGTCTCAACGCTTCACACAGATGTCCATAGACGCAGGGACTATAGACATCACGCGCGGAATTTGATGTATTGAATCGCAGAGACTCAGTTCAGCTGGGTTGCAATTAAACCTTCGATACCTTTGGAAGGGCTTAAACTTTTCCTCAAATTGATCGGCCTTCAGTCGTTTGGTCGTCTTCACCTTTCAATTTCTAAATATAACGATTCATCCATCAAATCAATGGAGTACGCTAAGATGCTACTTGACAAATTAGGTTGTACCAGTGGACAATTCCAGTACCCAATTCGCCATTTCAACGAAGCCTGAACCATGGCTACAACGCCTCAGAATATATCTGACGATTAGAATTTCCAGCTCTGGTCAGCGATAATCCACCTTCCACTGTCGTCACACTGCCAACGTTCGAAGTCCCGCCCGAGAATGGATCGGGTGATCTAAGTACCACGAAGGGTAACCGTGTGTGCTTCTTCATAGAAGGAGCAGTGTTGGCTGACTTCTTTTTTCGAGCTTGGGGCATCGGGACGGTGTGGCCGGCACGCGGAGGAAATTTCGGTAAGATGCTATCAACACCACCCGAGGACGCTTTTCACATAACGCAACATGAAAAAGTGAAACGCGATCGAACATGATGGCCACAGCCCAACCGGTCCCTGTGACTCAACTACGAACACACATACAGACGACAGTATGCAATCTGGACAGTGTGATGAATTACGTTCAGAAGCACGTGGCACACGAAGACCACAGGTGACATTTGTAATTGTGATCGGTGTGCTGAGACAGTGCAGAGGGAGAGAAGAAACGATAAAGAGAGATGTCCACAGCCGTTGGGATGGTGACGATTTACACGCCAATCGATCGGCTAACCTCATAAGAAATCCTGTATCGTGTCCGCTTCCAAACGACCAAAACCGATGGGAAACACGGAAGAGAGAAGGCCAGAGCGAGGTGATCGTTCTATTTTGTCAAATAATGACTTACACTTCCAGATGGAGAAGGATCTTGTTCTTCATCCGAAGGCTTCGATTCATTCCAGGAGAGCACACGACGATCAAAGACAGACAGCCTATTGACGGTCTCCTGCACAAAGATCTAGACGACAGCTATTGGCTGGAGCTCATCGATCCTTATCATCGTTACGGTGCCAATCTGAAGGCCTACTTCTTTCACTGGGTGAGATCAGCCACCACAGAAAACTTCTTCTACTGGCTCGATGAGGGAGAAGGTGCAGCCATGATCCATTCGACCATCTTCTAATGTCCATCTCAGGGACGACTATGTCCATCCCAGATTGCACACGAAGTAAATTATTAGCGGAGCGTGTGGTGTTCCTGGGAGGGGACACGAGGAAACAATACATGGCCAGGATCGAGAACGGCACCTTCGTGTGGGATAAAGATGGCACCCCCATCACAACGACGGACGAGCAGAAGGAAGACCCTGGAATCGAATACGAATACATCGTCGATTACATGGCACCACCGATGGATGATCTCCCCACGAAAGAAGAGAGGGACAAGAGAGATAAGGTGTGGTAGATGATAGAAGGTCGCTGAAGTAGATCAGGAGCTGAAGAAGGGTCACATGCCGAAAGCATCGTCCATGTTAGCCCTCGCCCTGCGAGAGAGTAAGAAGCAGAAGAACGCGTGAGCTTTCATCTCTCCTCGATTATGGCTGACGGAGACAGGTGGACCTACGTGACGGACGTCCACGGCAAATGGTACATCGGAGCCAAGTTGGCGGGAAGGTTTCAGCATTCTTCTTTCCTCGCTGGTAGCAGAGTCACATCAGCTGGCCTCCTCCAGATCGAGAACGGAAAGTTGACTTGGATCTCACCTCTGAGCGGCCACTACAAGGCCTCCACCGAGCACTTCTATGCCATGCAGAGACACATCCAGAAGCAAGGAGTGGAGATGGACAGCTACGAAGTCGACCCGGCCATCAAGATGTTGAGAGCTCTCGAAGTCATCAGCAGGTGAGCTTGTCTCCTCATCAGCTTCGTGGTCACTGAAACGGGTCAAGGTTTAAGAAGGCGAAGAAGGGATCGAAAGTGATCTCCAAGCTGCGTCATTTTGTGCATCTGGACCCCGTTCGGTTCCATCCGCACCATCCTTTGCACAAGGAACAACTGTTTTCGGATAAAGAGAAGAACGGATAAAGACTTTATTTGCTCGAAGATAGACTCTTCTTCGTGTAGTCCTTTGATTTCGGTTTCATCAGCCCGTATGAGTCATTGCACTGATACCCTGAACCGTAACTACCGACCATCGATGAACCCAGATTTAAGTTGGGGCTACCGAAGGATCTTCGTAGTCGCTCACGAAACGTGAGCTTCTTGGTCGTGTCTTCTTTCTCCTCCATGTCGATGATGGTTCTTGTTGATGTGAGATTCAGACGTGTTCGGAATCGATGGTTGCGTTTGAGACTTCGAATGACATCCCCAAACGTCAAAGTGAAATCCATCCGAACAAGACGTTACAAAGCGCAGAACATCTAGATAAAGGGATCAACCGGTGAATCGTCACAGATCGGTCGAGACTTTATAGACTGCTCTTCACTTTCGGGGGCGCGATCATGGAGACCAAGACGGTGACATCATCCAACTTTCCTCCGCTGAAGCGGTATCCGTTCTCTCTCGCCGATTTGGCGAACGGAGTGACCAGTGTCTCACTGTGCCCGTTCTGCATAGCCTGCTTCGCGATGACCTGCAACTCTTCAACTCCCTCATCTTCTCTCCTCGTTCACCTCAGCCAAATTGAACTGGTTCGATCTCATGGCCTTCTCGATCTTCTCGAGGTTGTCGGCGCTCATCAGCGTGGAAGAGGGGGCCGTATTCTCGATGGACGGTCTGCGTCCGTGGGTGATGGTGTAACACTGTTTCGGTTCCTCTGCTCCGATGGCCTGGGCGATTCCCTTCTCTAACGTGTGCAGAATCTCTTCGTTGTACATGTTGTCAAAGAGTCCGTCTGATCCCACCACGACAAAGTCTCCGTATTGAACGGCTGAAATGGTGAGAAGAGGATACAGAGAGGACACAAGTAGAACAGAGGGATGGTCGTGCGATGGAGATGAGCACCTGTCGAAATCTTGAAGGCATCCTTTGGAAGATCGGGCGACCCAGCACCCAGCTGGTAGGGAAAGTTGAACCCTTTCACCTGAGAGTGTCACGTTCGTCTGTCGGTGGAAACGAACCTGTTCCATAGATCGATAGATGACCCTTCCTTCTCTGATGACCATGAACCCACTGTCTCCAAGGTTGGCTGAACTGGGTCACATCAATCAAAGTAGGAGGAGTCGGTGTACTCTAATTTCGATTCTTCAGATTTCAAGACCAGAATGCAAGCCGTTGAACTTCCTAAGATCCCTTTGCATTTATCGTACGCATATTGCATCAATGCTTGTGGTGTGAACTGATTCTCGAATCAATGCGGTCCAACCGTGTTGAATGACTCACATTATCGGTGATTGGCTGATCGGCTTTATCTTTAGCCCACTTCATCAAAGATTTAGAGTATTTACTGGGATCCACTCCTTGTGTAGCCCAACCACCCACTCCATCAGCCACACCAATAGCCAGACCATTGTCACTCACAAAGAATCCTGTCTTATTCACTCGAGGATCTCGACGTCAAAATGATCTCACCATCTTCACCGCCTTTATAAGCTTTTTCTGGGTGAGGGACAGCAGAAGAATGGGTCAGAAGACGCACGGGGGATTTCGCGATGGTAGACATGGCTCTAGCATTGGGTGTCATCTTCACAGTGAGAGCAGCACCAACGACCATAGCACTCAGGGTGACACCGATCTTGTAAGATGGCTTTATGTTGTTGAGCAAACCAATCCCTCTCATCTCCCCTGATGGTGCTCTGCAGAGCGAGCGGTGACAGGTTGTAAATGAAGGGAATATTCCCATTTGAAGCCACCATTCTCGAGCAACAACGACAGGTGAAGGTGAACAACAGTAGTTTATCCAAACAAGCTTCCGTAGTTGTTGCTGTGGTTCTGGTACTGGTTGGCAGAGGGCTCATCCTCAGCCAATTCCTCCTGAAGTTGTGCCTTGAGGTTGTGCACGGACTCTGGTCTCATGGTGATGGATCTGTAGTTGGTCTCGAAATCTGCCGTGGACTGTTCGGTGTTGAGGGCGTTCATCTGAACCTGAGGTCCCTGTCCTTCCATCTGCAGGTAGGCGCAGATCTGTCTGAAGTTGGGTCTGTTCTCGGGCAGTTCAGCCCACGAGGCTGTCATGAGGCGAACGAAGCTCTCGTTCATGTCTGAAGTGACGGCGGGTCTCAGTCCGTTGGTGACTTCGATGGCAGCCTTGACGGGGTCTCTGTCTGCGTACAGCTCCTTCTGGGTGGTGATCTCCCACAGGGTCATGGCGAAGGAGTACACGTCACTCTTCTCAGAATATCTTCTCTCCAGAATGGCTTCAGGACTCATCCACTTGAGAGGTCCGACAGCTGAGGTAGTTCTATAGAGAATCAATACCGAGGAAGGATGGAAGGATAGAAGGATAGAAGACTCACTGTGCTCCAGTCTCAGCGGACTCGGTGGCTCTGGACAGACCAAAGTCGGTGACCTTGGCTTCCAAGCTTCCCGTCAAAAGAATGTTACGTGCAGCCAAATCACGATGCACCTAGGTGAGAATGAGTGATGAACAGAGAATGAGTGATGAACAGAGAATGAGTGATGAATAGAAGGAGTGAATGACTCACAATGTTCTCAGAGGCGAGATGCAACATTCCTTGGGCGATACCAACGACAAACTTCCTCTTGGTCTCGTATGGAATGTCAGGTACGTCTCTGAGGTAGCCGTAGAGACTTCCACCCTCGCAGAACTCACTGAGAGGGTCAGACGATGGATACAGTAGAGTGACTCACGTGACCAGACTGATGGGGCCAGGTGGAGGAGTGACACCCATGAAGAGGACCACGTTGGGATGGGGTCTGAGTCCCTGCAGGAGAGTGACCTCAGAGATGAAGTCCTGGATCTGCTCCTGAGTCATGTTGTTCTGGTTGATCAACTGCTTGACGGCCACAGGAACGGCACGCCAAATTGCCTTGTAGACGATACCGAAGGCACCTCGGCCGATCTGCTGCATGTCCGCCAGATCGTCAAAGTTGATGATGACGTTCTTGTGTGCATCAAACTTCCACACGTGAGTCGACAGCTCGGCGGTGAATCCCTGCTGCTGCTTCCTCCTCTTGATCAAGATCAGAGCCACCACCACGGCGATGGCGATGATGGCCACGGCACCCACGACCACACCGATGATGACGTTGTTGTTGTTTGCCGTCTTGGTCGATCGGTTGTCTCCGGGGGCGTTGATGGAAGAGTCCGTCGGACACTCGACAGATCCATCGACGTTGACCGTGGGAGAGCCCGATGGACAGGTGATACCAGCGGTGAAAGCGGAAGTGGAAGTGGAGGAGGCGTTCGAGATACTGACACTCGCTCCGTTGTTCAACCACACGGAACTGCCTCCGAGTTCGATGTCACCCACCATGACCTGAGCGTCTCAGTGACGTCAAACGAAGGGATGCTCACGTTTCCGGGGGTCATGACGGCAAAGGCACCACCCTGACTGGCGGTGTCTCCCTTGAATTTGAGAAGATCCAAGGCGATGTCTCCGTAGATGGCGATACCTCCTCCATACACGGCCTTGTTTCTCGCAAAGTTGACACCCAGGATCTATGAAAGGTCAACACGGATCAAAGAGAGAGATTCACCTGAGCGTTGGGGACGGTGGAGTCTGCGCTGTGAGGGTTGGACACGTAGACGGCACCTCCGATGTTTCCACTGTTGTCGGTGAAGTTGGTGTTGGTGATGAGAGAGAGGGCGTTGGGATCGGGGGCGAACGATCTCTTGTTGCTGGCGACGAGGATCATGAGAGCTCCTCCCCAGGCACCGGCAGTGTTGTTGCTGAACTGATTTCCGTTGGAGACGAACTTGCTCTTGGCCGTCGTTGCAATGGCTCCTCCCGACTGTACGGCAGCGTTACCTCCGAAGGTGCTGTTCACCACGTTCAAGTTGGAAGCTGTGGGGGTCAATTGCATTCATTATATCACGGCTGTGTCTCTCACCAGATCCCAAATAGAGAACGGCTCCTTGGTTGGCGGTGTTGGCATTGTACTGACTGGAAGAGAGTTCGATGCTGCCGACGGTACTTCCAATGAAGAGGGCACCACCCGTTCCGGTGGCCTTGTTTCCGATCCAAGTGGAGTTGACGTCGGTGAAGCTCTGGAGCTTGTAGGAACCCACACCACCGTCGAGGTAGATGCAACCTCCGTTTCCGGCCGAGTTGTGAGAGAAGGAACATTCAGTCATGGACACCGACTCGGAGTAGTTGGACGAGATGGTCGTGTACAGGACTCCTCCGAGAGATCCAGCAGAGTTCTTCTCGAATCGTGTCTGCTTGGCGACAAAGTTACCCAGAGGTCCAGACATGGCGAAAATGCCTCCGTTGTACGAAGTGGCACGGTGGCCCGTGATGGTGGAGTTGATGAGAGTCAGCTGTCCAAGAGATCCTCCAGATTCCAAGATGAGGAGACCTCCCGAGCTGGCCGTGTTCCCTTGTACGTTCAGTCGTGTGAAGAGGTTGAAGGGTCTCACCTGTGGCAGTGACCTGCTCGAAGCGGACTTCTTGTGCGGAACCAGCGAGATCAAAGACACCACCCGAGGTGACGGCGGTGTTGGATGTGAGAGTACTGTTTGTCACTGCAATCGATACACCCATGTCACCCTGGATGAAGAAAGCTCCTCCCGAGTAGGCGGTGTTGTTTCTGACATCCGTGCCTGATCGAATGAGAGGTGGAAAAAGAATCACGCTCACCGTCTACGAGGAGGTTGATGATTCCTCCACTGGCGAGGAGGTAGAGGGCACCACCCTGAGAGGACGACTTGCTACCCTGGTTGCTCCACAACTTGGTGTTGTACAGCTCGATGGTGCTGTTGGTCGAAGAGGATCCCAAGTACAGACTGCCTCCCTGACCGGCCACGTTGGCCGTGAAAGTGCAGTTGCTGAAGACGGTGGAAGCAGTCATCTGTGAGATACTGATGGCACCACCACCACCGGTCTCGGAGGCAATGTTGCTGGAGAACTGGGCGTCCGTGAAGAGAGTCGTTCCGTTCTCTTGTTGGGCGACGAAGCCGGCACCGAAGGAGATAGCTCCTCCTGATCCTGCGGTGTTTCCAACGTATCGTCCACCTGTTGACGATGAGAAGAGAGAAGGGAAAAGAGAAAGAAGAGATCTCACCGCTGAAGGTGGCCTGGGCGATGGGTTGCTCGACGTAGAGGACACCACCGTTCGATCGGGCAGTGTTGCTGAGGGCTTGCACTCCAGTCATATTGAAGGAAGACATGACGTTGGCCGTGTAGATACCACCTCCGATCAGAGCCGTGTTGCTGGTCAATGTGACGTAGATCAGGTTGATCATGTAAAGAGACTCCTGAGCAAAGTACATGGCTCCTCCCTGTGAAGGTTCGATCACGTCTCAGAGAAAGAGAGACTCACCTGAGTGGTGGCAGAGTTGCTACCGAAAGAGCTGGAAGAGAAGAGCATGTGGTTACCTGCACCTGTGACGGCCAGGGCACCACCGTAGACGGCACTGTTTCCTGTCATCGTGACGTTGGACATGGAGATGTTGTTCAGTCCTGAGCCTCCGAACAACAGGGCTCCTCCTTGGAACTTGGCGCTGTTGCTGCTGATGGTGGCGTTGTAGAAGGTGAAGATGTTGTCGATGAAAGCGTTCATGGACATGGCACCTCCACTGTTCGAGGCAGTGTTACCACTGGCCTTCACACCAGACAGAGCAGCTGTTTCGTGTGAGCGTGGAAGAGTGAGTAGGACCCACCGTTAGAGAGGAAACCATCGAGGTAGAGACCACCACCCTCGTATGCCTTGTTGGTGTTGAAGGTCACGTCGTTCAAGTTGACCGAGTCTGCACCGTACAATTGACCGTACAGACCACCTCCGTAGCCGGCGGCGACGTTGGAGGTGAAGGTAGACCCGACGACGTTCAGAGTCTGGAGATCGGGTGCCAGAGACACGGCACCACCGCTGGTAGCCGTGTTGGACGTGAAAGAGACACCGCTGCAGACGTTAGTGATCACAGACGAAATGAACAGAGTCTCCACCTCAGGTTGAAGAGAGCGAGACCGGCAGAAGCATCAAAGGAGATGGCACCACCCAACTGTCTGGCAGTGTTGCTCGAGAAAGAAGCGTTGTTGACCGTCAGCTGGTAGATGGTACCCGAAGTGAAGCTGATGGCTCCTCCGTTCCTTGTGGCCGAATTCTTCGCGGCGTTGGTGTTGGTGAAAGAGGCTGAGAGGACGTCTCCCTGTACACTGACGGCACCACCAAAGGTAGCCGAGTTGGAAGTGAATACGTTGTTGCTCAGAACGAGAGAGTCTGTGCGAGCGGCCACCACGTTGAGAGAACCACCGGAGCCGGATGCAGCGTTCTGGGTGAAGGTGTTGCTGGTGAGGCTGATGTAAGAGATCTCTCCGGTGGAGGTGATGGACACGGCTCTACCCTTGTTGTTGATAAAGTTGTTGTTCCAGATGGTGGCAGTACAGTTGGGAGGGACAGTGTCGATGCTGAGGACATCTAGATGGATGAGATGAAATCATTGAGCACGAGATTGTATCGTTTCATGTAGTGGAGATGAAATCGAATGGGCTCACTCTGGTTGTTTCCATTGAATGCACAGTTGGTGACGGTGATGTCACCGGAGAGTGTGCGGATGTCCACGGCATTTCCTTTGGAGGCAGTGCCCTGAGACACTTGCACTGAGGTCAAGTTGACGGAGGCAGCACCGGTCACTCCAATGACGGGAGAGGCAGAGCTGGATGTGGAGGACACGTAAGACAGAGAGACCACAGGTGAGCCGATGATGTTGAGACCGTTGGCACCACCGACAAAGTTGAGGTTGCTGCTGGTGAGACCACTGGTGGCTCCGTTGACGCTGACGTACAGGGCGTTGGTCGCTGAGGTGGTGGACATCGAGACGTTGTTCACGTTCACCGTGGGTACTCCATTGATGGTGAAGGCAGCTGAGAGTGTCAGAAGAATTAGAATAGACATCATGCTCACCTCCTCCAGCACCAGATAGATATACACCGGTGAGAGACGTGTACACACTGTTGGTGATGGAACCATAGAAGACACCGGAGACACCACCCGAGACGGCAGAAATAGTATTCTGAGTGACGTTGACGATGTTGAGGCTTCCTCCGTTGACGGTGAGTCCGTTGATGAGGGTGAATGCGGTGTTGCTAAAGTTGATGGAGGTCTGTCCACCGAGACCCAGGAGGGTAGCCGTGACATCGAGGACGTTGTTCCAGCGGAGAGAGGAAGGAAAGGGGGAAGCGAAGGTGACGTTGTGGAAGACAATGTGACCCGAGTTGTTGTCCACCAAGTTCCATGCTCCCGTCACGTTGACGTTACTGAAGGACACACCGTCGACACCGTTGTAGAGGGCAGTGACGTTTCCGTTTCCTCCCACGTTGTTGAGAGTGACCGTGGAGACGCTGTTGTATCTGAGGGCAGTGCTTCCAACAAAGCTACCAGAGAGGGACAGGGAGGAAGCGTCGTTGAAGGTGAGGAGGGGAGAGGAGATGGTGGCGTTGATGGTCACCACGTTGGTTCCAAAGTACTTGACGCTGGCAGAGAGTGTTCCGTTGGCAACGCTGGAGACGGCGTCGTAGACGGACAGCACACCTCCTCCGTTCACATTGTTCAGCTTCAGAACATTTGTGCTGACGTTCATCTGTACAGAGGGAGAGACGTTGATAGAGTCCAACGTGACGAAACCCTGAGCGGCACCGGTCGTGATGGATACAGCGGCAGTGACGTCGCTCTGTGTCAGAGACAGACCGGGCGTGGTGCCCTGAGTGACCACAGAGGCACCGCCGAGCTGGACACCAGAGAGCTGTACGGAGGGGATGTTCTGCAGTACGAGGGAGTTGTTGGAGCCCACCCAGTTGCCACCGGATACGGCCAAGCTGTTGGTGTTGCTGAAGGACAAGACGGCTCCTGAGCCCTGGACATTGACGGCGTTGAGGGTGACGGAGGCTTGGTTCGACAGGGTGACCTGGCTTCCAGTTCCGCTGGACAGAAGGACTCCGCTGAAGGTAGCAGTCTGACCTCCATCGATGTTCAAGCTGGATCCCCCCACAAACTGACCTCCGTTGATGACGGTGCTTCCCGAGGTGGCGGGAGCGAGGGTGAGAGAGCCAACGGTGTTGGTGTTGCTGACGGTGATGGCATTGGAACCCGTGGAAGAGAGAACTGTGGAACCGTAGAGGGTGCCGTTGTTGAGGTTGACGATGCTATCAGAGGAGAGGAGGAGTCCGTTGGAAGTGATACCGGAGAGGGTGGTGTTGGACACGGAGGTGACGGAGAAGGTGGCGGGACCAGAGTAATATCCTCCTTGGATGTTGAGGTACAAGTCGTTCTTGGCCACCAGGGTGGCTCCTCCCGTACCGATGAGCAAGTTCTGCAGGGTGACACCACTGTTGGCGTTGCTCAATAGAGTAGAGCTGTTGCCGCTCATGATGACGTCCTTCATGTTGATGGTGCTACCGGACAGGGTGCTGTTGACCTGAGAGAAGGTGACACCGGTACCCGTGATGCTGGGGGACACCACAGACAGATTCGAAGAGGCGACGGTGGCATTCAAGAGAGTCACGGAAGAACCTGCGAGGGTGATGGCAGCGGAAGTGAAGGTGTCGTTGGCCAGGAGGATGGCACCACCAGTGAGGTTGATGACACTGGAAGAGATGGAGAGGGAGCCCAGGGACAGGGTGGAGCTGGTGACGGTGACCGAGGAAGAGCTGATGGTACCCGAGTTCCAGTTGACGTTGTTTCCACTGACCAGGGCAGATCCGTTACTGAGAACGACGTTGGCGAGGGTGGAGTTACCGTTCAAGTTGAGAGTGGAAGTGGAGGAGACCATGCTGTTCAGCTCGATGGGGCCTCCGTTCACGGTGACGGTGGAGCCAGAGATGGAACCTCCCAACAACTTGGAGGACCCGACGTTGTTGAGGGACAAGGTGACGTTACCACTGGTGACGTTCCAGTTGTCACCGTTGAGAGACTGACCGTTCGTCACGCTGAGGGTGGTCGTGCCAGTGACGGTGAGGCCAGAGAGGGAAGAGGAGGAGACACCGGTGAGCATGATGGGGGCAGGGCTGTTGTTGACGGTCATTCCGTTGACTTGTAGGGTGGTGGTGTTGGTGACCTGGATTCCTCCGTTCGTGTTTCCAAAGGAGATTCCGTTGAAGAGGAAAGAGTTTCCGTTGCTGAGGGCCACGTTGGTGGGTCCGTTGAAGGCCACGGTGGTCATGTTGACAGCTCCTCCGTTCACAGTCATGGTCAAGTTCGACTGACTGTTCACGTTGGCCAAGGACACTCCAATGCTTCCTGCAAAGCTCATGTTGGTGGGTCCGTTGATGTTCACGTTGGACACCTGAGTACATCAATAGAGGCTACAGTCTCTCACTCACCGTGTTAATGGGCACGTTCGACACCGAGATGACCGTGTTGCTTGCACCCAAAGTGCCACCGTTCTGAGAGAAAGAAGAACCACCGTTGACGGACACGATAGAATTTCCACCAGTGGTGGTCAAACCATCGACTGAGGCGAGGCCAGTGACACCAGTGAGGGTGATCGTGGCCGAGTTCAGGTTGGCGCTCTGAACGGCAGCGCTGGCGGCACCCGTGACACGAATTGAGCTGGAGGGATTGAGGAGGGGTGATGTGATGGCAAAGGTCGTGTTAGATCCCTGGAAGTTTCCAACCGAGTTGGTCCAGTTGGATCCAGACAGAGCAAAGGTGGAGGGGCCATTGATGTTGGCATCGACGGTGGAGCCGGTCACGCTCCAGTTGTTGTTGTTACCCGTTGCAGAGTTGTTCGTGTTGTACACCAGGTGAGCTGGGATGGATTAGAATGAAAACAGTGATGTGTCAGAGAAGAGATGAAAGACGTACAGCCTGAGGGAAGAGTGAGACCCTGCAGGGCGACGGTGGGAACATTCGAAAGGCCTAAGATGGTCTGGCCGTTGGCAGTCCAAGAAGAAGCAGAGAAGGAGGCAGAGTTGACAAAGGTGACATTGGCACCCAAGGGAGTGGTGATGTTCTTGAAGGTGTTGTCGATCGAATTGGCACCCTTGACCAAGAGAGTGCTTGCGAAGGTGGTGGAGCTGAGGTCCACGTAGGCATCAGTGACGTTGATGAACACGGGTCCAGCGAAACTGGACGTCTTGATGCCGATGTTGGAACCCTTCGTGACGGTGATGGTCGTTCCATTGGGGTTGGTAAAGGTGCAGTTCAAGAATCCAATGTGGCTGACGTTTCTGAAGATCAGATTCGATTGAGGGAAGATGGCATCTGATTACAGTCAGCAGTGAAGTGGAAGGTGTGCAGAGGAGGAGGACTCACTGAAAGCGGAGAGAGTGTCAGCATTCTCGCGGAAGTAGGGGTCCAGTAGGGGGTCAACTGCACCCGTGACAGAGAAGATGACAGCACCTGATACAGCCAATTCCTTGTCGGCGGGCAAGACGTTCTGAGTGACATCCGTGGAACCTCCACCGACGAGGACCACCGTTGCACCGTTGTTGAAGGTCTGATGGAGTCAGATGACAGACAATGAAGGACATGACTCACATTCTGTGAGATGGTGGCCAGAGTGAAGTTTGTAATGCTGATGTAAGCTGTGGTGTTGGCATCAAAGGTATTACCCTTGATGTTGGAGGTCGTGATGTTCAGGAAGACAACGTTGGCCGTAGAGGGTGTTGGACCTGATGCCTGACCGTTGGTGATGGAGACAGTTCCCGAATTGGTGGCCGTGATGGTGGACGAGCCGGAGGTGTTGACTTGATCCAAGGTGACGAGAGTGCTGTTGGTCACATGTATGGTCGTGTTGGTAAATGTGGCCCCACTGATCGTGAAGTTGGCAGTGTTGGCGATGTTCAGGTTGGCAGGTTGACCGGAGATGGAGATGTTGCTGATCGACACATTTGCTCCGTTCGTCACTGTGATGGGTGACACTGTGGGCATGATGTTGACGTTGCTCAGAGACGTGCTTCCTCCCACCACAGTGATGGTACCTATCCTATTCAGTCTTCCTTCTCATCGTTCGTCTCCTCCTCACCTGTCGTGTTTTGCAGGGTGACACCGGAGACAACCAATCCCGCAGAGCTGATGAGCTGTTTGTTGTCAGTCTGTGAAGAGAGGATGGATACATACGTCGAGCTTAGAGGGTGAACCAGACAAGGAGATGTCAGAGATAGAACCAGAGGTACCGGTGAGGACGATGGGTGTACCGAATGCAGTGACATTGTTCCAGTTGAGAGAGGTTCCGTTGCCGACGGTGACGGTGCCTCCCACCAAGTTGGTGTTGCTGACGATGAGAGAGGAAGAACCGATGACCACGATAGAAGCGTTGTTGGTGTTGACGTTGGCAAGGTTTCCAGAGGCATTGTTCATGTTCAACTGAGGACCTACAGGGAAGTTGGTGTTGGAGAGGGCCACCGAGGAGTTGTTGGCGTTGATGATGAAAACCACCGTGCTTCCTCCGCTCTGCAGAATGCTGCTGTCCAACTGAGCCGCACTTCCATCTGAGAAGGTGAGACACTGGACATCAAGGCATGACGATCAATAGAAGAGACATGACAATGGATAGAAGACTCACTGTTGAGATTGATCATGATGGGAGCGATGCAGGCGGTGCAAGTGGGAACATAGGTGTTACCAGTGGAAGTGAAGGCGGTGGAAGAGAACGCCCAAGTGCTGTTGGAAGTGAAGCCAACAGTGGAGTTGGAGATGGAAAGAGACCCTGCGGAACCAGAGAGGGTGGTGTTCGCCAAGTTGGAGGATGAGATGGCCAGGGCAGAGTTGTTCTCCAGGATCATCGTAGAGCCCACCAAGTTGAGGTTGCTCGCCGTGACGATGCCCGAGTTGGTGACCGTGATTCCGTTGGCACCCTGACCGGTGACGTTGCTGAGGCTGCCAGAGGTGACACCCGACAGATTGATGATGGCGGAACCGTTGGGGACGCTGACACCACCTACGCTCGTGCTTCCAGAGTTGGTGACGGTGACGGCACCCGAGGCACCATTGAAGGTCAATTGGGTGACGGAGGTGGTGTTCGAGTTGGTCAGCGCGATGCTGTTTCCACTGTTTGGCGTGAATTGCACGGAATCAACAGAGGTGTTATTGCTGTTGGAGATGCTGATAGCGGGACCGGCAGCTCCATTGACAATGACATTCCTGATGGTGGGGCTACCGTTGCCGTTGACCACGATAGTTCCGATGGTGGAACCAGAGACGAGGGAGGAAGAGCCTCCGTTGACGTTGACCAGTTGAGAGGTGACGTTGTTCACCATCACTGAGGTTTCCGTGGTGGCAACGGATGTCAATCCGCTCGATGAGACGATCAGGTTTCCATCAGAGCTTCCGACGAGGTTGACAATCTGAGATCCCTGCTGAACACCGGTGACGGTGGCGTTGCTGAAGGAAGAGACGGCGATCGTCTGAGAGACAGGGGAGGCTCCAGAGTAGGAGATGGGACCCACAGTGGCAGTTGAACCAGCGCTCGAACCAGTCAGAGAGAGACTGAGACCCGAAGAGCCGGAGACGACAACCTGGACACCCGACACGACGGCCGTGCTGGTGGTGACTGCGATGGAGGATCCAGTGGATTTGCTGGTGAGGGTGCTCTGTGCGACGTTGAGGGTGTTGGCGGTACCGCTGATGCTCAAGTCGGTTGCACTGCTGCCCGAGACGGTGATTCCGGCGGCATTGTCTCCGGCAATGCTGGAACTGGCGCCCAGAGCAGATCCAATCACAGTGACGGAGCTGCCCGCTGTGGCACCGATAGCAATGGCAGACGTGTTGCTGTTGCTCAGGTTGAGAACACTACCCGAGGCAGATATGGATGCCTCGTTGACATTGCTGTTGGTGAAGGAAGCAGTGGATGAGTTGGTCAAAAGGAGGGCAGCGCCTGAGAGGGTGGAGCCAGAGAAAGAAAGGCTGGCAGAGTTGGACTGGATGGAGTTGGCGGTGACGTTGGCATTGAGGGCGTTGAGGGCACCCGATGTGACGGTGGCACTGCTCAGGATGAGAGAACCTCCGATAATGGTGACATTCGAATTGGTGGATGTCATGGTTCCTCCGGTGGAAGAAGTAGCGCTGATGACCACACTGGGGTCATTGCTGAAAACCAATGTTACGTTGGATCCCAACTTGCTTCCACTGATGGTGCTGCTGGTGACGTTGGTCAACACTATGCCGGCAGAAGAGGCACCAAAGTCAGCGTTGTTGACAGTGAGACCGTTGTAGTTGGACAATTTGAGGTTGGCTGCATTGGACAAGCCGTTGTTCACAGTGACACCAGAGATGACGGCAGTACCTCCGTTCGAAGAGCCGACAATGTTAATGGAGCTGCCCGCGTTGTTGTAATTGATCGCCACAGTGGTCATGTTCAAGTTGGAAACGTTGTCCAAGTTCAAAGTCGATCCAGATTGAACGTTCAGAGTGCTGCTCGATACAGTGACAGATCCAACGTTGGTCGCGTCTAAATTCAGATCGGTGATAGTTGACTGCACACGGTCAGATGACAGAGAGAGAGGAGAATTCTCACCGATGAGATGGAAGTGGAAGAAACACCGACGACAGAGATGATGGGACTCTTGGGCCAGTTCTCGTTGGAGAGAGTGAGGGAGCCACCGTTGCTGGAGACGATGGAAACCTGATCGATGTATGCGGTGGGGTTCGTGGCAATGTTGTTGAGTGTGGTGTTGCTACCCGTGGATGTGATGGTGCTTCCCGACGAGAAGATGACATTGTTGATGGAAGCAGTGGCTCCGTTGATGGAGATGCCGCTGTTGACGTTGAAGTTGGGCGATGCACCTCCTCCGTTGACAGTGATGGACCCTCCGTTGACGATGAGGTTGGCTCCGTTGAATGAGGACGATCCAATGGTGGTGGCACTGTTGCTGATCACCACGGGGGAAGTGAAAGTGGAGCCAGTGATGGTGCCTGTGGTGACACCCGATAGAGTGAGGGGAGTGTTGGTCAGTGTGTCTCCCGTCATCGTCAGTCCTCCCGCGTTGGTGACGGAGAGGCTTCCACTGTTCGAGACGACATTCTTCAGATCGACAGTGCCCGTAACAGAAGAGATGGAAGTGGTGGCAGATCCCAGATTGACGTTGTTCATGGAGAGGCCACCCACCTTGCTGACGACGAGGTTGGTGGTGACAGCACCGAAAAAGTCTCCGTTCATGGTCACGGAGGTGTAGTTGGTCCAGCTGAGGGAGGCACTGTTGGTAGAGACCCCAGACAGAGTGTTTCCAGAGAAGATAGCATTGACACCAGTGTCCGCGTTGATGGCGAAGGAAGAGGTGGGGGTGGTGAAACCAAAGGTAGTGCCCGTGATGCTGTAGATGCTGACATTGTTGGAAGTCAGAGTGTTCATGGCACCCGATGTGAGCTTGCTGTTGGTGACATTCAAGAGACCGACGGAGGCGAGAGTCCAATTCCAGTTGGTGAGGGAACCGTTCAAGCAGGTGAGAGACCCAACAGAGGATGCATCGAGAGTGGTCGAACCAGTGACGACGTTGTTCAAGTTGGCAGAGTTGACGGATCTCAACACGATGGCACCCGAAGTGAGGTTCACGCTGTTGAAGGCAGCGGACTGACCTCCAGTGATGGAGAAGGTGTTTCCTGCGAGAACTCCACCGTTGAACGTTGTGGCTCCGGGACCATTGACGATGATGTTCTGGTTGGTGGCGCTGACACCATTGAAGATGGCGGAGGAGGTGCTGTCCACTGTGAGCTTGACTTGGGAGTTGAACTGAGTCTGCTGAAAGATGATGGTCGAGTTGATCAGGTTGGTGGGCTCCTGGATGGTGTTCTGTCCTCCGATGTAGACGATGGAGTTGGTGTAGGTGGACTTGACTCCAGTCGAGGTGACGAAAGAGGGAAGAATGTTGACCGTGGAGGTGGTAGAGAAGACACTGGCAGTTCCCGCAATGGAGGAAGAGGCCAGAGTGGCGTTGGGCACGTTGGTCATGTTCAACTGCAGATTACCTGAAGATGTGATTCCAGACACCAACTCGGTAGAAGTGGAGGTGGCAGTGACGGATCCTCCGCTGATACTGCTGTCTCTGAACACTCCCGTGGTGGCATTGAACAGGTTCACGTTCACCGGAGCTCCACTCTGGGCGGTCAAAGTGTAGATGGAAGATGTAGGATAGCCTCCCAGGGACACTGAAGAAGGAGAGGATCCTCCATAAGTGACGTTGCTGATGCTACCAGTGGTCGCACCCGTGGCACCTGTCATGGAGAGTTGAACGGGGCCATTGGGAGAGTAGACGGAGGACATGCTGCCCGTACCAAAGTTGTAGATGTTGATGGAGGGTGTCACGAAGGTGGGTCCAGAGTAGACGATGGACACACCAGAGACAGTTGCCGTAGCGGCAGCTCCGGTTCCACCAAAGGAGAGGGCCATACCAGAGTTCATGTTTGTGCCAGGGTTGAGAGTGACACTGTTCATGGACAGAGTGTTGGAGGAGTTGAGGTTGTAGGTGGTGGGGAGTGTGTTACTTCCCAAAGACACAGAGTTGATGGTGATCGTGGTGACCGATCCCGTGAAGCCCTGAGAGGAGAGACCAGAGTTGCTCAACGCGAGACTGCCCAACCCGTTGAAGTAGAGGTTGCTCTGAACGTCCGTAGTGGTGACGTTGCTCAGAGTCAGCGATCCTGCGCTACCGGCAGCGGTTCCCGACAGACCACCGAAGGGACCGCCGATCGTGGCGATCGAGTTGGTCGTGTCGATCTTCAGATTGAATTTGGGGTTGTTGGCGATGATCAATGAACCACCGTTTGTTGTGACATTCGATGCGCTCGCAAAGGTACAACTGTTGAGATTGACATTGCAGTTGTTGGATACGACGGTACTTCCTGGTGATCACGTTAGCTCTCGTCACGAGTGGAGGCTCACCTGAGGATGAAATGGTGCTGGTGTTGAGATTGAAGTTGCCAAGACCATTCACAGAGGCCAAGTTGACAGTGTTCGAATCGAAGTTGGAACCCACAACCGACAAGATAGATCCTCCATTGGCACCCACGGCAGAGAGAGCTAGAAGGGTCAGTCGATCGACAGGAGTGAGGACTCACATCCAGGGGTGCTCTGCACAGTGATACCAGATAAGAGGGCAGAACCACCAGCCAAGAAGAAAGAGGTACCCTGAGAAGAAGCGATGTTACTGGTGAACGTGGTTCCAGATGCAGAAGATGATCCAGCAGCTTGGTAAACAGCAGCACCCTGTTGAGCCGAGTTGGAAGTGAAAGTACCACCACTGATCGTGGCAGAGGGACCTGCGATGGACAGAGCTCCACCGTTGACTGTGGCCACGTTCGATGTTGCAGTCACTCCGTTCAAGTTGGCTGAAGCTCCGTTCTTGTAAGAAAGACCGGCACCGCTGCTCGCTTTGTTGTTGGACACCGTGGTGCCAGTGATCATGAGAAGACCACCCGTCGCATTGTACAGCAGACCACCACCCTCTGCGAGGTGTTAAGAGAAGAATCGATGTCGAGATGATCACCATTGTTTGCCTGATTGCCATCGAAGAGGGAAGAGAGAATCGTGGTGTTGGGGTAGGAAGCTACGGACATACCACCACCGTTGGGGGCAGAGTTGTTGAGAATCTGGTTCTTAGCCAAGTAGACGTTGCTGTTTCCTCCGGATGAATAAATACTTCCTGTGGAGAGTGAAAAGAGAAGACATGAACGGATCACCTCCAGAGACGGCAGCTGCATTGGATTGGAAGGTAGAGTATCCCACAGACAAAGAGCTGCTGTCAGAGTACACGGCACCACCAGACTGTGCGACGTTGTTTCCTGTGAAGGTACAGTTACTGTGAAGAGTGAGTCGATGAAGATGGACAGAGGTGCTCACTTCAAGAGAGTGGTAGCCCCGTTGGTCGAGTAGATAGCACCACCCACACCGTTGGCGGAATTGTACTGGAAGGTGGAGCTGGTAGCGACCAGAGATGAGCCACTGATAGAGATGGCACCTCCACCAGCCGAAAGGAAAGAGACGGCGGAGATGTTGTTTCCGTAATTAGAGCCAAAAGTGCAAGAGGTGAGAGCTACATTACTTCCAATGGCATAGATGGCACCAGGTCCAGATGGCACAGTATTTCCGCTGAAAATTGAAGATGCAATACTTACTGAGGCCATGTTCAATAACTGGATGGGCGAAGCGATTGTAGCCACAGTATTGTTGAAAATATTGTTCGTGAACTGACTGTTGGTAATAGACAGGAAAGCTCCGTTGGCAAAGGATAAGAGACTTTGTGTTGCAGAGGAAGATCCTGCAATGATGCATGATTGGAAACTTGCATTTGTGTTGCTCCCGGAGATGAAAGTTGAGTTGAGAGTAATGCCGCTAAAGTAAAGAGAATTGTTGCTTGCAGTGAAGTTCACTCCGTAGATAGAGGGAATCGTTGAGGCGGAGGCAACAAATGTCCAAGTTGTGCCGCTCTGGAGCGTGACGGCTGAGCCAGAAGTGTACTTATCGGTGGTGGTAAGAACTATGACCGCCGAAGAGGTTCCTGCTGGTACACCATTGATGGCTAACAAATCATAAGAATGGCAGATGCAATGCGGAATAATAACCTGATATCCATGAGGTCGCGTCGGTGAACTTCGTATAAGGCTGCTGACCACATACGAAACTCAAACCGAGAAGGAGCAGGACGAGAGCCTCCTGCATCTTCATGGTTCCTCGAAAATAGAAAGTATGGCCAACGCCGCAGTTGTAGAGATGTCAAACCGCGGATCGCGATCTGACAAAGGAGTTTGCAAAGTGCTAGTGTTTATTCGGAAGGTTGCCACAAGGCCATCTTGGTGACTCTGGCCTCTGGATGAGAGACTGCAATGCTCGAGGCAACTCGCTCGTGAGTTTCTCCCTTTCTGAGCCATCCCACTACGAACCCGCCCGAGCCAGCACCTTAGAGGCGTTTCAGTAGAGGACAAGATTTTACTTCTCACCAATCAGGTGGCTTCCCGTAACCATGTCACTCAGAGCGCTGAAAAGGGAATCAAGCTGTGGGTTGGAAAAGGCTTTCTCAAGCCGGATGTTTAGCCCCCTCACAGCCGTCGTCAGAGTGCCCAGCTCTTCCCACACTCGATACATCTCATCCTCCGTTTGTGCTGAGATGAATCTGCCCTCGTAAACCCTTTCGCTCTGATGTCCCTTACCTTTGGAAGATTTCTCTGTTTTCTGCCGCTTTTCTCTGGATTTCATGCATACACTCCACCGTATCCATCTTGCGAATGAACCAATGGTCTACGACGCTGTAGAGTATCGTTTTGGCCATACGATTCAGCCCTGGATGATTTAGATGCCTCACACATACGTGCCTCACCTGTGTAGACCACCAGTAGGTGTCGGTTGAAGAAATCCAAGTGCTTCTCGTCCAATTTCAATGTTTCGACGTAATACTGAGGAAAGCACGATTCTGAGACACATAAGACTTGTGAACGGATGTAAAGATGATGCGTAGAGAACAGATCAGTATAGAGGAACAACCTGGAGAGGTGATGATGCCCTTGGCCAGCGTAAACTTTAGACCATCGATCCCTCCACCAATTTGATCTTGCCAACCCCCTCCGGTAGTCAGCATCTGCTCCACTGCCAATACACCGTTCATCTCTTTGTCCTGCCTCCCTCAGAATTTCACACAGCCACTACATACCATTTCCAGACTGCTCTCCGAGAGGAGACGGTTCGACCAAGGTATCCCCACCAGCTTTCTGAGCACACGAAGTACACCCAGCATGAGAATAGAGGATGTTCCCAGTCCACTCCCAAATGGAATGTCTACTTCAGTTCTGATGCTGATTCCCCCCTTTCCGAATAGCTGTCTCTGTCAGTATTTCCCTCTCGGAGGCTCACCTGACGGAAGAGAAGGGATAATGCGATATCGGAGGCTCCGTCACGACCCAGCACTTGATGAGAGCAGAACTGTGGGAAAAAGGTGAAGCAGAAGGCTGCCTTCAACAGTGCTAAACTCTCTCCTGATGCTGTATTAGATGGATGGTACAGGAGGTAAAACACCTGGTTGATAGCCGAACAGTGAAGATAAATTCTCCACAGAGAATTCAGCAGTCGATTTACCATCCACGGTGGTCAATATGACGACAGGTCTCTCTATCACCTGCACCAAAGTGAATCACAGTGACGATCGGGATATCACCTCTGCAGTGACGTTGACGGGTAGCTTGCCCTCTATCGTCACAGCAAAGTTGACGCACTGTCCCTCGTGATCCAACGAATATGGTGGTGTGTCACTCCATCCCCCTGGGAACATATCAACCAGACTTTTCGTTTCGATGAGACGAACCTGAGATGACGATTCGAGCGGGGAGGGCGATGTTTGCTTTGATACCAGGAGACAGAGGAAGGCTCTGAGTGTGACTGTCGAGGAAATAACCAATCGGTCTCTCGTTGGCACCCTCCAAAGGATTTCTCTTCAGTCCTGTGAGGAAGGGTGAAAGAATCAAATCTCGGAGGGCATTCCACGCCTGCACATCTGTCAGATGAATAAAGATACGCTGATCGAGATCGTTGAACGATGGAGGTGATTCGGCTTAGTGATATGAACAGAGGGTGATGGATAGAGTGTGGTACCTTCTGGAGACCAGCCTTACTCCTCTCTTTGAATTTTTCGGATGCAGGATGGTCCAGAGGTAGATTGCTCGTTACACCCCCGATGATCGTGTTTAACGAGAAGAGGGCCCTGCTCTGTTTCCGGTTCAATTTGTAGCCTACATAGTCACTCACCTTCGATAGCTGATTCTGATTGCCCAGACGATCCTCACAGTAAGTGAAGAGTTGGTCCAGTTGTTCACACCAATGCTTCCATTTCTCTTCGTCCTTCTGATCTCTGTGCAGTAATTCCACGATCCAACTGAGAGTGTCAATCCATGGATTGAGATCATTTGGATAAAACAATCACTTGAGCTGAGGGACAGAACTGATCCATTCATTGGCATCCACTTCGTCATAGAACTGACGAGATAACTTTTGAAAGATGATATCCAGCTCGTGGTGCTCGCGGAAGAATTGCGTCTGTCCGATGAGATTCCTCTGCTTGACTGACGCGGCTAAACTCGTCCTCGTGACAGTGCCGTATTTCATTGCTCCTTCCCCTTCTTGACCCTGAAATGTGTGAGCCATACGAAGAAGGAAACTACAACATTGATCAGGAGCATCGCAAGGCGAGCCGATTCTTCGGGTGAAGATGCCACTGGAAATAATTTGGCTGACCAAAGGGATAACACATTCTCAGTTGAATCCCAAACCTGATCCACAGACAGACCCAGCCTCGATAGAATGTTCGACACGGGCACTCCCCTCAGGACCAGATGTTTTCCTTCCGTCGTTCATTCTCTTTCAAATGGAATGGACACACCTCCGTTTGAGATGAAATCTTCCCTGGAGACCGAGAGCTTCATATCGTCCGATGTGCCCAGAGCGATGGTGGCAAAGGAGGTGGGGTGATGGTCGTTGTTTCCTCCATCGAGCATGATCGTGTGCAGGAACGATTGATCTGGCACTTGCTTGATGTCCTCTGGTAACCGTACCTGGTGAATGTCACATCGACAGACTGGCCCAATTTATACCTGAGATAGAATGGATTGGCTTCCAATGGATAGACCCTCGCTCGGGATCAGCTGGCTGTATTCGATGACGGTCTGTGATCCTAATTGTACTTTCTGACCGATGATATTGCGCTGTAGACAGATGTCACTCCTTGTAGACAGGGGATCCGCTGATGCATCCATTTCAGCTCAAGTCTTCCGAAACTCCTCACCTCCATCGTAAAAATGGTTCCCCATACAAGATTCGAACCCAAACTTTGGAAGATCGAGAGTGAGATGAGTGATGTACTCTTCTGTGGTTCCAAGATGGACGAACAGAGAGGGTATCAGAGGTATGACCTGATTCACCGTGAGGATTTATGCGAGTGTCTAAAATATCACCTGAAATTGAACCTTCTGGGATTGAAACAGATCATAGATCTTCTGACGAAGTTCGGTCAGTCGATGATTGATACCACCAGTTGTCCTGGTGTTATTGAAATAGGTGTCTGTTGCATCTTCTCCCAATGGCTGAGATGATGTGAGAGGAAGGAAAGTAAATCGACATCACCTGAAGAAAATCTCCATATGCCTCCAGTTCGACATCGATCGTGTTGTGGCTCTCAAACTAGTCATGTCAGTGGATGGTAAAATGGGACCAAAAGATTCACCTTCAACAACATCTTACAGACATTCCTATCCATGAAGAAGCTAGAGTCCACAAACACATCGTAATCCTTACCGACGATGGCTCCAGACTGTCTCATGAGATCTTCAGTGGGCTTATGAAGGTATCTTATGCATTTGAGAGGGCGAGTGGAGGCTGTTGACGATCACTCGGATGGAAGAGAGATGTACATACATTGTAGAGAAAGCTGATTGATTTCTTCTCCATCGAGTACAAATACACCGTGTCCGAGACCAACAGAAATAGAGCTTGGGTGAGCCAATGCTGTAATCCCTGGCTGCGTGAAGTCTAGATCTGATCATGAAATCAGACGTCTAACTCGGAATGAAAGATGTGGAAAGTGACCTTGAAGACCAAAGAGGACAATATCGTCAGCACACGTCACATAGCACCCAGGTAACATCTTCTTTGGAAAGTGAACGAACATGATAAGCTTCAATTCTAACATGGAGATATGAGCACCGCCTGAAACGATCAGCAGTGAGAGATATACGCAGATTCACTCTTGCTCAATTGAATTGGGATGGGACAGAATATCTTTCCTGATATGGAGTGATTGATGAGCCTTTTACTGTACCCTCCAGCATGAACGAGTAAAATCTTCACTGTGACTGTGTTACTTCACTCTCGGGAGAAAATATTCACTGTTATCCGTGCGAGATCCATAGTACTGCTCTAGGAAACGAAGAGCCACAAAGGTTGAACCACCACAGCCGATCTTGGGCCCTTTGGGGTCAGGTATGACGTGGTATTCGCACCTCTCTGGAAGTTCTCGACTCAAGACCTTCACTTTTGATGAATGCTTTTTCACTTTATTGGCCACTCACCTTTTGCTTGATTTGATCTTCGTAGAATCCTTGTTGAATTTCATCGATGGCTGTTATGACTATCACATCCCAAAACTCTGCTCGGATCAGAACGATCCCAATAGTATGAGATACCTGTCTTATGCTGTGTCGTATCTTCATCTATGATGCGTGAATACTCGTCTTCCTTGCATTTCAGTGATTGTAAGAAGACTTGTCTCTCTTCCTCGGTATAAGTGAGTTCGCTGACCATGTGCTATAACCGTCAATTGCTAACTCAGATCTCCTCAGTCACCTGGGTCGAACAATTAAAAAATGGGATCTTGTAAAAGTGAGATTTTCGTTTGTATTTATTTGTTATGGATGTCACGACAGCAGTTCATGGGGGAGAGACAAAGAAAATATTGAACGAATGACGCTGTTGTTCCATTCCTTATCATTATCAATCAATGGATTGAACAGATGTACAACAGGTATTGACGTCATATATACACTGTTCATTTCCACACGTACATTCGATCCTCTCTTGAAACGCTTGTACGTCGATTTCTACCTTCCTAATGTAATAATACCCGTAGCAGACAGACGAAAGCAAAGACATAGAGTGCTGTGAATAGTACAAATGTTCCAAATATGACAGAGGGGTTCCAGATGAGGATAAGAAAGAAGGTGAGAACCTGAGAGCGTCAACTTGCGTTCAAAACGGTGATGATCACCCTCCAAACAGAATCGCCATCAACTGCCGACAATCGAAAGAGGGCAGCTTTCAATGAACTACGAGAGTTGAATTATTTTGAACATCAAGAATCGGTCTAGTCACCTCGCTTCGGAGTCATTCGTCACCCATCGACCATTAACTAATGCAACATAAACAGATGATGATGGTACGTCTGCTTCGAAAGTTGGCACAGTCCAAAATAGATTTTGAAGGATTGCAAATAAGACAGAAGCGCCCAGTAGTGCTGCGCCTATTACGACCTCTGGTGCTGGACAACATTTTCTACGCTCATTGAGAGGAGCCTGACGTGGACCATTGAGGCGAATCCGTTCGAGTTCTTCTCTCGTGCGGCTCATGTGTGAATGATCTGGAACACATCAGATGGAATCGATCGTCAGTGTATATAACAGGCAACTCTCACCTTTGATCTCCTCAGTCTTCGTCTCGATGGTTGTTGTGGACAGATGAAAAGAAAATTGGATTTTTGATGTGAAACACACCCAAAACAAAAGATCATCATGGCAATGGAGCCGATCAAGAGCAAATTAACTTCTTTCTATTTGTGGATCAAACTTCTCTGGCTTCATCTCAACCAGCTATTATGCCGGTGGATGAACAGACCTTTCCTCTTCAGATCGAGAAGATCGCCTCTCTATCATTCTGTTGTCTGTATTGGTATGATTTCTCCTAGAGATCTGCTAACCACTCACAGGAGATGGGTACATTGAGGGATTTGGTGATTGGATCATTGCGTTCAACAATGGAGGAATTACAGACAAGCTACCGAAGATCCTGAGACAGAAATCGAGCGTTAGGCAGTACTGGACATTCGTGAATGCGGGTCACTACCATTCCACCTCTTTCGACTGGCTGCCAGATTGCGAAGAAAAGGTGAAGACTTTTGTCTCGATCGACATTGATGAAACTCAAGCCAACTCAATTGACACTCGGTGTTGGCAAAAGTCTCTGGTCTGATACATTTGGCTCCCATTCGAGTGACGTCAATGCCTTGAAGTCAGAGATCGCCATCCTCTGTGTTGGTGGCTCTGATCACCTATACGCTCGCAAAGATGGAGACCTTCCCCACAAAACAGTCGAGAACATCAAAGTAAGCCTACGTGTACAACAGTCGCTTGACGAATACAGACGATCTGCAATGAATTAGTCAAGATGGGCAAGATCGTGATCGTATCACCCATACCTCTTGGTCTTGGCGGGTACAAGAGGGTGGAGAGAGATGAACGCAACAAGCTACTGCAAGAGTGGTTGAACACCAAACCTCAAAACATCTACCAAGGACCTGATATCAACACACCTCTATTGAGGCTACCCCATTATTCGTTGGACCATTACCACCTCTCGTCTCATGGATACACTCTTTGGTCCAACATGTTAGTCGAGTGTGTGAAAAACCACATGCTTCAGGTGAGGAGGAAGTGAAGCCCATTGTGTGATCGACTGTAGATCGAATGGAAGAGCTATCAAGAGATCTGGAGGCAACAGAAGCCGGAGGGGAAGGAGAAGAGCCGAGGGGAGAAGAGCCAAGGGGAGAAGAAGGAAGAATAAAACCAATCCGAGTAAAATTTATACGCTCTCATCATGTTAACTACAGGTGCAGCTGTGCAATGGCTGAAGAGGATGGCAAAAAGTGGCCATAGAGCAGCATGGGTAGACCTAGAATATCTCTCTTGATGGTGATACACAGGGTTCCCTCTATGTATGGCCCTTCACAGAAGCTAGAGGCCAGAGGAATACCATTTACACCCATGACGGTCTTCTCTGCAGATCCCACTGCTTTTCCTTCAGTCCTTCGATCCAATGCTTCCTCACCTTTCCACAGTTTGATCCCAGCCCCCATGATCTTTTTGATGATATTCGTGTTGAAGTATTTTTCTTTGATGAATTTCGTGTAATTGTACAAGGTGCTGGACGACAGAATCTGCAAGAGAGCAAAGTCGTCCACAGAAGAGGGAAGCTTCATGGAGAATCCAGTCATGTCGATGAAGGACTGGTTGACGTAGTGAACTACTCCTGACCTCTCCCAGATCAGGGCTGGCACTCCAATCTGTGTCGCACCATTTTTGAACGCCTGACGGGATGAGTTTCCTCATGCTCCTCCTCCACTCACCGTCAGGAACACGTCGAATTCCTTCTTCATCAACACTTTCTGCTCTGAGCTGATGAACCTTCTGATCTCGTGGAGCTTATCCCTTCTACTCTCCAATTTGTTCATGTATTCTACAATCTCACTCTCTGATATGACACCCCTGCATCTCATCAGCTGTGATGGACAAGCATCGTATATTCACTTGGCGATCATGATCTGTGTCATGTTGTTGATAGTCTTCTTCGACCGGATGAAGAGAGAAGGTGGCTGCTCTTGCTCGTACGTAGGATCGTAGTTGTCGGCTGGATTGCCTTTCATTCCGCTCGCTTCTTGAATGTTACCGCTGATCGCTGGAACTGGACATGATCAGATATGCAACCAGTTGGCAGGGTCACCATTGGACGATTGGTTGAATGCAACAGATGAGGATTGAGGAGTGAAGGCGAGTGGATCGACAGAATCTAAGGGAGAGGAGGAGGTGTCGTTGAAGTACCCGGGGACCATCTGGTCCATCAACCAAAGAAAGTCGCCTGCCTTTTCTTCTTGGTCGTTGGTGCCGAACAGATTGATGAGGTTGTCTGTAGCGATTAGATTCTCCATGAAAATCGTTCTCACCGCAAAATCGTGTATCGGTTACAGGTTGTGTCAGTTGAGTGGGTGGAATGCTTGTGGATCTCTCTCTGTTTGAACCAGGATGATTGGGAGAGGAGATCTTTTCTGTATTTGGAGAAAGCTCAGCGCCAGAAGATGAACGTTTCTTGTTGATGAAACTTTTATCATCTGCTGATTCTGTCTTCTTACGACCTCTTTTCTTACTCTCTGCATCTACACATTGCTCTGGAGGAAAACCTCTTGCAATGCATCTTTTGCAGGGACGTGCTGAATGGTGCATTAGAGCGTGGAGGATTCAAGTCTTACTCACCATTATCACACGATGCGTGGTCTTTTTTACATAACGCACATGCATGAGTTACTTTCTTCAAAGAACGTTGTGATGCCGCTCCTTCACTGTCTACTACAGGTATTCCTCCCGAAAGCACCTGATTACTCGCATTTACGCTGAGTCCTCCTTGAAAGGACCCCTGGAAAGGGCTCCCCATCATTTCTTAAAAGTGTCCGTGCTGCTGTGTTTGTCACAGCTCTGAAGTTTGACCGAAAACAAAATTCATTCGTCCCATTGTTGGATGTTTTATTCGTTGGCAGATGCGAGAAGTCGGGCGTATTCGCTCAACTTTCCTTGGAACCAATCTATAAGACTGTCTTGTGGTCTCTCACAAAGATAGAAAGAGACCAATTACATTCATTAATCCGAGTCTGAATCGCTGGAGCTCGAGGAACTGGAAGAGTTCTGAAGCTTTCCGTGCTCTGGTGCGGCAGTGTGAGGCAGAGCTGTCACTTCCTCTTCTTCGTTCGGTTGTCCCCCTGCGGTACCAAAATCTTTCCAGATGTACGATGCACACCGGTTGGCGTTAGGCAGTTCCTGTATCAACATCTTGATCGTGGGGTCGCTGAATGAAAACATCTAAACACGTCAGCCTTCACAACCGTCATGCTTCTTCCACCTCGGGTCCACTGACGGAGACGTTTGCCTTTCTTTTGATGATCTTCAAGGTCTCCACCCACACACCAGAGGAGGTGGTGTGCTGTTGTTTGAATGAAGGATCGTCCTCTGCTGTGATCTGCATATCGGTTAAAAGGGTTAGTGAAGGATGACGTGCCTGAAAGATGGGTGCTTGACCACCATCAACGATCGTGGAGGTGTACTCGGTCAATGTGGAGCTATTCTTGAGACTGGGGAGTCTCCTCACAGAGGTGAAACCCACAGGCCAGATGTATGTCTTGGAGTGGAAGGTGGTTCTGTCGTACACCACTTTACCCAGACAAGTGACGCTAGCACCCTTTGCCAAGATGGGCAATATCACTCTACCCTTCTCGTCACGGGGGACGTCACTGCTTCGGTTCATTTCTTTCCCTCTGTTTCATCTCACCTCGGTGCCAGTGATTTAGAGGGTGACTTGAAATTCAGATTCAGCTTGATCGGTGGCTCAAGGGGGTCGAAGGATTTGAAGTCGACAACTGAGTCTTTCGTCTTCTGGGATCTAAAGGATGTCAGCGTGTGCCTCCTCGAATATCTGACCTTGTGGATCGAAGGGGACCTCCCACGTCTTCGATCTTCTCAACCTTTCTTCGGTTCGCAGCCTCTGGGTCGATGACGATATCACGAAGGTATTCCAGTCTCCTGATCATCGGTGTCTTCTCCTTCAAGAAGCTCTTGAGGAACTTGACTCTCTGCTTCCTACATCTCGGTCAGTATCACCGAGTCCACTTAGTTACGTACCTACTACCCTCTTCCCCTCCTTGGAAGAAGGGGCAGTCGTCCTCCTTCAGTATCGCCTCCAGTTTCTCTTGTTGTATTCCGAATTTGACCACCAACTTGAGTAGGGTGATATCGTGTTCAGTCTCCCACCTGATGAAAGTCAACGCATGGAGGATGGATTACTCACCATGTGGGCATCTCTCCCTGCGCAGCCAGAGAGATCCTCTCTTCCATCTGGGAGTGAGGCAGTACCTTTCAGGGTCATCACGCTACCCTACACTTTCTCTCACCTGTTCTTTGATAGTACCCAACAGCTCCACTCTCTTGACCAATCGCTTGGCCATCGTCTCAGTGAGGACTGAAGATGTCTTGTCATCTTTCTTGCTCGCATCTTCGTCACTCTCTTCCTCTTTCACACCCGAAGCAGCCACCTGTGATCAGTTCAACCATGGATGCCTCCATGACAATCAAGACTCACTTGATGACACTGTTTCAAGAGGACATCGAAGAAGGACTCGATCTGATCTGTTGATTTGAGGAGATTGGCTTCCTTCTTCAGCCTCTCCCAGTCACCAGGACCGTATGCCATCAGAGCCATTCTGAAGTCGTTGATCTCCCTCTTGCTCCACTCTTTGTACTTGTCCTCCTTGACCTTCTTTCGGCTCGCTTCCTTCTCCTTTTCTCTCTCCCTCTTGTTCCTCTGTTTTTCATCCGCTACCATCGTCTTCTTCATTGCGTCCACGATGTAACGCAAGTGAGCTTCTAAAGTCCTTGAAGCAGGCCAGGCGACACCCAATTTCGTCCCCTTGGGCTCTTCGTACGCTTCGTCATTCTGCAAGACTGAGCATCAATCTCTCACACCACCACATTCATTCGACTTGATCTCACCTCATCAGAGTCAGAATCATCCTTGCGGTGCTTCTCTTCTGGCTGTTCCTTCCCTTCCCTCATCACACCTTCGAAATTTCCAAAGGTGAGGTCAGGATCTGCCTTCATTGCATTGTAGTCGTTGATGCCATGTCTGTATGCTCCGATGACCAAGCTGCGGTCCTGATCGTGTTACTGGATGATCCATCACTGTGCTCACCTCTTCACTGGTCCACCACCTGGTGAGGGGTCTGTTCAACTCGGGAACAACAAAGTGAGCAAAGTTGTTCTTCCTCATCTCTGGATCGAGAACCTCGTGTAGTGTCTTGAGGAGCTTGAGCTGTCTGGCCCACACTCTCACATTCTTCTGTACCCGCTTGGTGAATCCATCGTTCTGTTCCACCTTACCCGTTGAGTCACGTTCCATCCTTCATCTCACCCTGATCTGCATCTCTTCAGAGCCAACGTTGATGACGAGAGAGAGGATCTCTTGGAATATCACTCGGTCTTTGTCATCGGCGTGGATGATACACTGCTTGCACAGCTCTGTCGCATAGTTCTTCAGTTCGCTCGTGCTCTTCTCCACTCCTGATCCCATTAGACATGCTATCGCTCAGCCTCTCACCCGATTTAGTCCTCATTTCGGTCCACCTCTCATCCCAAGGACCGAGGGACATGAAGGCAGCATCAAACTTGTTCTTCTCTCTCTCACTCCACGAGCTCAAGTCGAGTCGATCCTCTCTGCGTGTGGAGGGATCTCTTCTTCCCGTGGAAGGGTTGGAGTAGATGTTGCTTCCTCCCTTCTTTCCATCCGCATATCTCGCCACTCCTTTTCTCTCTCGGCGAGGTCGGGCCACCTGCCCTCGTCACACCCTCCCTCACTCTTCGGCTCACCTCCTCGGACCATCGAAAGATGTCCTCTCTCTCCTCTTCGTTGAACTCGGTCAACTGGTCTCTCAACCTCTCAAAGATCCTCATCAGCACTGTGCGCAGCTCGGTCACCTGCAGAGATGATTCCTGGTATACTCGTACGATGCATGGGATAGGCAACAGGACCCTATGCGCTTACCTCATCGAATTTACCATTGTTGAATCCGGCGATGACCTGAAGAACCAACTCGTGGATATCGGTCATGTATGTTTTCCTCTTCTCTTCGGTCGAAAAGGCAGTTCCGTTGAGAGTGCTCTCGAGCAATTTGGCAGCGGTCTTCGCCTCAGGCAGGACGAGGTTCCAAAAGTTTGGATCATTGACGTCAATGGCAGAGTCAGCACCAGAGGAGGCGAAGGAGGCACGGGCGAAAGAGGAATTGCTCATGGGTGTGGTATTCGAATCACCCTTCCAGATGACCTTGGTCGAGCGATTCAAGATCTTGTCGATGTCGTCCTCGTAGAATCGCTTCAGTGCCTCTCCGTCATCGTTGTAGATCTCGTAGACTCCGTTCTTCAGCAACGCTTCGATTTCTTTCTTGTCCAAGTCCTTCGAGCCTTTGGATCCTCCAGAGGGTGATCCCAGCTCCTGGAGAACGGCTTGATCGAGTCCCAGCTTTCTCGATGACTTTTCAAACATCTGTCGTTCGTACGTGTTTCGAGTAATGAGTCGATACACCTTCACTTCCTGTGTCTGCCCGATCCTGCCTCACGTTAGATCCACAACGATGGATGTAAGAACCTGTGGCATCTGGCCTGTGCTTGTACATCATTTTGTGGGTTCCAATCGGAATCGTAAATGATGACGGTGTCAGCAGCTACGAGATTGATACCCAGTCCACCGGCTCTGGTGCAGAGGAGGAAGACAAAGCGATCAGATCCAGGCTTAGAGAAGCGATCAATGGATGCCTGTCTCTCGGTACCCCTGATTCCTCCATCCAATCTCTCGTACAGGTAGCCTCGGTATCTCATGTACGTCTCCAGCAAGTCCAGCACCTTCATCATTTGACTGAAGATGAGAACTTTGTGTCCTCCCTCCTTCAGTTTAGGTAGGAGCTTATCCAGCAGCACCATCTTTCCTGCCGCTTGAACGAAATCGCCAAAGTACTTGTCTGGTTCAGTGGTGCTAGTCTCCTTCTCCTCCACACCCGGGATGAGAAATGGATGGTTGCAGACCTGGTCCATTGAGTTCTCTTGGGTCATTCGTCTCACCTTTCTCAGCTGCATGACGACATTGATCAGGTTGGGTACATTCTTCCCAATGCATCCCTTGTTGAGGAAGTCACGGTTCCTCTCGAGCATGGCTCTGTAGTACTTCTTTTGTAGTGAAGTCAGTTCCACTTCTACCAGAGTCTCCTCTTTCGGGGGAATGGACTTCTCCACGTCTTCTTTCATTCTTCGCAGCATGTGGGGTCTCAACAAGGCATGCAGCTTGCTGACCTGCTCCTCTTCAGTCTTCCTCTTGCCTCCCTCTCACCTGTTCAGATGCTTCCAATTGTCCAAATTCAGCCATGAACGCAGCTTGGCTTCCAAATTTGTTGGGCTCCACAAAGTTGAGTAGAGTCCACAGCTCTTGTGTGTTATTCTGCAGAGGAGTACCCGTCAATAGTACTCGGTGGTCCGTTTTGAACAGTCTCAGATTGGTCATGATCTTCGATTCCGTGTTCTTCAGCCTCTGAGCTTCGTCTACGATGATGCACTTCCAGTTGATGCGAGCCAATTCACCCCAATCACCGGGGGCATAGATCATTTCGAATGTGGTCAACAGAACGTTGAACTTGAAGACGTTTCGATTCACCATCTCCCCTTCCCTCGCTGGATAGTAGAATCCAAATCTTCGGGTCAGCTCTCGATTGGTCTGTTTGATTCAGTTCTCACTCGCTGTAGACCATCACCTTGTTTCCACCGTAGTGGAGTACGTTCATGTAGGTCCACCTCTCCAGTTCACGGTGCCAATGACCGATCGTGGAGAGCGGGGCAACAATGAGGAAGGGGCCTCTGATCTTCTGAATGGTGTGAAGGTAGTGCAGAAGAGAGATCGATTGGACTGTCTTCCCCAGACCCATCTCATCGGCTAAGATCGATCCTCTTCCATCCGCCCAGCAGAAGGTCAACCAATTCATTCCTTCCATCTGTAGCTGTCAGTTGTCTCCTTTATTGACACTTCACCTGGTAGGGACGAAGTTGGTTGTCGTCCTTGAAGGAGGCCTTCTCCATCTTCTCCCACTTCAATCTTGGCTTCTGTCTCAGCTCCTCTGGGTCAGGTGCTACGTTTCCTCTCTCGTATTCCCGTATCTTCTCTGGGTCTCCAATCACTTCCTCATTCTCCCACGTGCACTCTGTGTAGGGAAGCGACTTCCACTTGACCAGATAGGTCCTCAGCTCTTCTCCCTTGTCGTCCAGGTAGACTCTTTCGTCTAACACTTTCTCTACCTCCATGTAATCAGAGGAGACGAGATCCTCCTCTGGAACCACAAACTCCTCGGTCACTTTCGCAGTGGGGGCCTTGTTCTTGTTCTGCCAATACCTGCAATCGATTGAGTGGCATGAATGGAGAGGAGTCTACCTGGTGATTCTCTTCTTTCCCACTCCATCGGCCGTCATCTCGCTCTCTTTCATCCAACTGCAATGGACATAGGCCTCTCCCTTGTACTTGACATAGTACTCCTTCTCTCCGCTCTCTTTGTCTTGTCGGTCACTCAGAATCTTCTCCACCACTCGCTCGGTCTGCATCGGCTGATCAAACAGCGGCACGAAGCTCTTTCGCGTTCCTTCCTCTTCCTCTTCTCCTTCGCTCTCTCCCTCTTCTACATTGTTGGTTGGTGCGATCGTTCCACTATTTCCTTTCGTCTCTCTCACTCGACGGGGTGTCTGCACGCTTCAGACGTCACCGATTCGATGACTCTCACCTCCAGTCTCCTCCTCTTCGACTGCTGCTCCTCTCCCGAGCTTCCCTCGTCGTATTCAACCTCCACTGAGATCATTCAACACTGAATGCTGTCATCTCAGAACCCACCCTCCATTCCATCGTCTTCAAAGTCGGCGTCTGCCTCCTCTCCTTCGTCTTCGCTCATGTTCAACCGCTTCCTGGGTCTGCTGACGGGTGGAGGGGGTGGTGCTCTCTCGGGTGTGAATGGATATGGATCAGATGGCAGTGAGTTTCCTCCCTTCCCACCAAAAGTCTTGCCGTACTCGGCCTTGAACTTTTCGGATAAGGTGACAGAGTCATTGTAGACCTGCTGTTGTGAGTTTCGAATCAATGTCACACTCACGATGGAATCGATCTGGTTGTAGTTCTGTGCGTTGCGACACATGAGAAGAAAGTCGTTCTTGAAGCTTTCTGGGGTTTTGTATGATTTCTTGCGCATCTCTGAGAAGGAGATGGGCCTCTT
The DNA here is from genome assembly GCA_003024175.1 of Planoprotostelium fungivorum. Lineage (NCBI taxonomy): Eukaryota > Evosea > Variosea > Cavosteliida > Cavosteliaceae > Planoprotostelium > Planoprotostelium fungivorum. The sequence continues at coordinate 13,008 of MDYQ01000020.1, read as the reverse complement.
GATGATGACATAATAATCCGGATACAACTCTCTGGAGGGAAGCTCCAAGAACAAGAGACAGATCTGGCGTCCATTGATATCCGTGACGTTCTCCATACTGTTCAAGATCTGATCGATCTCATCCCTGTACGGTGAAGGTGTCTTGTTGTAAGAGGCGGTGGCCTTGGTGGGGAACGCATGAGTGAAACCTCCACTGAATGTCCCTACAGCCCCTCCTAGACCATTCTCTTGTATAGTCATGTTGGTCACTGCTGGCTTGACATGAGGAGGCTTGATGACTATGCTGGGTCGTGGTGCGACCTAACAGATTAGATCCTCGAGGTTACGGATACAAACCTGTTGTGGGATAGGAGGCTGATAGATCACTGACGGATGTTGTGGGATCAATGGTGCACTGGTCTGTACCATGGGAAGAGCTGTCTGTGTCACTGTAGGGAACAGTTGATGGGGCGGTGCTACTTTGACCGTCATAGTGGGTGGTGATTTGACAGAGACAGCTGGATCTGTGATCAGTTAGATGAGCACAAGGGCTTCTTTCAGACCTGCAAGTGACGGTAGGATAGGATCCATTTGAGTGGATTTCCTCAGAGATTCTGTGCTCATCCGAGACTGTGAAGGAACGCGTGTAACATGAGAACGATATTTCACTGGACAGACATGAGAATAGGCAAGCCATTCATCCCCCACCTTTCCAATTCTTGACTTTTTCGTCGAAGAGGCGAGACAAATTAAGCGCATCGCGGTAGTTTTCAGAATTCTTCGGACTTGTCTTATATGCATTTCTCCAGACGAGGTTGACATCCTCTAGGACCTCCAGATTATCAGATGAGGCTTGCTCGTAGAAATACCTCATTTGGTGTCTGGTAGGCATTCTTCGCAATCTTATCTGTAATGGTCCCTAAATCCATTGGCTGTTTGATGATATCGTAATAATCATGTAGCCCCAGTTCTTCTGCATCCAACGGTTCATTGAATATCTCTGCTCCCTGGATGATAGATCAATTAACTACGCTATCATTGTTGAAATACCTCTTGTTGCATGATCTCTCGCAAAATCAGCGTCAGAATTGGGATGGGGGGTTGCTCGCCCTCCATCACTCAAGGATTAGACAAAATCGCTTCCCCACTGATCCGAAGGACTGATTAAAACCGCTCAGGGTTTGGTGATGTGGCTCGGGTCAAAAATTATTGGCGGTCATTTTGAAAACAAACAGCTCCTGTACTGCAGAGTGGGTATGCAATAGACACACTCAAATCTCGGTAATAGCTCTTCACTGTGGCCATATAAGGTTTCATTTATTGAACCATAACACTACGTTACTCAGCCAAGGTCATCATGCAAGACAATCGCAGGAGACAAACAAACGGGAGAGACAGATTGACCAGTAATCAGCCTCAGAGGAGAGAATATATTCAAAATTCGATTGAGAGTGCATTGAATCTCCTTATCACGTTGTCTCTCATATCAGTCGACAAAGAGGACGGATCTCTTCACAATATGCTGTGATGATATTCATAGTGAGTGAATAGACCTATCTTCATCAACTAAATGATTGGCTGTCTTTCATCGAAGTCATTTGTCTTGGCTGATGTTTTCTTAGATGCAGTGTCTTCAGGGTGACAATTACCCTCTAGGTCAGTTGAAAGGCCTGAGATGGATTGGGTCGAGGGGAGTGACCAGAATATATTTGCAGAGAATTTATTTTCATTTCGGCACTACAACGTGATATAGCTCTTGGAGACACCACCTCTTTTTGCCCACATGGCTGATTAGTGAGCTTCCTTTTTTCAGCAGTAAACTGATAACCATAAGCGATTATCATTTGAAACTTGTTCTGCTTGGTGATTCCGGGGTGGGAAGAACCTCTCTTTTGAACCGTTTTGTGGTGAGACTCGGCCATTTCAGTGTAATAAACGTTAATATTATCCCCAGGACGATTCTTATACGGAGGGAAAGAAGGCAGCTCAGGATTTTGTGAGTATCAGATTTTGTTTATCTCACTCAACGTATCAATAGCGCACAAAGACCATCACTATTGGCACAAAGGTCGTAAAACTCCAAGTGGTGTGTATTCTCCCTTATCCTCAAGTGATAAAAAACTAATTGATACAGCTGGATAAGGATGAAGAGGGCATCAAGAAGCAAGGACTAGTGACGGTTCATTCTTGCCGTGGCGCTCAAGGAATAATGTTAGTGTACGATAGCACCAATCCAGAGACCTTCAAATCGATCAAGCAGGGTTGGATCCACGATCTAGAATACGCACCCCAGGAGGCTCTCAAGATTTTAGTGGCCACTAAAACAGATCACAGTGATGCCGGTGCCGTCGATAAATCCACAGCTCAGGTATACTCTCAACCCGCTCAGCTCTAATGAGGACAGGAATTCGCAGAGAGTTACGAGATGCAGTTAGTGGAGACATCAGCCAAGAATGGAGATAATGTTGAGGCCTTGTTCAGCCGATTTGCTGCAGCGATCATCAAAACAACAGACCCAGATGCTGATCTCGAAGATCCAGAGGACAGCGCAAAAGGAAAAAAGAAGAAGGGAGGAGACAAGGATAAGGACAAGAATTGCATCATCTCCTAGATAAATATTTCTATCGTATATACCTCCTCTGCCAATTATGTCTGTGTTTGTCTCTGGCCACGTTTTGCTGACCAGTAATCTGATGCTGTCTGAACTCGGTCACACGCCCACCATAGTGCTCACTTTCTACGAGCTTCACACAGCCCATTATTCAATCAAAAACAACGTTGTATAGAGCTATTTATAGTTATAACTGTGTGTGTGTATCTGTCCGAGATGACCGAGCCAGCCTCCAAAGGGGACACGCCCCGCATGGTCTATGAGGCTACAGTGTCTGTATTTGTTATGAGGGAGAATACAAAGAAGCCAGATCCGGATTGGAGTCCTGCAGACGGAGGCATCTCAACACTGGCTCTTTATCAGAGTCAGAAGAGACCCACTCGAACTAGGCTAGTAGCCGTATCAAACTACACCAACGAGGTGCATTTTGTAACAGAAGCCAAGCAGTAACCCAACCATGCAGACGATACTCAGCTTTTGGATCGAACAAGACGCTTTTGAACAGCAGCGTAATACACCTCGATTTCTGCAGATGAAGGCAATGTCTGATGGTCCTTGGTTTGGCCTCAGTTTCAAGTTCGCCAACGACACCGACGATTTTTTAGAGATCATCAAAGGTGAGGCGAATCGACCTCCATTCATCATCTCACGCGTGAAAGATGGATTCAGCGTTGGGAAAAATCCAGAATGAGGTTGTATCCATAGATCATAAATCCATTTGCAGAGGCAACCACCCCACAAACAATTGTATCAGAGGATATTTCAGAACGGTGGAGAGATGATTGAGAACGAAAAGATAAATCATAGCAGCCAGCAGAAATGAATCGCAATAGTTCTGTACATGTGCATCTTTATTTTGGTGGAGAAAGTGATATCAAACGTATTTCATCTGTCAACGTTCATTAATGATCATAAAATCATTTCACCTTCTACTTGTTGCAATGTACATTCTTTGGATGTGATGGCCTTGACAAAACCTTCTTCTTCCTTCTGCGTGGGTCGTCTCTTACAAAACACACGAAATAGTTCCTTGACATAAGTCGTCACCTTCTCTTGGTTCTCCTTCTCTTTTTGTACTTTGATCTGATGTTCTGTTTATATTCGTCTGGCTCGTACTCGATTGAGAGTAGAGTCACACCTTCTGGTAAGACTGAGCGGGAGGAGAGCGGGACACAAAGAGGTCAGCTTGCATGAGAGAATACGATTTATCCTGTCCTCTTCAATTTGTCATCTTGACAATGAATCACCTTGATCGAGTTGAACAGGAAGTTCATTGATGCCGGATCGCCAAGCCTCCCAGTGTAAGTGATGTACAGCGTCTCCACATATTCTCTGATCCGTTCATCCTCACTTGCTTTTGCTATTTCAAGTTTCAATGTCGAGCACCACCGTGATGTACGGACAGCAGACTGAAGGCTCACTTGTTATGGACGGGCGCTCACTCGTTATGGACGGGCGCTCACTCGGAACAATAGGAAATAATTCACTCGAAAGAGATTCGGTTATTGGGCTATTGGATGATGCATTCATCTTTTTTTCAGATGTCTGTTGTTCATTGAAAACCGTGGCTCCTTGTGATGAAGATAAGGTCGTTTCCGCTTTGGTTGTAGTCAATCGGATCGCCTCCTCTTGAACAGCCTTTGCTGAGTTAACCTCATCATCACCAAGGGATCGATCACCTGATAATTCGTCTGACCAGAAAGCAATTGTTCCGTATAGAAAGAAATCATCTGAGGGGATGCCATTACCCCCACTACTTGAAAGACCTCATATACCCAGCGTTCGACTGACACCAATTAAGATCACAATGAAACCATCGACTATCACTCTCAGGTCTCCTGGGATCAATTCGAAACTCTGCTTCTTCTTGTGCCACCATCTCGGAATGCAGCTTGATGTTCCTCAAACTTGCTTTTTGTAGACGAGAATAATGAACAGCGTTTCATTTATTGTCTAAAGATGTTGACAAACAACAGAGAGGCAACTGTAGTCAGAACGGAGCCAGCAGCCAGGTATTCGTTTCTCTTGAATCTCATGTCTCTCAGTACCTATCCTCTTCAGGTACTGTGACTTGTGTGATCTCACCTCTTCCTCTGATTTTGGGGAGAGGATGCAGGGAAATTTGGGATCCCAATAGTAGTCCCTCGGTTCTAAAACCTCCAGCTGTCCAGTCTTCCTTCTGGATATCATCCCTGTCAAAAAGATCTGTCTGTTGATGGGGAGGACTCTCTCCGTCGTCACCAGCTTACTGTTGTCTTTCAGTCTTGTCTCAGTGCTGTGACTCACTAAGGATAGTGGATGAAGGGGGATAGGAAGAAGGAGATGAGGGGTGAGGCGATTCTCTCCTCTTTGACAGAGACTGTCTCTAACTCTGGCTTGGCGTTCACCATCCTCATATCAGCCCTCCCCGCTCCCTCAAAGACGTAATAAGGTGTCGATTTGTGGATGTGGTCCAGATCTGATCTGTCCCCCGCCTTGTACATCAGATTCCTCAGTGGATTCGCTGATACCTCTGTGGTCTGTCGATCTGTTCAATGTGAGCAACTGATCTTACACTCCTCGCCAAGCGTGTTCATGCATCCGTCAGGGTTAGGAGGCATTCAAAAATAAGGAAGAAACGCAGGATGGCTCACCATATACAATAACTTTGTCTCGTACTGAGGGAATTGTCATTGGTTGTTCAGATGATACTCTCCCATCTGTAAAGACGTTCAGTTTCTTCTCGTCGAATGTTTCTATACGACCGTTGAATCTCTGATGCAACGAGATGTAGAGATTACAAGCGATCGACAATGCTTTTGTGATACTCACACGTTTTTATGAAGAAAGGAGCCGGTTTTGGTGTCTGATTCCATTCCGTCCAGGGATCTGTATCACGATCTAATTCTTCCAAAGTTTTGGTTGGACATGCCTTCAGATATTTGATTTTCAGATTCTCACGGTACCTGCTCACATGAGCAAGGAGATCAGGAGGTAACCCACCCAAGAAAAGCTAGCACTCCACCAGCACCAGCCAGTGAAGAGGCAGCGAGGAACAAACTCACCTGATTGAGACGTTTCTCAATGCTCATCTTCGGGGTAAAAATCGATGATCATCGGGACCGCTGGGCGCTTTGTAGTGCTTGAATAAAAGGGGGCACATTCACACCACGGATGGTGTCCAGGACCACAGTGGACAGTAAAGACAAAAGAGTCACAGTAGAGGCGAGTATAAGACTCAATAAGAGTGATGCACCGATTTATCGGATGAATTAGATTACATGGGAGGAGCTCAGATGAACTGCTTGAGGAACTCCTGAGCGGTAACACGAGCACGGGCATTGACGGCCAACTTGATCTCAGCAACCTCCTTGTCAACCTCTTCCATAAACTGGATGATAAAGTCCACCAGCTTGTGCTTGAACATACTCTCCGTGTGGAAGTTGGTGATCAGAAAGCTGATGTCGTAGTCCTGTTGTTAAGTCAGGTCGAAAGGATGAGGTGAAGCCGAACGCTTCGATCGGTTGAGACTGACCTTGACTGGTTTCCTTCTGAGAATGACAAAGTTCTCTGCTCTCTGAGACATGAATCTCATGAAACGCTTGCACAGAATGACCTCTATATCATCAATCTGTTTCACTTTGATGCTGATACGGAGAGAGTTGACGGAACCCTCGATCAGAACCTTCTCCTTGGCATTACGAGAGATAGTGATGGGATTCAACAACAGCTCGGAGCTTTGGCTACGAAGAGTCAATTATAAGTTGCAGGAATGACTCACCGAGCCTCGACTTCGGGTTTGTTATGTCTCTCTACGTGCTGAGAGGCAAAGTTTTGAAGGCAAAGGGCTGCAGTCAATGACTGTCTTACGGCGTTCAGATAGGGCTTCAAGGTCTGTGCCTGTATGTTCCCGTCAATTCACACCTTCCTACTCTTCTCTCGATCCGATTCGTGAACATGTTTCATACAGATGGAAAAGGTACCCACCATCGCTGTGTCTGTGTGAAAGAGTGGATGGACCTGCGGATGATGATGATGACTCGTCTCCCGATATCATTAATGTCGACAGGGGAGACGCAGCATTCTGCGGTCATGCGATGGTGACAGAATCATTGTAGAAGTTGTCTACATTGTTACCATTCAAAAAGGCATTTCCCCTTGACAAGGCATTTTCAGGGTGCTGTGGTGCGAGGTGTGTCCTCACTGTGGTGACTCTTCTGACGATTCATAGAGTAGAGAAGATGATCTTATTGGAGTACCACAACAAGGTAATGTTACATGAAAGAGGATTCAGTCGATTTATCGGAAGCAGATTATAGAGGACCTCCTCAAGGATAGGTTCAAGGAAGCCAAGGAGGCCGATGCCAAGTTTGACGCCATCGATATGACCATTGCCGATTTCGATGCAGTCGTCTTCCACATTACAACCGTTGGAGAGACCAGAAATCTTATTAACATTTCCATCTCCATCAAGTGCTGGAAGGAGTTGGAGTGAGTCGACTCGAGATAGATTGGCCCTGACTGGAATAGGGCCCAAGGAGTCAGCGACCTTTTGAAGAAGATCTACGGACCCCTGAAGGTGGCCACTGAGAGTGGATACAACGCCACACTCCAGATTAACCTCACTGCCCCTCCCGCCGACTTGGACAAGGTTATTCACGATATTGCCCTCCTCAAGAGACACGCCTTCGCTGCCCCCTTTTACAAGGTATTCGCCGACGTAGAGGCCAAGAAGGGTGGAGGTCCACTTGTCGAGATCAACTACCGTGACGACGAGGCCATCTACATCAAGCCCGAGAGTGACAGAGCCATCGTTATCTTCTCCATCGGATTCAAGGATGTTGATGATATCATCTTTGCCAAAGTGTTCCTCCAGGAGTATGCCGACGCTCGCAAGACCATGTCCAACGCACCTTCGGTCACTTACAGTCAGAAAGAGCCCCCTCTTGAGCTCAAGGGTGTCAAGAACCTCAAGACAGGAGACTCTCAGGGTTATGTCTCTTTTGGTGAGTTGGAGAGAGGAAAGGCGTTGACCGATGCAGTTCTCTTTGCCCCTCACGTCAGTGGAACCAAGAAGGAGAAGACGATCGACAACATCCAGACCTTCCGTAACTACCTCCACTACCACATCAAGTGCTCCAAGGCTTTCATTCACACCAGAATGAGAAACAGAGTCAGAACGTTCCTCCAGGTGAGAGAAGAAGAAGAGAGAGGAGACTGATGAGGGTAGATTCTGAACCGAGCAAGAAACGAGGTGGCAGGAGAGAAGAAGACCATCACCGGAAGAACATTCAAGAGAGCCGATGACCCCCAGACTGAATCGATGGACTACAACATCTAATTGAATCTCAATGTAACCATAAAAATCAATCGTCATCCTTTCTCTCTTCTTAGATTTCCTTCTCTCTTCGACACCCTTCATCTCTTTCGTCTTTACTGATCAACTCTCCTTCTTCACGTCATTGAAAGAACCAAACTGGTCGGTGTTGGTTTTCTCATTTATTACCTCCCGACTCTAAGAGTTCATTCTACCTCAGCGTCTCTGCTTCTCGAGAGCTTCCATGCTCTTCTTCTGCGATCGTGTCAATGTAAAGAACCGATCCTCCACCCACCTCAATCTCGTTGGCAGAGATGTGCTGCTCTCCTTCCTCCGCGTAATTGGGATCATTTCTCGATGTCTTGACGGGATCCTCCTCTCCTTCTTTGCCCCAGCCTTTCAGTCCATCTATCACAATCATCAGAGTCTCCTCTCAGGATCAATCATCATGGATCCACTCATGTGTGCTCCCTCTCACCCTTCTTAGGTAGTCCTCTGGTTCCTGTTCCAGACTCGTGACGGTCGAATTCGCGTTGTCCTCCTGGCATGTTGTTGCGTTGTTGCTGTTGTTGTGTTGGTTTGTATCTGTCGAAATTTGGAGAGAAATCTTCTTCGGGTGACGTAGAAACACATCTGCCTCTCTTTTGGCGAATATTCGCGTGTACCCGCCTTCACTTGTCCGCACGAGAGGTGATGGGTCTATCTATAGATATGAGATCTCTGGCCATTTGTCTTATTATTAGCTTGTGCACGAGGAGACGATACAGCAATGTCTTATGTGCAATATTTATTCTGTCGTTGAGATGGGGTTTCTCAGTCGTGGTAATTCGATTTCTTCTGTTGTGGATGCAGGGTGAGTCTGTCCCTCAGCTCTGGGTAGCTCCAGTGAGCGACAAGCAAGGTCGAAGAGTCTATCTGTTGGTGTCTGGGGGGGAGGGAGGGGTGTAGGCATGTTCATAGGTACCGAGTGTACTGGCATGGGGAGGAAGGAAGCTCGTTGCTGGCTCACATAGGCCAGATCTTGAAGGTGGCACCTTGTGATGAAGATGAGAAAGACATCCAATATCTGCCTCTCGTTAGACTCCAGGATAAACTGCGTTCGTCTTACCTCTCTCATAGTGTTACCGACGACCAGATCGTCGCAAGGGTATCGACTGAGTAAAGATCTGAGATATCCTTGTAACTCTGCGCAGGAGGGACGTGTCGAAGCTGTGGGATGGACCATGCCCTTTCGGATGAGAAATTCCATCACGTGTCCTCTTGCCTTCTCCACATGTGTCATCTCCCACGTGTTGTTGTGTAATAGAGCACCGGCCACTTTCTGACTGGTGGGAACCTGGATGTGGTCAGACGTCGGATTGGAACTATTTTGACGCTCACCAGCACCGACATGCTGTTGCTGGGAGTAGCCACCCCATAATTTGGAAGACCTCCAAATGGGGAGGGAGGTGTTCCCGGTGGTGTGATGTCCGGAGAAGTAGAGATCTTGGGCAGCATCTTGATATCTTCGCCGGAATTCTGGACTCTCGTGGTGGCCCCAACTAGCATCAACTTCCTTCTCTTCTTTCCTTTGTCAGACATCTCATACTGTCTCTTGCGGGCCTTAAACTTTCAGCGAGAGTGGTTACACTCTGTCTTACCTTGTATTCGGGTCCGTTTGAACGACAGACCTCACATAGCCCAGTACGATGGACTGTAGAACGTTTCCCACATTTGGAACACTCGGCGGCAGGCTTTGGCATGTCTCTATCGCTCTTCTTCGATTTCTATGTCGCTCTGTATTTACTACGAGCCTTCCTGGGTGTGGGCCGGCCTTCCTCTGTCTGGGTTGCTGAAAAATGGAAAGGCGACAAGTCTCGCAGTATTGCGAGGTTTGACAACTTACCTGCGATATCTCTCTCGAGGTTTCGCTGTCTTCGGTAATTCGACAAGACATTTGATGCGCGCAAACGAGCGCTCTCTTATTCATTCTGACCTCTTTCTCGCTTGCAGATCCAACCGATTCTATGAGTGCATAAATATAGAACATCTCGATGTACGCTTCTATGTCAGCCCAGAAAGCTTTGGTTCACCATAACGCGGATGTGTTTCGTGGGCAACACGCAACGGCAGATCTAAACTTACGTAATAATTATGATCTGATGGCAGTGAACTACAACGATCGACGCCCGAAATGGATTATTACGATTATGAACGGGATATTTTGTCACCCTGGTCAATGATGTGCGCATGAACGATGGATTGGGAATCAACTATTCCACCGCCGTTGCTCCCATCCCTCTCGGTGATTTTAATATATTTCCTGCAAATTCGAACTGACAAGGAAAGGCATTTTCTGGTGTTTATACGTCGGTCTTTTGGGGGCGCTGTCTATAATCTTGGCAAATAGAGCATTCTCCATCAGTTTAGAGTCAGGGGAGAATGGCGCGGAAAGAATGACGATGGGGTGATTGGAAAATGATTTACAGGACTGATGGAATTCAGGTTTTTAGTCGGACCACGACCACAAGTGATCCATTCAAGAAAAATTCATGGAATGCTGGCCATCTTGGGGTGGATTTACGAGGCTATTCAGACGTTGGTCCTCTGTTTCTCTCCTTCCATCCCCTGGAGTATCAACTCATTCTGTTACGCAGCACAACATGTGAGGAATCTCTCTCTCATGTCACAGACAATCTCCAGCTTAATCTCTTCCTCGATGGACCTGTTCTTGTCGTTTTCTTCTTTCTCTCCCTCGTCCTCTACGCCACATTTGGTCTCTTCTTCGCCTTCAGCACTTGGCCCTCCCTTCTCAAGAGATACACCAAGCACAAGAGAGAGCAGAGAACGATCCTCAAAGAGAGAGACATAGAGCTGCAAATGATAGAGGAAGAGAGTTCACTCAAACTTGTGAGTGGAGCTTACAGATATCCATTGATTGAGTCCAGTTGACGGATGAGGAACAAGTGGAGAGAATGAATGGGGCGATCGAGCAAAGCAAGACGGAGGGCCGCAAAACATCACCCGTCACCCGTATTGAGCGAGTGAGGGACACAATCAAGTGGTTGGGTTGCACTCTATTCTTCGATTGGTTTCTCATCCCTTTCGTCTGTCTCAACTTCCAGGTGAGAGACATTCTCTGAGCACAGAATGAAGGAAAATAGATGCTTCGATGTCAGCAGAACGTACCGGAAGTACAGTGGAGTGCCTTGTCCTCTCCGTCCGCTTTCACTTGTTGGTCGAATTACAACCTGCTCCTTGCCGGTGAAGTTTGAGAACATCTCGATCAGAATCCTCTTGGCATTCGAATGTGAGCTCATATCGCAGCAGTGTTGAGCGTGTGCTTGATGCTCTTTGTCCTGCCTCTGTCTTATCTCTGGTCCATCCAAAGGAATGCCATGGATTGGGATTTCCTCAGTCGACCCAGTTCTGGTCCCATCATCGTCACATACAAGGCTCTCCTTGCAAGCATCACCGTACTCCTTCCTTCTGGATGGCCTCACATCAGTAATCCATCTCATCCATCTCATCCATCTCATCCATTCACTCTTGAATCATCTTCTGATTGTGTCCGCTCACTTTATGCAGTTATCCTCTTCTCTCTCCTACTCTTTAACACTGGTATTCGTTTCTTCATGCCGCCCATCATTGGTACGCACATCGACGAGATGAATGTTGATCGTTCTACAGGACATCAGAACCAATTCAACCACATCCGAGGTGGAATTTTGGCGGGACCTCTGTGGGGAGCGCTGATGGGAGTGGTAGTGATGGGAGTCAATGACTCTTCATTCGATGCACTGACCATTGTATTCTGGGTCGGTTTGGTACCCACCATGTATCTTGTCTTTCGCATCAGTCGGTGGGTCGCAGGAGTCGAGTGAAGAGAAGAAATGATGGAGGAGCAGGTGGTGGGAAAATAGAAGGACTCCCTCCATGGAGAGACTTTTGGACAAGATGAGTTACAAAGATCCTCCAAGGAAGATGCGAACCGTGGTTCATCACTTGAGGAGGATCTCTATATTAGGTGTCTATCGTTCTTATCTCAATTCGAATGAGGAGATCTTATGATTGAATCACGCTCCTAACTGCCCTTGACTATATTTTATCATTTAAGAAGGACACGTTCTAACGAAGAATAGATCGAAGACGATTCGATGTGTACAAGAGTGGAAGACTGCGCAAGTTTATCACATTGACGGCCCTATTGAATGATGATTCAATCCGATGGATGGCTATTGATACTATGAGCAATTTTGTGCTTAATGGTGGGTTGCTCTTGGTTTCCTTTCATGAACGGTAGCAGAGAACATAGGAGTCTACGTCTTAGAGGATAAGTTAGACATGATCATAGCCATGGGTATCCGAGCGACGGAAGACGAAGAGAGGATGAAGATAGCTAGACTATTGGCCAATCTTTCGTCAATAGGTGAGCCAAGGAAAGACAGATGTATGGCTGAAGGAGTTAAGATGATACGGGCGAAATGGTCAGCAACACACCCAACACGGTCGAATTCGTGAATTTATGTCTATCCTCACACGATGCAAAGCTCAGAGAACAAGTACTGAGACTAATCCTTCACATCTCCCAGTTTGGTGAGTCCATTTATTTTGGTAGCACTGACACTCTCAGATCATCCTCTCTCCAAAGTGCTTGGCTTGAGGGTTGCACGACACTTGGTGGATGTTTCTCACTCTTGTCTCCCACGTACTCGACGTCTCGCCGCTCAATCGTTTCTCAACTTCGCACACAGAGGTATTTCATCTCTCTTTTATTTTCATAGATTCGAGTAGTATTACCCTCACATCCATTTCCATGTGATAAATGTTGCAGCCATCAAGGAGCAAAAGGTTGAGGACAGATCAATTCTCCCATGGGTCAAGAAGATGTCAGTTCCAACAAATGAACAAGGTGAGATGAGAGAAGAAACAAGTCTGACGAGAGAATAGAAAGGGACGAAGTGTCTGAACTGAGGAAGATAATATCCTCACCTCCACCAGACCCAGAACCACAGATGACTTTCTCTCGACGTCCGATGAGGCCCAAAGCACCTTCATCTCAGACGCTTTCTCCTGACTCCGATTGGAGGAGGTAACGTCTGATTTACTTCTCATGGACTCACTCTGGGCAGGAGCAGTCGAC